>JAWMRA010000020.1:3885317-3921974 GCA_035584735.1 Pseudotriccus pelzelni
GTCGGGCTCTGCTCCCAGGGAACAGGGACAGGAGGAGAGGGAATGGCCTCAGGCTGTGCCAGGGGAGGGGCAGGTTGGATATTAGGGACAAATTCTTCACAGAAAGAGTGGTCAAGCTCTGGAACAGGCTGCCCAGGGAGATGATGGAATCACCATGCCTGGAAGCGTTTGGCACTTGAGGACATGGTTTAGTGGTGAAAACAATGGTGGTGCTGCGTTGATGGTTGGACTTGATGATCTTGGAGGTCTTTGCCAACCTTTATAATTCTATTCTTTGAAAAAAGAAGCTCCAGAACAAGCACCCATCACCTATGTGGGCACTCACAGGAAGGGATAGGATACATGTAGGACTGTCATACAGCTGAGGGTCTGGTATGTTCACCTGGTCTTCAGTAAGTGTGTTTGGTCACTCTTCCAGTCTGTGCTCCCTTCCTTCTTTTATGCTTGTTTGTTTATCTGAGAAGACCACAGAATTCATTTTCAATTTAAAACTCATGTCTTTGATTACAACCAGGAGACTCCACTTCTTTTCATGTGCGTGTTCCTGGAGTTGTGTGGGCACTGAGAACAGAACTGACCACACACCACTATCAAATGTGAATAACACATCAAGAAGGGCAATTGTAATTTTCAAAACCATCCCACAATGATATGGAGCATTTACTGAAGAATGGCATAATTCACTGAATTTTAAGGAGGCAAAACGCAAGTGTTTATACTGGAAAATGTCCAAGACACAACTATTATCTGCCACATATTATTTGAAATAATCTCCTCCATAACAAGTGATGACAGGAGGTCAAAGACACCCTTTAACTCCTGCCCTGGAGATAAACACAATTCATACTGCCTTTTAAATATTAACCAGTGGCTCTTCTCAGTTTTCTTAGGAGTTAACTAACAATAGTAGTAGTTAATATCAAATACTCTTACAGGCCTTTCAAGGGCTGAATTTCAAAGAACTCTGCAAAAATCTACAGGTGTCTTTATTTCCCAGTGCTCCAAATGAGGAGGGTGGCGTGGTTGGGCTTTGTGATGTGCCTAAAAGCACACGCTGCCATAACGCATTTCTAAGAATAGCACTCAGAAGGTTTTGGCTCGCAGCCAAAGGATCACTTCACCGAACCACTTTGCTTCCCATACCTGTGTCAAGAGGCTGATTTGGAGGTGAATGAAAAGGAAGAGCACCACTTCATGTACCAGCAGCTCTGTGCTCTGTGGAACCTCACACTGCTTTATAAGTCATTCCTCTGATTTCACCTGACACATTTGACAAGTAGGGCCATGGTCCCCATTTCTTGGATGGTTGTGTCCAGGAATACTCTCAGCATGCTTTGCTCTGTGTAATTCTCACTGTTGTGCCCACCCTTCTTGAAGATTTTTACTTCACAGACAGTAAGTCCTGATGGGGCATTAAAACTCAGTCTTGGCTCAAAGTGGAATGGAATTAACTCAGAATGAGTGGTGGAATACACAGCAGTAGTTCGGGATCTACTTTAGAACAGAAAACCCTGCAAGTATTTTGGTTATAGAGCAAGTTTGGCTTCGCCCTTTTTACTTATTTTTTATTTTGTTGGTGTTAGGAACATTATAAACCATATGCCAAACCACCTGAGGATCGTGTGAACCTGATGGAGGACAGGCCCCACAGCTTATGCACTGTCAGGCTTATTTTTTTCATCAGAAAAAGGGGACTACACTGTGATGCACAGGATTGATCACCTATAATTCAGGAGTAGAATTCATAGCTGAATTCAGGTGACTAAATTCTGTAGCAAGGGATAAAGGTTTGATGCCTGGGAATGCATTTCCAACATGAGGCAAAGAAAAGCTCTGAAAATTAGATGAGTGGGGTTGTAATCCTCATGCTGCTTCTCTTCTGCACTCTTTCTATCCCTTGCTCCTGCTCTTTGAAGATCTAGTTCTAAGGTCTAAGGACTTAGTTGTGCTCTCAGGAGCATCAGGAAAAGGTTGCAGTAGGGAGATGGGGGAAGGAGGGAGTGAAGGAGGAAAGGAAGTAGCAGATACCTTGGAGACACCAACCAACAGAATCTTAAATATTCTCTTTGAAAGGGGACCACTGTGCAGCCAGAAAGTCAAAGGATGTTAAGCTAGTCAGTAGTATGAGCATTTGAATCCATTATAATGAATGAAACACTGAAAAGCAGAATATCAACATTTTCCAGTTCTTTGACCAACAAACAGCAAAGTAATATTTTAGTGGGTCCTTCTGGTTGGTTTTTTTTTCAATTCTGGCTGCTCAGTGTCTCCCTTCATCAGGAAGTACATATACTGTGCTTAATTAATTGGGGTTTCCAAAAACACAGGCAGAAATGAAACTCTAAGTCACAAAGTTGCTTAGGCTGAGTTAGGCACTCTCTTTCTCATACCAGGACATTTTGGTCTGTACGTGTTCCACCTTGAAAGTTTTGGGCCAGAGAGCTACCCTACCATGTTTTATATACCCTAAGTTCTTATCCACACCAAATCAGGCCACTTAAAACAACTAAATTCCTGCTCTTCAGACTCTCCATCATGTGTGATTAAGGTTTATGGTAAATCTAACACTATTTCTATTCATGTCATTCTGATTTCTGGTATAACAAATGTCATAATTAGGGACAAAGGGTCAGTGTTTGGTGCCATTTCTGATTCCCTTGAATCCATGGCTTCCAGATGTTAAGTCTTGGAGGGAAAGTGTGATTTATTTTTTTTCCCAGTAACCATAGGACTGTGCCCAGTTTGGCCCAGTCTGACACTCTGTATGCCCTAAGGGTTTGGCTGTATTTTTTGGTGTGAGAGATGTTGATAAACCATGTTCTTAAAACAAAGTACTTTTAATTAAAAATTTGAAAAAAGAATAAAGATTTTGCATGGCTGCTTTACAAATTTATTATTGTCATCTGGCATTTGACTGAGTTCTCAAGAAAGATGTTTGGCTAAATTGCAGCGAGAGAACAGAGCTATGTTACATATTCCATATTTTACTATATTATCTTGCCACCTACAGCAGCACAGTTTACCCTGCCAGTCCTCTTCTCTCTCCTTGTCTAGCTCTGTGAAGAAGCCGAGTTTCAGCCAGCTCTGACTATCACTGCCTGAGATCTAATCCTAAAAAGCAGGATGGTTTTGTTGCTTTCCAAGGACCAAGATGAAAATTTTCCAGTGCTTTTACATGTTTGTCTGTCTTTCCAGCAAGACAATTCTTTGCACATGGTGCTCAGTTGTTTAGGAAGGGAAAACTAGGTTAGTTTCTCTGTGTTGGAGTATTTGGTCTCCTACCTGTCACTCAATCTTGGACATCAAAAATTAATTTTTATCTGCTTGCACTCTTTTCTGCAGGAGAATTTCTTTGCCCTGTTTGTTTAAGCTGGTAAACTTTCTCTGCAAGACCTTAATTTAGTGTGGTTCATTTATATAATGCAATCATATAGTGTTTCATTCAGCACATTTTTAGTTATACCACTGTGAAGGTGCCTCAGACCAGCTGAACACATTAAATATTTGAGAGTATATTATAGCAGCAAAGGAACATTTTTATCCACACAGTTTATGATATAATTAAAGAAATTGAACTGTTGTGGGTAGACAAAGCCTTAACTTAGTAACACTGGGTTTATTCAGGCCTTTGAGCTAGTCATTATAACAAAGGTTTGCTGCAATGTATATTGGTAGAGCTGTAGAGGGGAGCAATAAATCAGTGCTCTTATCATGTCCTCTGTCAGTACCTGGGAAAATTGATAATTAAACCAGCAGACAGAATTCACTGAATCCCAGTCTTTCAGCCATTCACTAAAAGGACAGGCTGCTGTACCTGAAAATGCTCCTGGTCTGGATTTAACTTTTAGCAGTAAAAGAGCATTTGTGTCAGAATCGCTTATGCCGCTTCCCCAAATGAAATAAGCTGTTTTGTCTCAGTGTGACTGTGTCTACCCCAGGGCTTTTGCTGCTACAGAAATACTCCTGGCTGACATTGTTCTGTGGAAAATGTCTATATCTACCTTTAGTCTAACTAGGACCTCAGAAATAGGAGCTCTCCCTGCAGATCCAGGTGGAAGTGGGGCAGGAGCGTGGCTGTACATGTCCTCAGTGTCACAGCAACAGTGAGTACTTGCATTTGATGATATTTTCCTGGAACAGGCTGGCAATCTAAGCATGTGCTGAAGAGCTTGTCACACACTCACCTACTATCATTTACCATATATTTATTTAATCATGGCGAGTCTGAGGCATATTTTAGGTGAGGTGCAACTTCAGTAATTGCAGGAGATGAACTTGACTCTGCATTTTCTTGACTTATTGACAGCATGTAATAAAATGCAAATGCCTACCTTGTGTGTGGGAAATAGTAATTAATGATAAATACTACTAGTTATATATTTCTTAATTGGATAAATACACATTTCAGAAAGGAACTGGTCATATTTTACAACCTAATTAAAAGAATATATAAAAGGATTATTGCAGGCAGTGGTCTGTGATAATTGAGAAAGACAAATAAACCCAAGCTTTGCTACAGGCTATTTGAAGAAAGAATTTCTGCACCAGAAAACGAAAGTCTGGGCACTGCTCTGCATGGAAACATGGCTGATCCACATGTGGAAGGAGCTGTTCCCACTGCTCCAACAGCTCTGGAATAATACTGCATCACATGGCATGAGAGGAACAGCGTGTGTTATCAAATTCCATTACCCAGGAGCTGTTCTTCAGAGCCTCTGGTTCAGGTAATTACCATGGTCCTTAATTTGGCAGCTTGCAAAGAACCTTCCCATCAGAGTGCTGCAGTCAGGACTCCGAAATGCTGCTGCAGAACTGGCCCAGGGTTCTTTCCCTTGGTACTGGAAGCTGCAGAGGAAGAAGATTTAACTAAGAAACCAGCCTTAAGTGGGAGACCTGTAAGTGCTCTGCTACCCATTTCCTTTGGTGTTTGTTGGCAGTTTCTTCTCACTTTTATTGTTGCTATTTTGAAAGAAGTATGTGAGTATCTCTAAGACACAAAAAAACCCCAAAACAAATCAAACAAAAACCCAACCAAAACAAAAAAAAGCCCTAAAAAACCCAATAAAACCAAACCAAACAAAAACAAACTGCCAAAACGAGCAAACAGAACCCCAAAACCCACCAAAGGAACCAAACAGAAACCCAAACCAATAAACAAAAAAAGCAAGGGAAAAAGATAAACTGTTAAAGAAACTTGCTTGTCTGACCATCCAGGGGCCACTCCAGCAGTCAAAAACCAAGCTACCTGCACTAAGTCTATCCCTCAACAAAACAACCTGTAAAGTGTAGTGGTGAACAGTTTACAGTGGGAAGGTTTATGTAGGAAGATAATTAATCAAAATGTCACGTGGGACATGTTGCTTTCGTAGGGGTTTTCACTGAGATTGTACAGAAATATTCAGTAAGATCAATTGATTGTGTTCTATAAGAGTAAAGTGCAGCATATTTTGTGTCTGAAACATTTTGATGATCAAAATCAAATATTTAATTGCTTTTTTTTTTATTTTGATTTGAGATGATGAAAAAAACCCACAAATATCATGAGCCTGAGGAATCAAATTAATATCTTGGGTTTCCTGACAATATAGAAAAGGGTCTCTTTCCCTCATTTTCACAAAATCACAAAATAGTTGAAGCTGAAAGAGAGCTCTGGAGATCTAAATGGGGCACACATTCACTTCTCTGAGACTGTATTTCTTTGGTAAGTGATGAAAGATTTGTCCCATTTTTAACAGGAATATGCCTAATCTGAAGTCATAGCAATGCACACCCAACTTTTAGTAATACCTCTTGTATCTTTATTTACGGATGGAAAATGCCTTTTCTGAAGAGAAGGAGAAGTATCTGACAGCTCTTTGAAACATTTACTATGTGTAAACAGATTATTAGTATTCTGCAATAAATATTTGCTTCCAATTTTAAGATCCTTAAGAGAAGTGATTCGTACTCCGATACTGCATTTTTAAAATCCTTCAGGAGTCAGAAGAGTCTCCTTAATGCTAATTTGTATACGTGGATTTTAGTATAAAACAGCTATATTTTATTGACATTAAACATTAGTGATGCATGTTCCACAATTTCTTAACAACATGCATGTTTTGCCATGTCACAAACAAAAAAAAAAAATTGACTGAAATAATGATCTCCTCCTGGTCACATCAAAAATCTCTTCTGAGCCTCTACCTAAAATTTGACAATTGACTAATTCTATATGAAAATAGACTTTTGTTCTAGTACCAAACCACACAGGCTATGATTTGTTTCTGAGCATCACAGGGAAAACTCAGCTGCAGTCCTCAAATGGAAAAATGAGCATATAGGATTGGTGCTGGGGTTCTGCCATAACACCGTGAAGAATCCCCGCAGCCCTCCAGTGATCCTTAGAAAATGGTTTGGATTGCCTGGACATGTTGTGTGGGCAGGCTGTTCAGGGAGTCCAAACCTTGCTAAATCCAGTCCTGCCTAAAACACAAACTACAGGGTTTTGGCAGTGACCAGACCAGAGAATTTATAAACTAAAATTTATTATTTTCGTACAGAACCAACTTCTGCTTAGGACAGAGGCTGCTGCAGTTCATTTAACTCCACGCGGGACAAATCCCCCCAAGCTCCCCAAGAAGTAATTCAAGGCCCTATATAATGTAGGGCAATGCTGAAAGTAGCACGTTCCTCTGCGCATATGAAACCATGAGTTGTCACAGTGAACAATGTCGATTTTGTCTGGGCTAAAATAATTCTGAGAGGATAAGTCTGAGTTCATAAAATCAGCTGGTAAACAAGGCAGAGTTCTGTTGCTTAATGGGGATGGTGCTTGTGTCTCTATCCAGTTCTTTGCTGGGACACCAGTGCAATCCAGTTGCGTTCCTACATATTTAAAAAGGACTTTGCTTGCTTTAGACGTATTGTTTAAATACTCTCAAGAATTATGCAAACCCCCTTGGTTTGTGAAGCTTTCAACACCATTCCTAAACCATTAAGATGGGATTCAAATCATAAGGGAACACAAAAATACTGCAATTAAGCTCAGGAGTTTTTGTAGCATAGATAAGACGTATTGTTTGAGGCAGTTCCTTGCCATCAGTGGGTTTTGCTGAAGGTGTTGCTGTGTGCTAAAAAAAACCCAACCAACCAAGAAAACCCAGTTGGCAACAAAGGAAAAAGCTACATTTGTCCATAAACTGCAAAGCTGTATTACCATAATCCTCTGCCTGGAGCTGAACTGGTGTGTCTGTATGGGCTTCATCAGAGGTAGGTGGCAGTGCTTGTATCCTGGATCTCTACAGCAGCATCCATCTGATGCCATGCCTATGCTCTTCAATATATCTGATGCTTTAAAACCATTCTTTTAGATTGAAATTTGTTATTACATTTTTCTGTACCACAAGGTGTCTAACCCTTAACATTTGGAACAGGTGCCCAGGGAAGCAGTGGAGTCACCATTCCTAAAATGTTCAAAAGGCATGTGGATGTGGCACTTGGGACTATGGTTTATTGCTGAACATGGTGGTGCTGGGTTAATGGTTGGACTCGGTGATCTTAAAGGTCTTTTGCAGCCTTGATGAGCCTGTGATTTGCAGAAATGGAGCATTCCTGGGTTGCCTGGTAGTTGCTGGTGTTTTTCTTTCCCCATCTGATATACAGAACAGAGTTATTAGCGATTTGTCTCTCTTGGTGGGAAAAGCTGCTCTCAGTGCTCAGTCAGGCTGCTCTGTTGCTGTAGTGTCCATGTTTTCCTAACAAATAACATGTGGTGGGAAAGACTTAAGTTCAAGATATGGTGGTGACATTAGCAGGAGCTCTTTTCTTCCTAAGATTCCCCCAAACCATCTGCCATCAACTGATAAGACAGTGTAAGTGGAAAAATGTAAGCAGCAGACTTCTTATTTCATTGTCTCCATGACCACAGGAGAGAAGGAAAAAATGACAGTACAGTTCTGCCAGGAGGTGTGAGCATCAGGGGAGTACCCTTAATAAACTAACACAAGAGATGCTGTGTGCAGAAGAGTCACTTTAAGAAATGCTTGAATGAATGAGAACAAATTCTTTGTCAAGGTACATAGGTATTATATCCTGTGAGAGCAGAGACCAGAAGCAGTTCTGTAAAATACACACCTGTGGCCTTTAGGTCTAATATTTATGACAGACAGACTGAGCTCTGATTGCCCACCCAGTGCATAATCATTCTGTAACTACCCAGAGCACACCATGCAATGGCACTGACCCAGTGGGGGCAGTTTTATTGGAGGCTTCATGCCTGCCTTCACATTGTTATGCTGCTGTGGTCTTTAGAGCATAACATTTAAAATGAATGGACTCCACACTGGGTAGGATTTACCTATAAACTGTCATTTCTATTTATGCAAACAGTCATGACTCTTAACGAGAATTGACTCAATTGCTGGGAGAATGCTGCTGCCTCTCCAACCAGAAATCAGAGGCTTCTCAGTCTCATTTTAGGAATCCAACCGTTTTTTAAAGGTAGATTAAAAGAGATTGAATTTTGACACGTGAAACCAGGTTTTCGAAAGGCTCTCTATATTTGGCATATCATTCCAATATACCTAGTCGTTACTACATGCATTTTTAATGCATCTCCCTCATTGCACAGACCTTTGAGAACCTGCCCCCCAGGGCTTTGATTTTCATAACACAAGTGTTTTCCTGTATGCTTGCGTGAAAATCACCTCATGTGGTCTGTGGCCGTGGCTCTCTTGTGCATGAATTTCACTAATGTGGCCGCTTGAAAGTCAGCAGAGTCCATTTCCATTGCACATTCTGAAATTCTCAGTTTAAATTGTGCTGTGCCATGAGAAGTGAAGTTTGTGCTGGAGACAGGGGGCAGGATCAGGCAGAGGGATACTCTGAGAGAGGCAGGATGTCTCCCGACTGAGTATGTAGGGAGAAAGTGGGCACAGCAATTTCACGCTGAGGATGGCATGGCTGGGCTCTTGGGCCTTTTGGAAAATGGCAAGTCAAAGAAAATTGGCAATAAACCATTCAGAATCCCTTGGATTCAGGAGATGCAGGGAACAAGATGGGCAAAGCATCTTTGTGTCTTTTTCTGCCCCTGTGCCTAGCCCCAGCTAGGTGTGCCCAGCCCTCACATATGCTGATTTGGCTATCATCTTTTGGTTGATTGTTTTTTGCTTTGCTCAGTCTGTGCACTGCAGCCACAGGCCTGTAACATCCTCCAGCTGCCTTTGTGCATTGGCTTGAAAGCTGTCTGCTTACCAGACATGCAATTTTCAGTTTTAAAAAGCCCTCTTTATTCCCTAAATCCTGCTATTCTTGAGGTATTGGCCTTTAGTAAGACGATAACAATTCCCCATTGGTTTTGTGATGGCTGAATTTTTGTGGTTTGGGGTTTTTTTAATGCTTTAATATTTCTATGAATACAAGAAATGAATGAGCCACAGCCACGGTTTGCTTGCCTTTTTCACAGTGCTACTTTTATTCTGAATATGAGTTGGAACAATGCTAAGAATTATTAGGAGTGATTACTTTCCCAGGTCTTTAAGCCTTCTGAGTTTGGCAAGCCAAAATTACAGGCTTCAGTTGCTGTGCAGCCAACTATATTTACTTTGCATGTAATAATTCAAATCCCAAGTTCTTTGTGCGAGGCAGGAGATCTTCTCCTTGTTTTGAAAATTCTGGATTATAAAACCGCTTTGTTTTTGCTCATGTAGGTTTACACATTCTGGGCCTGGTTTTCATCCAGTGTAAATTAGTATCATTTCACCAAGCCCAGTGAAGCTGAGCTATACAGTTTTCTACAAGCTGACAGTCTAATACCTGGAATTACAAAGCACAAAGCCCTGAAAATCACCACAGCAATTTCTCCTGATTTTGTTTGGTTTCCATGAAAAAACTGATCTAAGCTTCAATGAGAAGTCTGGCCTAAGTGTCAGAATTGTGACAAAATTAGAAACCAGGGAGTTTAACCAGGTAATGAATTTTTCCTAGTGAATTTTCACACAGCCTTGGCTCTGGGCTAATTGGAGTTATTTTGGTCTCAGGACACGCAGGGTCATGAAACCAGATGTTTGACTGCTGCTTATTCAAAGTGGTCCCCATACTTTAGGATATGAGTTGACAAATAGTCTCAAAACATTTCCATGCCATAATTTCAAAGCATCACTCAAGAGGTGCTAAGTCCTTAATTATTGAAGACCTCTAGGTCTTCTCATTCACATATGTTCTCATCTTAACTCCCATATTTTTGTTCCTTTCTACTCTCTCTCCTGGCCCTTTCTTTCTTAGGTATCTTTCAGTAGCACAATGATATCATACCTGGAGATTGTGAGCCTCTGCCCCTGGAAATCACTGGAATTGCACTGGTTCTCTTATTATATGGGTTCTGTTAGACAAGAACCTGGAGCTCAGAATCACAGAGTCATTTAGGATGGAAAATCCCTCCAAGACCATCCAGTCCACCCTGTGCCCGATGCCCACCTTGTCCCCAAGCCCAGAGCACTGAGTGTCACGGCCAGTCCTTCCTTGGACACCTCCAGGGGTGGGAACTCCAAACCTCCCTGGGCAACCCCTTCCAATTCCTGACCACCCTTTCCATGGAGAAATTCCTCCTGATGGCAAACCTGAGCCTCCTCTGGCACAGCTTGAGGCCGTTCCCTCTCCTCCTGTCCCTGTTCCCTGGGAGCAGAGCCTGACCCTATCAGGGAGTTGCAGAGCCAGAAGGTCCCCCCTGAGCCTCCTTTTCTCCAGGCTGAGCCCCCCCAGCTCCTGCTGCTCCAGCCCCTTCCCAGCTCTGTTCCCTTCCCTGTACATGCTCCAGCCCCTCCAGGTCTCTCTTGCCATGAGGGACCAGGACCAGACACAGCTCAGACAGTCAGGTCTGACAGAAGCAGTTGCTG
This sequence comes from Pseudotriccus pelzelni, assembly GCA_035584735.1. Lineage (NCBI taxonomy): Eukaryota > Metazoa > Chordata > Aves > Passeriformes > Tyrannidae > Pseudotriccus > Pseudotriccus pelzelni. Next base: position 3,896,189 of record JAWMRA010000020.1, read on the forward strand.
AACTCCTGTCACCCGTTCTTTAAATTTGCAAACCTGCTTTTTCCCTGTGCTAAGAGCTCAGTGACATCCCGGGTTATGGAGCATCTCTGCTCCTTCGTGGCTGGTAGTCAGTGTGTGGAGGTTACCACAGTAGGACTTTCAGTCCCTTTCTGGTCCTTGAATGGCCTGATCCACAGCCTCCCAAAAACAACAAAAGTCATTTCATTAACTTCCTGGCCTTTGGATCAAGCTGTGTCAGCCTGCATAGGATGGTGCTGAAATAGACTGTTTGAGAATTCTTTTTTCTCCATTGGAAAATGTTAACACTTAGAAAAAAAAATGCATTTGTGAACTTCTTTCTTCAGGAAAAATACTGAAAAAAAATTATTTCAAGCTGCTGATGTGTCAGTTTTTTGTAATGAAAACAAAATGTACTGTGGTTTGAAATATAAATAAGAGATAGGTGAAACGTTTAAAAGACAAAACAACCCAACACATTCTTGAAATAGTTGAAACAATGCTTCAGTTTTCCTCTTTTGGAAACACAATTTTGCCTTTTCATCCCAATTTTGGGGAAGAATACTTTGCACATCAAAAGTGCCTTTACAGGCATGATGACTGTTTTGGACACAATTTTACTACACAAAATCACCCCTCCAGAACTTTTGCCACTGTGCCATTTGCCCAGGGTGCCATTATTTAATGCGGTAATAAAAGGAATGAGAAAAGCAAAGCAGAAAAAATGGCTGAGAGACATAATTCTAATTCCTAAATCTCTTGCAATCTGAAGAGAAATTTATCATCTTTATTTTTATCAGCCTAGCTACGCATTAACATTTCTCAATCCTTCTTCACATTTTAAATCTTTGAAGTTCGGCGTCATTTAAGCTACTCAGTTCTGCATTCCTTCCAGAGAAATTATATCTTATCTGGGGAAGGATGACAAACCCTGGATATCCCCCCTACGTGAGGTCTGAGCATCGCCTGGCAGAGCAGTAACACCTGCTTTGATTCACACTGTATCCCCCAGCTCACCTCCCACCAGCCTGGTTATCTCAGTCACTCCCAGCCAAAGAGAAGCCTGAGAAAGCTTTTGAGGATTGTTTCTGTAACAAGTGCTAAATTTTCTCTTCTGATCCGACTGTGGACTGTGTTGTTGGCACTTCCTCATGCTCACTCTTTTTCTCTCTGGGGCTTTTGGTGTTTTAAACTTTCCCCAGTTGTACCACATTTCTCTGTCCACTTATCTGGGCCCAGGTACACTAATAATGTAATGAAAAAGGATTTCTTCTCTATAGGAGCTGTTAAAAACTGATGTAAAGAGCTGCACAGAGGAAACCGTTTGCAGTTCACAATAACAAGTTTTATTGGTCAATAAATCCCAGGAACTATACTGCTTTGTTTTCCTGTAGCATCTGCTGGCCCCTTATTTATTAAGTAGTGATTTCAAAAATATAAAGCACTTTTAATACCAGGGCCTGATCCAAAACCTCTTGGTAATTCAGTAGGTTTTGTGTTGGCCATTAATACAGATGAGTGCTGCTGCCCAGCCTCTATGGGTGCCAAGGAAGGCAGAGGTAGCTTTTCCCTGCCTTATCACCATTTCACGCCCACTAATAAATATAACACAAAAGCAGAGTTTTCAGGTAGCTCATAGGCAGGTCTCCTGAATTCTGTGCTCAGCATTCACCTGTGTCCCAGCCTCCCATTTAAGCATTATGGTGCTTTCCTCTGCTGTTGCATTGTAACTTCTCATTCTCTGGCTCCATATACTTTCCATCCACATCTGCAGTGCTTTTCTGTATGCTTCAGCACTGAGAAAATGGACATTAGAGGCAGCAGACTGATTGGGAATTTCTTGGTAAAATTTATTTAACTAGAAAAAGCGAGAAACAAAAAGAAGAAGTCAAAATCCATCAATATCAAAGCATTATCTGAGGAGCCGTGGCTCTTAACAAATTTCTTGTTTAAGAAACCAAATTGAAGTTTTCAGATCTCCCATTTCAAAAGGCTGATGCTATCATGCAACATTTTGATGGATGTGATGAATAATTGGTGAGGCAAGTAGCTTCAGCATTTAAATTTGTAGATTTAGATTGCCACACACATGGCAAGTCTGATGCAATTTCACTAAGACCCCAGGCAGAATGTAGATATAAATCCACACTGCATTACTGCAGTAGAGCTCTGAGATTATTTTAATTAAATTAGTGTTTCAGCAATAAACTATTAAACCAATCTCAGAGTTATTATTCAGGTAAAATATCACACAGCAGAAAGACTCCAGGATGTTATGACTGGTGTAGCTTATAATGATTTACTGGGCAATAGTAACATCATTCAGTTGTGCTGTTTGTTTGGGCTTTTTTAATGCTGTTGCCCTTGTGGCTGCAGTGAAAGCTGGCTGTGTATTAATAGGCAATATATTTAATGCTGGTATCCTGCTTAACTTCTCACCTGTGTTTTTTCCCCTCATTCTTTTGCTTTAACCTGTATGATTGATACATGAATAATGAGATAAATAATCCTTGTCACATTGTAAGCTCCTGATCTTCTTCAGGTGTGTTTGTCTTTCCCAGAAAGGAGATAAATTCCTAATTATTTTAGGTTTAATTATTTTAGGTTGACATGTCCTTTTTCTGAAGAGAATGGAACATATGGAATGATAGCAAATTATGGGGGGTAGAGATGGAAGAGTATCACCTTGGATTTCTTAATTCATCCAGCTCAGACAGAATCACTGCAGGATACCAACAGTTACTTATGGAACCAATTTGCTGTTGGTGTCCTCTGTGCCCCTTTTACCATCTGAGTGTCTATTAGGGAATAAAAAAGACATTCCTTAGCACGGGGAAGGTTTAAAGTGCAGACCAAAGTGGCTGTGCCAGCTCTATGTCACCACAAGAAAAGTGGAAGGAAGTGTAGAAAATAGGACGTCAAAAAGAACAGATGTTGCTAATGAAACATTCACTCTGACAGGTCTGTGTCCTGGCAGAGCTTTACAGGAGCTGAGTGATCTCAGAAATGCCTTCACTGTTTTGCACTTGTGTTCAGAACTGTGTTCTGAGGGTGATGATACTTAACTCCCATTGACAAGCACTTTTGGCTGAAGTGTTGCAGTAACATTAAATATTAGGTGGATGAGGACTGTCAGCCAACTATTCTGTTCCATCGGCCCCTCAGGGCACGTCCTGACTTCTGAGGGGCTGAAATCCTTCCTAGAGAACTCCCCAACTCCCCAAAATCTACTGGAGAGTAGTTTAGGTTTGGAACTGAGATCCAGTGGGGAGGGAATCGTGTCACCAGCTCAGTGTCTGTGCTGGTTTGCAGTGACTGAGAAAAGAGCTCCACTCAGACAGAACAGCCATTTCAACTCCTGTAACAGGATGTGGGATCTCAGTTTGGCTGCTGAGATCCAGAAACTTCAGCTGCCCCTGGTGTGGCTTCCTGATTCCTCAGGATGGATTTGTTTGAAGGGGTTTGTTTTTTTGAAAACGAACATGCTCAAATACAAACAAGTCCCAAAACCTCGAAGCCTGTCCCAAAATGGGGTTGGTATCATCTGATCAGCATTGCCCACAACTGGTCCCCACTCCCTGCTATTTCTGTGCTTTGGAACAGATGATTCAAAAAGAGAAGAGGAAAGGATTTAATTGCTGTTTTGCAATTTTAATGAATTAATGCCATTTCTGTTCGTCTTCTATTTACTTTCACAATGTAAGGCAGAGTTCTAACGCCAAGAATTAATTTCATTACGAGCAGAAAAAAAGACACTTCATTAATACTGAACTGTTATTGCTGGCATATGGGCTGTTGGTTAATGCCTGCCGTTCTCAGCAGAAATCCTCACAGCTTTTCACACACAGGAGCAAGGCTGCCATTTCAAAAGTAACTAATTCTCATGGAATGCTGCAATTTTGATGTGGGTACTTGAAGAACAGTTAGTTTTTGGAGCATCAAGGTTTGGAATTCTCCATAATTCAGGTCTTCGATGATCTAGGTAACAGACTAAAAGTAAGCCCCATGGCTTCTTATAATTACTGCTCATTTTCCAGATAAGAAGGGGTGGAGGATCAAGATACTTGAAGCATATCTGCATTAAGGACATTATATCCATAATTCAGTATAATTGAAACAGTGAGATTGGCATAAAATCAAGGATTCTGAATCGCTGAAAGGTGGTCATGTTCCTATCTGAAACATTTGAAATAGTAATTCTCTCCAACGAGAGCTGTCTTTGCCTTTAAAACCTAGAGTTAAGTTTTGCTTGAAAGTAACAAAATAAGGGAAATGCTGAGGAATATTTTCATGTTTCTTTTCCCAATTTAGAAATATGATTAAATGGTTGAAGATGGCAATTATTTGATAGCTCATTGGAGACCAAAATAAACTTTCGACAGAAATGTTTGTCCCTTTTTGGACTGTTTCTACCAAGCAAAAAATTTCTAAACACTGAAAAATTATGTCAGAGTATTTAATAGTCAAATCATAACTAACACTTTGAATTGTCTCATATAGTAATATGTTGATATATACACACATCATTGATAAACACATATATAAGTATTTAAGATAACTGCCTTGGCTGCATTAACTGTAATCTCTCTGTAAATATCCATTGACACCAATTTAGCAAAACCTGTCAATAATCTGATATAAGATAAGCAGTTAAATCTGAGGGTGTTTTTATAGGGATTTGCAGAGAATTGCATGTTTATACACTGCTTTTAATTAAAACAGTGTAGTGACACAGGTAGGCCAGCTGTGTGGTTTTGAAAATGTAAGCATATATAAATTGACCGGTGTAAAATAGATATTTGTATCATAGAATCATGACTAATTTTAACTTTTTTCCCCATTGTGTTGTCCTGCCACGTGCAAATGTTTTAGCCAACTCTTTTGCTCTTGCTATCTATGGATGTAAGATGCAGCTTGACTACCTGGTGTTATTCTTCCTAACAATTTTGTCTACATCATTTAACTTACAAAAAATCACATTGTTACCAACCCATCTTTCCAGCTGTTTATTAATCTGTTTATTCTTATTTTTTTATTATTAATAATCAAAGTAGTTTCAGCTTTATTACAGAAATTCACATTTTTCTTTTCTGATATTTCTTTACCACCTGCCCTCTAAATACCTTACTCCTCCACAATAATTTCCCTGCATAATGTCTGATTCCAGTCTTTAATGCCTGGCTTTTTAAGAATCTAATGCCCTTGTGCTTGTACTATGGCACTTGGAAACCCTTTAGCTACATCTCTGATCTGGGGGTATCAGGTTATCTATACACATACACAGCTGGTTATCCTGATTCCCCACACTGGTCAGCACACACCTACGTTTAGAGGAACTTCAGTGAGCCGTGCAGCATCCTGCCTCCACATCCAGCCACTCTAAGGATTCACATCTGTCCCCCCACATCCTTCTGGGGTGGTTCCACTCACCCCATAGGACTGGTTGGTCCTTCATGGAGGTGCAGGGACATTGCACATTTCCTCTATATTTATATTTTTTTCCTTATATCTTGATCTCTAACTGGTTTAATTTTACACTTCTACTTTAATGGTTTATTTTAAACCCTTTTAGGATAGATTCCTTTTTTTTGTGTGTGTGGAATAGGGGTTCTAGGGACTGTATATCCTCAGCCAGAGAGGAATGAGAGCAGGATTCCCTATTTTCTCTGACTTTTCTCCAGGGGAGGTTCAAGTTGGATATCAGGAGGAATTTCATGCTGGAAAGGGTGGTCAGGCCTTGGAAAGGGCTGTCCAGGGAGGCAGTGGAGCCCCCACCCCTGGAGGTGTCCAAGAAAGGATGGGACGTGGCACTCAGTGATCTGGGGTAGGGGACAAGGTGGGGATCAGGCACAGGGGGGATTTGATGGTCTTGGAGGGCTTTTCCAACCTGAGTGATTCTGTGACTTTCAGGAAAACCACCTCAACAAATAAAAAACATTGAAGAGGAAGTCCAGAGGTTAGTAACAAGGGAAGTACTACAAGCAGTAGGTAGCTTTAGTCAACTGACAGAGGAAGAGAATATGCACCTTTAGTAAACAAAATGGCCCAGCTCAGCTCAGTATTTAGATTTATAAGCATTACACTTCCTTGAAGTGCAGGCAGTGAGGAGCATCTCTTGCTTTGTTCCTTACGCTGGCAGGTTCTTTAGGCAGTCTCAGCTTGTGGTGTTTTTCCTCTGGTCACATACATGCTGAAGCACATTTGGTGTAACAGGATGAAAGAAAAGTCTCTGAGTGTGAAGTAATGCCACTGATTTCTAATGACATCAAAATCTAGTCTGCTTTCATCTAAAAGCAGAACAATGAGTTTGGCACAGCAGAGAAATACAGCAGTCAACATAATTTAGGAGAGTATGTTAATTTTAACAGTGTTTACCAGAAATTAAGAAGGAGTCACAGATGGGAGGAATCAGATTCTCTAAAACATCAAGAATTCCTCAGTCTTTTCAGGAGTCAAAACACTGAGTTGCATATAACAGTGACCTACTACCACACCAAACCCCTCAGTGGTGGTAAGATGAGGCTGGTTCAGGGGGGAATAAAAGGCAGAGATATTTTGTTCCCAACACTGATAAAACACACTAAAATTTTATTGAGCATTTAACTTTAACATGTAGCAGCACTAAACAGATATACTTTTACCCGTTTCCATTGTTCCACATTAATATTTCAAGGAAAATCTATTATTTTCTCACATAAACATTAACAAAGCAATAAACAAGTATTTGACGTAGACTGAGTAGTTCCAGATCATTGAAAATGATTATACTTGACTTACTCCTCCATGTAAATCTTTCCTAACAGGGTCAGATGTTTAACTAGAATAAATCCATACTGAACCCAGAAAGGATTTACATCCCTTGTGGCCTGCAGACCACTTTTGCCCTGTATTTTCTCATGTGTGTTTTGCTCACAACTTGAAAAATGTACAGGCATTGCTATGCATGGGAAAGATAAGAACAAATGCTTAAAAGAAACAATATAACATGGCATTATTTATTAATACTTAATGTGAAGTACAGTGGTGGTCTCTCACTCAACTAGGCCATAGGACTTCTTTAAGTTCACGTGCTTGAGAAATTCTTGGCTGAGTCAGGGCTTGGTGCTAAATGCCTTTATAAACTCCTAAAACTGTTACTAGGGATTAATGGGCAAAACCCACTGCACTGCTGCATTTATTGTGAAAAGCATAAGTTGTATTTTCTAGTTGCATTTGTCCCTTTGCCTGCTTTTCCCTGTGACACAAAAGCAGATTTATGGAAGGCCCCAGCAGGCTGCAGTTCCCCTGGTGGGCTGCGCCAGCCCCGTCTCGCTGAGCAGTCCCAGCACCCCGATGCCAAGCTGCTCAAATAGTTTTCTGGCTGTAGCATCTGCCTGCAGATTGATCAAGCAGTTGTGTCACAGTCAGTTCTGTGGTTGGAGGGATAATGGACTGTCTGTGCTGCCAGGCTCTCCTGAATGCCAATTCCTTTCGACAATTCCACAGGGATTTCTCCACCTTCACCATTCTGTTCTGAAGGCTTCACTGCAGCCCACCTTCACTCTGCAGCTCTGAACCCACCCTGTCCCCAGCTGGACAGTGTCTGTACCTATGACAGCGGGTTGCTGTATTTTTTTGCCCCGTTCCCTGGTTAAACACCAGTAGAACAGCCACACCAGACCCTTTGCAATCATCCTGTCACACGTTTGCTCATCATTCCGAGCCACAGCAATTTAGCCACTTTCCTAATATGAATATTTCAACATTTGTAGCTCTGAACAACATACAGGGTGGAAGAAAAAAACAAAATAAAACAAATAAAACAAACCACCAAAATAAAACATCCCTTTCTTCCTCCCAGCTCTTTTTTACAGTTTTAGCTGTAAGAAGAATATGAATTAGGGACTAGAAGCTGAGATTTTTTTTCCCCTCTGACTCACCAGGACTGGGAACGTAATAAATATGATGAATTTATTGCATGTGAGGTATGGGTTCTGATTTTTATCTTCTCTCTGCATGAAACCAATCTTCTCTGAAAGGACATTTGAATTGAAGAAATAGAGGACAAATATAAATATGGATGGAGGTTAAAAATCTCAGTGTAGGTGTGAAGTCATAAACCATTTGACCAAAAAAAGTCATTATGTTGTTTCTGCTGCCAGCTTGCTGAGCTGATACACCAGAGTTTCCCAAAAGATAAAGGAAATAGTATGTGAAACAGTGAAAAATTCAGAAAAATGACATTCATGTAGTGCTAATTTTATTGCATTCTTTTGTAGTGAAGTCACTCTTCAGTGCTTTCATTTTTCCCTCCCAGATTTACGGATAAAAGGACTATTTTCAGACAAAGGAAATTGCTATGAGAGTACATGTTGTATTTCTGATTCCACAAGATGTGCACATGTACATGTTTTCAAGGATCACGTTGGTTTAACAGTAACAAAGCCTTAGGGGCTCATAGAATGCACATCCTATTTATTCTGAGGTTAAACATTTTCCTATCAAGCTGCAGATAATGGTTAATACACTGCAGTAAGTGCAATCTCATTATACATTCCTGTGATTTCAATTATTAACATCCTAATATTTTCTATTAATTTTTAAATATTCAGGGTTTGAATGTAAATCATTGTATGCTTCTGAATAGATTTTTCATATTAATTATTTAACCTTTGTTACTGTACCAGTATTTTATTATGTGCAGTTCAGTCTTCCTTCCTTAAAAAAAACCAAAAAATCCCCCCAAAAACCCCAAAAAACCCCACAGACAAGGAAGCTTTGAATTTAGACCACCTCTGGATAGAACATCCATCCATCTGTTCATGCACAGCTCATGCACAGAATCTTGTGTACATGTTGCTGATTTTGTAAATAATAGCAAATTTTCTAATCTGTATTTATTACCAATGAAGCAGGAACTGACATCAAGGTCTGGATGATTAGTGTGTGACAATGTGTGAGGCAGAGACTGATGTTTAAAAACATTTAGTGTCTCGTTGACTTAATGACCAAGAAAGACTAAAAGGTGTAGGTCTACAGAAAGATGAGAGCAGGGGAAATAAAAAGCCTAAATTGTAGTATCCCAGATTACATCTTGAAACATGGCATGAGCTGGGAGTGGGAAAAGGCTGTAGAAGCTCAGGGATACTCTAGCTCTGCTAACCTTAGACTTCCACAGAACATTCAGGCTTGATTTTGCATGTGGATCCGATTCTAAGAATATAGTTTTGAATAGTAATTAAGGGAAGTCCTATGATCTGTCATAAACCATAGTAGCCTCTTCAGTCGATGGAAAGAACAGGTGCCTTCATCTAAGACAAATAGGTCATAGATCACAGAATGATTGGTCTGTTCTATTCCATTCTAAAATAAACGTCTGAAGCAGAGGGACCACAGAAAGAAGTCAGGCATTTGGCCAAAAACAGACCCATAATTTGCTTAAGGATCAAGTTGGAAATAGCCAGAATAAATTCCATATGACATGTAAAAGGACTTGGGCTTCTGCAAAAGTGTGTGGTATCACTGCCGGGTTCCTTGCACCGTGGACAGTTGCTATCATTTGTGATATGCATGATGTTGCTCTAGCAGAGATCAGAGGACTCTTTTTGTCCTCTTTGGTGTCTTAGGGTGTCCTTTCTGCCTGACTCCTGTCCCGTTGTCTGCCTCACGGACCATGACATTCGCTTCTCCCTTGAACTCCCTTTTTTTGCTTGCTCTGATGTCCTATTTACACAGATTCTTTTGTTCTTGTTTTGTTTCCTCTGTGACTATTAATGATGGGTAAGAAAGTGTATTTATCTAGTCTTGCTCTGTGGATATACTCCAGAAATCTGACTGAAGCCAATGAGATTACTTACATGCCTGAAATACAACACACACCAACAGCTTTAATGAGCTTTGAGTCTGTCTCTCTGCCTTTCCTTTCATAGTATGTTTCTCTCCTTTTATACAGCTTCAGGAGACATATTTGTGGCATTACAGATGCTTGATAGTGATTACAGAAGTAGTAAGAATAAGTAACAATAATGTGGGTTTCTAGGCTGTGCATTTTATGCTCATTTAAATTGACATTTCTGTTTAATAAATCTCTGCACATGAATCTCTGAAAAGATGTAGTGAGAGTCCTTAAGCAAGGAAGTTACCTGCCACAAACCCCAGGCAATCAGTGCCATCACAGCATTTCAAGTGAATCCAGTGCCAATATTCCAAAGTCTTCAGCTTATTGTTGATGCAACTGATGTTTGGATAAAACCCTGTCTTGAACCTCTTTAGTTATGCCATAGGTGAATTACAATTAATATGTAAACACAGACATAAAACTAGATTTATCACATGTGACTATCTGTTCTAGCAATCAGGCTTCACCAACCACTCCTTTTTGAAAGTCCCTCAAGTTACTGTCTTCATGTTCTATTTTCTCTCCAACCTCAGCTACCAAGCAAGCAGCAGATTTCCCTGGCCCCTCTGGAATTCCCACCATTAGGAAGCAAGGCAAATTATGATTCACTTAGCTAATGAGCAAGACAACATATTGGTGGTTTGCTTACAAATATCTCTTCTTTCCACTGTTTTTAATATATCTAAGTTTAAGGGTTTATATATTATGTATTATATTTAAATATTATATACTTATGCATGTAAGTTTATAGTTTTATGTAATCAAATTATTACACCATTAATAACAAAGATTCATAATAAACTTCTTTTTAGTCACCTGTGACAGAAGCACCTGCCCAGAACTTGTAGAGTGTGCCAGGCGAAATGATTGCTATTTTTGCTAGACTTCCTTGCCCAGGAAGATTTTCTTTTTCACAGAAAAAATGATCAATCCCAAAATAACCCACTCAAAAGCCAGAGTTTTCACTGAGCAACTGCAACTGATATAAGTCTGAAAACTGTTCTTCACCTATCTGTAAGTTGCAATATTTATATGTCATGGAGATCAAGGTGGGCATGGTTTGAATCAATTACGAGGGTAATTGTCACAATTAAAAAAGGGGACAGGCACTTTCTGGCCTTGAAAGGAGGCTGCACCCCAAACCTGCTCTACTGAGCACCAACTGAAAATCAAATTAGCAGCTTTACCCAATTGTTGTTGTTATTATGGATGCAGTAAAAGCAATCAAAAGTAGGAGTCAAAGTGAGAATTTAAATGTATGTCTGTCTGAAAGGTTCCTGCATCTACAGAGGGAAAACTCCTAAAAGAGTAAACATTGGGGTAGCTGGGATATACAAGAACTTTAAACATTACTTATTTATTTAGCTGTCACAGTGACAACTCACCTGAGTCAGTTTGTCTCTGCTTGGAGCTGGGCTAAATCAGCCTGTCTCAGTCCCAGCATGATTTTGGTTTCTTTTCCCCCCATTCAGAGTCCCTGGGTTTGCAGGCCTCAGTCAGGGTTTGATAACAACCTTTCCTCTTCAACTGAAGATGCTTGTCTGCCTTATCTCTCTTATTCACATGTGTGAATGATGTTACCAATGAGAACAAAAAAGTGTTTAATAATTTGAAGCATAATACGCAGAGAAGTTTGAAAATTCAGATTTTTTCAAAAATTTTTGAATGTACACATTTCCATCTATTTTTGCACATTAAGTAACCTCTTGGACTATAAAATTTTTGTTTGAATAACCAGCTTACCTCAACTATAACTATAAAAGCAGAAAGGAAAATAACAGTCTTGAAAAATCCATTATTCTATCTATCCATTCATGTCTGCATTCTCTCAGATCCTGATCCCAGACTGAAAGTTCAATGGCTGTCCCCAGATTATCCAAACCTAACAAGCTTTTCCAGGCAGTGTTACTGTGAGGTGGCTCACCCATCACCACCGGGTTTGTTTTTTCTCCTCACATTTTGTAAGAAACAATAAGTGCATAAAGCGGTACCAAACCCTGTATGAAGCGGTACCAAACCCTCTCTGAAGTGGTACCCGGTTCCCCCAGAGTTCTGATCTGCATTTATTGCTTGCTTACAGTTCCCTGAGCATGAGAGACACTCAGTTCTAGATCTGTGATGCCCAGACCCTTTTCCACTTGTGGAACGTAATTCCCACAAAGCCTGGCTGTAGTTCTGTGGGAATGGGTCAGGAGCAGGTGAAGCAGCAGCAGCAAGAGCTGATCCTTTGCAGGCTCCCTCTGAACTGGCTGAGGATGCTCCTGTGCTGGGCTCACCCTGTGCTGATGTTTCCTGGCATGTCCCTGCACTCCAGCCTGACTAATGGACCTGGGAAGCTGCAGGTTGACATTGGAAATATCCTTGTGCATTCAGGGCACATCCAGAGGCAGGGGAGGAAGCCCAGTCTGTGCCAAGCCACAGAACCCCTTGTTCCTGCAGGATACACAGCAAGCCTTGCTGTGCCAAGGGGGATGTTGGGTGGAAGCTTGGATGCTGCAGCATCAAAGATAGAGTCTGGCCTTTTTGTTTTAACCTTGGAAAATTACTGCAATAATGATTAAATTAATTAAGCTTTTATGGCTCAAGCTCTTAAGTTATGAACTTGTTTCCAACCTGCAGCCCCATAGATCAGAAGGGTTGAAGTATTCTAGTAACTCTGCAGATCCTATCAGTAATTTTCAAAATTTATTACATTTGGAAAGAATCTATTAAAAATACAGATAAAATCATTCACATCAATGCCTTTTTATACCATCACCCTACTGTCTTTCTGTTGCATTAGAAAAATGGATCATTTCTGTGACAAAATGAGAAGCTGAATTATTGTGCTCAGTGTAAAGATGTTGGCAGGTTTGATGTGTGCTGGATTTAAAATATTTATTGTCCTGCCAGAGCAATCCAAAACCAAACAGTTTTACAGATAATTATGCCCCTAATTATATGCAAAAGGCACCCATTTCTCCTTCAGTGATACTATACACATATGGATCTTCTGTTAAGAATAATCAAGTTTACACTCATCCATTAAGGAGAGCCAAAGCAACAAGCTCCTCCCATCTCCTTTACAAGCTGGACAAGTCCTTTTTCAGATCAAGCTGTTATAAATTAAAGCACTTCTCTGAAATCATAGTACTTTCTATAACATATGTGAGAATGCAGAAAGCAGTTTGGAAAAGAGAGAGAAACCTAGAGGGGCTGGAAGAAAGCCAGAATGATAAAGAACAATGAGTGGGCTTGCTGGTCTGTTGATCTTGGATTCTTCCCAAGTATTATTTTTTTTATGAGCTGGTTTGTTTTGTTTGGTTTTTTTTTTCTTTTTTTCTCTTTCTTCCCCCCATCTTTTTCCATCTTACAAGATAAGGACAAGAGAAAGACAGCAAGGCAGTGCAGTAATTTTAAAAGGAGGATAAATAGGAATGAAAACAGAGGTGTTTATTAGTACAGGAAATTGGTTTACAGCTTCATAAATTTAAAACAGGCAGATCATATTGCACAGATTATGAAGTGTTAGACTGTGCTGTTCGGGAACCTGGACAATCTACTTTGCAATGCAAAATGGACTTATACAAGCAGGGAGTGGATTTAATAGGAAGTTAGAGATTGCTTAAATCTAGGAAAAGTCACACCCATCTTCAAAAGAGGTGAGGAAGGTCTGCTGTCCCTCAGGTCTCAGTCCAGCCCTGAGCAAGACTCCTGGAAAGCACTTCCAGGCACAGGAAGGACAAGAAGGTTGTTGGCATCCATCAGCAGGGATTTCCCAGAGCCAAACTGTGCGCGACCAACCCGATTGTTTCCTGTAGGGAAAACACTCCTTGTGGCTCAGGGCAGAGCAGTGGATGGCTCTGATCCTGGGCTTCAGCCAGGCTTTCAGAAGGAGTCCTTTAGTATCTCTGTAGGCAAACTGAGAAGGTATGAGCTGGATAGGACAGCTCCAAGGGCGAAGACAGGACTGGACAAAACCCTGATCTAACATTCAAGTTGACCCTGCTCTGATGCATCATTTGGAGTCCCACTGGACTTCCAGTCTGGCATTCTGGGTGTATTCCTTGGCATTTTGAAGACACAAAAAACATTATGCTTTGAAGAGCTTGCCAGTTAAATTTTTCCCCTGAAGTTTGGCTGCATTATATATCTGATTTCCATGCATCCAACTTTTGAACTTTATTATTTTCATCTTTCCAAAATATGGAAGCGATACTAAAGTGCCTCTAAAGCCCAACGGATTTAACAAAAGTAAGTTATGATGATTAATGAAGACAATTAGCTCTCTATTAAAAAGTTACAGAAATGAACTAAAAAGTTATTATTTCACTTCAACTTTTTACTTCTCCTTTCACTTAACGCACCTGCTGCTTCTGTGACAGGAGCTAAAACAATGAACAAGGCTAAAGAAAGACATATTGCAGAGCACTCCATCAGGGAAATATATTTCAAGTTCTCTCATTGTTGAAGCTTTAGATTCAATTAATTCATGTGAGTACCTTTGTTTTTTCAAACATGGAGATTTGATATCTAATGATACTGACACTAAATGAAAATCCTTATGGTTTGGGGTTTTGCAAACAAGATAACTGACTAAATCTCAAAAGGAGAACTATTTTGGGCTGTCTGCAGGGTAAGGTTGGAGAAGCTGTTTAGTCATGATAATCAGACTGGTCTTGTCCCCAAAAGGAATATGTTCTAAGCTCAGGTACATATCTGGCTCCCTATCAGGTGTTTGAGTAATTCACTAACAGCACCAAACCAATCTCTATTTTGGAACAGGGAGCTACTATTGTCTCCATTTTACAAGTAGAAACCAAAGCAGAGGAAATACTAAAAAAAACCAAAACATGGTAAGAACAAAAAGCTGAAGAGCAACCTCCTTGATTTCAGATGACTTTTTTGCGCTTTAGTGTCTTTTCATAGGTTTTTTTTGCTAGACCATGGTCTCAGCCAGAAGGGTAATCCCTGTATGTCTTTGCATGAATAATGTACCTTTTAATAACACTATGAAAGTATTAGAGCTGCTTTAATCTTATTCCCATTTCAATCAGAACTGGTACTAGGCGTGGTAAAACACTCCCTCAAAACTTTTATATAGCTTACAGAAGCTTAACTTTGCAGTACAGTTCAAAAAAAAGCAATTAGCTGCTTATTATTTAATGGGTGACTGTCAATGCCCTGCGAGAATTAGAGCCCAGATCGGTGTCTGCAGGAAGCACAAGAAGTTTGCGACTTCCAGCCAGTGAACTTAGAGATAGTGCCATTTTCTGCTGCTTCACAACTGCAATCAGGTACTAAATACAACATCACTGGGTTTTACAATGCAAATGCAGTCATCTCTACACAGCGTGTTCAGTGCAAATGTCCTCAGATGCATAAAATGAAGCACAGGGAACAAAAAATATGCACAATTTGTTACACAGAGCATGGAAGGGGTGTTTGCTCAGACAGACTCTGAGTACCATCTGGGAGACAAGTGTTTAGTTTTGCAACAGATTGCATAATTTCCATGTAGAATCTGGAGAAAAGCTCTAAATGCTTTAATAGATAGTTGATTTAACATGCGTTTAATCTTTGTTTTGTGTTGTCTTAAAGGCTATGCATATGTTTTGAATGACAGAAGTAGTCATTAACTTATTACAGTGCTCATCCCTTTGCACAATTTGCTTTCTTTTCTATTCTTCTCGTGGTGTGTGTCTGTGTTCATGCAATATTTCACCTTACAGGGTTCGTTTTCCCAGCACATGGTAATTAATCTTAGTAAAAGCCAAGCGTCTACTGCATATGCATGCCACTTGATTGATTAGATTAAAAATTTAATGTTACAGTTCATACATTAGCAATATTTCAATATAACATATACCAAGGGCTCCACTATCAATAATAAGAATACTTCAAGAACAACACGAATTAACACCTGAAGCATAAAGAATGACCTTGAGAGAGTGCAATGCTTTACCTGAAACACGGGGCTTCGGATGTATTTAAACTGAGCACAGTGTTTGTGTGTTAAGCAGCTGTTGCCAGCACTGCCCTTCAGCACAGGAATATTTCTGATAAAGAATTTCTCACTTGGAGCATTTCAGAAGTGGTGTAATGTCAAGATACACCGCATTTGCTTTTAGGCTCCTTTTTTTTCTTGTGCCCAACTAAATACATCATCTGCTACACAACAGGAAAAAGCTGTACATTGAAGCTTTTTTTCAATTTTCTCCTTGCACAAGTTAATAAAAACATTGGAAGGCATAAACTTGAGAATTCACTTTATTAAGACTAGGAGCACAGAGAAAGAAATATAATAAAATGAGTCTAAAAAAGGCACGCTGTCTTATGTGACATTGTTATGACAAAATGAAATACCAGCTTTCATTTGGATATCTGTTCTTCTGTATCCAAAAGCAAAATTACATCAAAATCCTTCTGCACTGATTGACTTGTAATGCAATACACTGCAGCATCTTTGAACCCTAAGCAATGATAATGCTTCCAAACCTGCTATAAACTGGGTCAACTGTACGAAGAAATTGTAAAAAATGATGCAGTAATTCAATTTAGCACTGTGTGAAAACTGCACAATAGCAGGATTAAAGGATCTGGAAATGAAGACAAGTGGTTCATTATTAACTCCTTAAATGTTGTTCCTTCTGCTTTTTCTGGAATGTCATTTATTTCTAGCTTAGGATTGTAATTTCCATGTCATGATACAGGGGATACCTTCTATATTGCCTCTCTGTATGAGCACATTGAAGTTTCCCCAAAGGTTTAATAAAGTTTATGAAATAAGTCAGCATTCACTATCCATTTTATCCACATAGGTAACAAAATAAATTAGAAAGAGAAAGCATTATACCATCATATACAAGTTGTGGCATATATAAAACATAGTCAACTCTAAGGAAAATACAAAGGAAATAACAAGCTGATTAAGTGGCCAAAAGAGCATTAAAATAATAATAATAATAAAGAAGTAATACTAAGGCTGCAAATGAAAAGTGTTTGCTTGTGCAAGAGATAGCATTTGTACCTTGCCTAATACAGTAATTTAAACATCTGGCATCTTGTAGAACGTGATAATTTTACAGACATAATTTCTTTATGTGCTTAAAGAAGCCTTTTCTTTTTTTTTTTTTTTTGTCCCTTGGGCTATTGTGTGCTGTGTGTGCATGTGACTGTGTTTGGGATCAGCCTGTGTAAGTGCCATGGCCATTCCTGCAGCAGGAAGCCCAGCCTCTGCCCTGGAATATAACAATAGCACTCCATGCTGATGATCCCCAGAATCCAGTGCTCAATTCAGAGGCAGCATCAAAACGAGTAACAGTTGAAGAGAAACCAGCCTGGGATGGATGATTTAAAGAGCTGGGTAAAGCCTAAAGACGAAAAAAAAAAATAAACTAAAGAAATCCTGCTCCAGGGGAGCAATTGTACTTTAGTGTATGAATCTATAAAAAAAACTCCTCTGAATTCTTTACTTTGAGAGCTTAGACAGCTTCAATTAAATTCAGTCTGGACATCTAAAAATAAAGCTGATAATAGACAGAAGTGTGGTCTTACTTCTGCTACGGAAAAATTGCCTTTCTTCCAAACTGTTACATGTTTGATAACACTCATTTTTTAACTTATTCCTAATTGGCAGAGGTTTGATGCAAAACTCTATTTGGCACTTAGTATTTTTGCCTAAACTGTAGGATAGTGTGGTCCAAAATGCATGTTGTGATGGTTACCAGTCATCCAAAGCAAGGGATGTGCCGGATCTTCACCTTCTGCTCTGCACCTGCCTGAGGTTTTCCTGCCCGAGTGAAGTGCCCTGGGCTGCTGGCTCAGCACAGCTGGGATGGAGGCAGGGCTGGGTACTTGTGTTCTGGAAAGGAGTCTTGAGTCCCCCTGTTCCAGTGTATCCATGACACTTTCCACAGCTGGAACTGTCCTTGCTTGGCCATCATGGCATGGGGGGAGAAAAATCATAAGAATCTAAAATAAATTGTCAACCTGAGTGATGATCAGCACAGATGTTATTATCAAGAAGCCTCAAGCCTAAGTTTAGTGACTCGGCTGCAACTTACTGTAAGTGTTTTAATGAATTCCCAGTTTCTTTTCCTCTGCTTCCCTGTCTCAAACAGCAGTAGGAATTACATGGATTACTACTCCCTTTTGTACTCACAGTTTCAGGATCCCAGAGCACAGAACCATGATGATACATCACATATTTCTATATAATTTTGTTGTGCAGATCTGGTGGTACAAGGGATGTGGCCTGAATCACCTCCTTGTTTCCACCTTGCCCCATAATTCACAGTAAAGTCTTTGGTCAATGAGCTTAACTGAAATATTGGTGTTGGGGTCATTAAGTCAGCATGACATGCAAGACAGTACCTGAGCATAGCGAAAAGCATTCATACAAAGAGAGTTCACTCAATGTCACAACAGGTATCATGAGCAGAAAATATTTTCAATGTTGTGACAGAACAGTTTGTTTTGAGAATCAAGACAGAGAAGAGGGATACATTAATTTAACTGTGTCAATAATTAGGCAATTAATGCTTTCTCCATCTGGGATCCAAAACGTAAATTCTTTTCCTTCAGAAGTGGTCGTACGTTATGACTGGAGATTTACTTTTATGCCTAGGAAAAAGGAAGGATGTGCAACTTACCAGGTTTAAAAAAAGTCTAAATATTTAATTCTATAACAGAACACTGATTGAGAGAGTAAGGTAAACTTTAAAATCAGAGTGGGAGTAACATTTTTTTTCCCTCTAAGCATAATAATAATAATAATAATGTAGATTATATTTGTGAGATAAATTTATAAATCCCTTATGCTGTTTGTTTTCTCATGTTTTGCAGTTTTCACAGCTTGGATGATGACAATGATTCAACCTTTATGTTTGTTTATAGTCAATCTCATGTTTAAGTTATGGGAATTTGCAAGCAGAGGTTTCATCCTCTGCTAGAGTGCTCTATTTGTGGAGGACAAAAATCAATGATCCTCTTGCTTTCAGATTTTTTCAAAAGGTTTTTTTTTTGGTGAGTGTTTTTTTTTGGGTTGATGCACAACTGCACTTCTGGAACTCCCATAATTCCATAGTGACTTCATGGTAATTTTCAAAGCAACCTGAAACTCCATTTCATACCTGCAGCATTTAACTGGCTCTGTACAAAATCAGCATGCACAGGTAAATGCATGAAACTTGGATTAGCTAAAGCTTGAAGTACAATGTCTACCAGAGCATCAGATTTCTATCATGACCATGCAGCACGGAAAACTTCTAGATTTCAAGTTCACAGCGTGAAAAGGATGTTTGTGTTAAGTCAGATACTGCAGCAGAGAGCAGTTCTGCATGGACTGGACCATGTGAGCACAGAGGTATGTGGGGATTAATTTGGAAGGGTAATCCGTAGCCTGATCAGCAAAAGATTAAAATATTTTGAGTAAAATCCTACCGAGGCACAGCAAAATGAGGAATGGAAATTACACCAATATACTCCCACTTTTCATTGTTTATTCATTTATTCATTTGCTCATCTTGACCACCGTGCTTGTGAAAGCAAAATGCAGTTTGCTTTTATGCCTACATTGCTGTACATCAGTGCCTGCTTCTCAGTAGGAATAATATGCATTTTAGGGATAGGATCCAATATCTGCTGGAATCAAAAGAGAAGTTTGTATTGATTTCCAGCTTATTTGAACCAGGTCCAGATCAGGCAAATAAGTGATATGTTCAGTGTTTGTGAGTGAAGTAACACACGTCAATTAACTGTGCCACAGCTGGCTCCTGGCAGAGCCTCTGCTGAGTGATTGCCAGTTGCTTTTGGGAGGCATGAACAAAATTAAGGCCTTTGGGGTGGAAAAACATGTACAGTGCTTAGCTGGTTTGTGGGGTAAGCCTCATTTTTCATATGGAGAACAATAGCAAAGAATCAAGGGGTTAGAAAGAGACGTTTCTGTGCCAGAGCTCCTGCTCAGCACCTGTATATGGGTGCCAGCAGCACAGCCAGCAGAAGGAGCCATTATTTGGATGAATCCCTTGGCAAAGCAGAAAGGAGGAGAAAGTTCACCCTCTTGGTGTGAAACTGGGGTGGACAAAGTCTCACAGTGTAGGGGAGAGATGGCAGTAGAACCCTTAATGTGCAGAGGGCTGCAGCCTGAGGTGATACAGAAGAATAAATGTGGACTTCTAAGTGTGTTTGATAGGATAGATAAGCAATTAGAGGATGCAGGAATTTATGAGCCAATAAACCCTAAATAGAAGGCAGACCTGTCTGCTGTGATGGTGTAGTCATTTAGGCCCACAACAAGTGTCACTACAGTAATTAGAATATACTGAGGAAACTGATTGGAATTTCTGCATGATGAGAGCCTTGCCAACTGCTTTTGATGCTGGCTGATAGCACCAGTAACAGGCTGACAACACCTGCTCTGCATTCTTTACCAGCAAGAAGGGAAGAGGTTTTTGTGGGGGTTTATACTTTAGCCTCTCCTCTTTCATTTCCAGCCTCTTAAGTCCTTTTAAACAAATAAAGAACAATGGTATTTTAAAGGGTTAGTTGTGCCAGACATTGCTCAAGCTTATTTAAGAAGATACATATAGAGAGAAATATATATATAGATATATATTCATCTCGGAGCTTCCCCTCTGTATTACATTTGCAGTCAAGTTTTGGATTCACTTTGCAAGTTTTCAAAGCAGTGTTCTTCTATTCTGAAGTTTTTCATAAGCACTGGCAGAGGGTTTTGCTGTCCTCTCTCCTCTGGAGTTTCAGCTCGCTCGAAACAAAAAAAGATTATTTGCAGTAGATCAATATTCCCTGAAGATGTAAACTCAGCAGCTCTTGTAAGTGAAGCAAGATTTGGCCTGGCCAGTACTTTAATGTTGGATCTCTAAGGACATCTCAGGGGCTGCAGAAATTGTGATGAAGAATCAATAACTAGAACCAATCTCTCACAGCCTTGCTGCAGCTGCTCACTGTGTGCTTTTGTCTTGCTATGACTGGAGGTAGTTTCCAGCAAATGAGATGCAAAACGAGGAATTCGGGAAATTCATGTGGCAGTTTCAGTGCTGGGCAGGACTGTGAGTTTGATCCCAGAGGTGGGATTGTCCTGTCAGTTATATTCTTCTTGTCTGAATTGCCAATGGAGGAAGCACTGACTGACTCACCCCTCTTAGCTAGTGTGTGCTCTTTCCTTTGATTGTTTAAGTAGAGGTTGTGTGTCACCCTAGGTATGCCTGAGTTATAGCTTGGATTAAAGAGAACAACTATTATACAGCATTTTGGGGTGAAATGAGCAGTCTCAAGTCCTGCAAATGGATGCCGAGTATTTTTCTCTCTCCCACGCTGTTCCTGGACATGAACAAGTTGAGCTCTCCTGTGTCCACTTAACACCTTTATAAGAAAATGAGTCAGGATTATGCTGCTGGACATGAACAGCCAGCTTTCAGTCTCACAGGGCATGAGGGGCTCCATAAATACATGCATAGATATAAGTGTATATAGATCAGGGGCTATTTTTGTCCCGCCTTCAATCAAACTCTTTTGCCAGGCTGAAGATCCAGAGCAAGCTGAACTCCTCTGCAGCCAAATACTGGGAGTGGGTATTTATAAGGCAAGCAGGAATCCTGTTGTGTTTATTAATAACCTGAGATGCACAGAAAGTCTGCAAACGGCTTGATATTCATAAACCATAAGAAAAGTTCGGCTGCTGCACGCTGAGATGTTACAATTCCACTACAGTAAAGGACCTTTTGCCTTTGTGTGGTGAATGACCTTCTCGTTTATGGAATCCCTCTCTGTTCTTCTCTCCAAGCTATTGTTCTTTACTGTTAATTAAAACCCAGACAATTAAGTATACAAAAGTGCACTCAAGTTGCTGTGCACATCCAGCTGAAAACAGGGCCAAATGGCCAGAAACATGTTAGTGGAGATGTGAGCTTTGTCACTGGAGTAGAATGACTGGATATGAAACTCATTATTGGGAAGCAAAGTGACATTTAAATTATGTTGCTGCTTTTCCTACAGGTTTTTTGGGGTACTTTTTTTTTTTTTAAGAAAGAAAATGTAATGCCTGAACATGATATCTTAATGTGTTTGATTCTTAAATGAAATGTTAATCCTGTGTATCTCTACAATTTCACACAACTGTGACATGTAAAGTTGACATTCCATTTCTTCAGATCTTCAGTGCACTAAGTTGCATCTTTAAACACTGGTCTTGTGCCATTTCACAAAACCCACACAAAAGAATTAGTCATGTGGAGAGGGGAACAGCTGGCAATAAAACAAACAAACAAACAAACAAACACCACAACTGAAAAAAGGCATGAACAGCCAACTTAACATTGTCAAAGGTAAGAGGCAGCAATGAATCACAGGCAAGAGCAGAACTATCAGGGGGGTGGAAAAGCCAGTAATAAAGTTAATTCGGATGTAATGTCAGACCCTCCTGAGGAAGTGACCCACAGGTGGATTGAGAAGAGGAGAAGAAATGGCTTCAGACGGGTAAAGGCTAATTTTTGTGTTGAAAAAAAAAGAGTTATCCTTCTTTTCTCAGGCCCCAGTTTTAAAAGGGTATTTATCCATGGGGTTAACTTCATCTGCTCTACTAACTGCACTCCAGTGAGAGATAAGGAGATAATTAAAATTACCACCATGCTTAATCAACTTGCCAGCATAGGGATACTCTCTTGAATTGGGGCACAATTAAATTAAGCTTAGCTTCTTCCAAATATATGCAAGAAGTAGACATCTGGCAAAGTCTAGCTGAAAATACACAGAGCTGCATTATGACACTCTCCAAGGACACAGGAAATGGAAAGTGAGAGGGGATGGGAGAGCAAGACTTCTGCCAACTGCCTTAATCTTCGTTTTGCAAGGCAGACTACCAATCACAAAAAGAAATTACTAGTGATTTCACTAATTTATTGCTAAATTGATAACCTAGTGATTTCACTTGTTTGCCATACATACACAAATACATAAGAAAATGTATGCATGTGTGCTAATGTGGGTTATTTTACAATATTTCCATAAGCACCTCCAACCGTTGTGTTTCACTGCAATTAAAAGGTCTGAAAATGATATTAAAGGAAGCAGACTAATTGAGCTAATCAGGGACAAGATCAAGGCCCTCCTGGCCTTGAAATCTATAGCTCCATGAAAGGGAGTCTGTGAATATTTGCTGAATATAAGGAGATTAATAATCAGCAGCTACAGTTCTGTCCATCTACAAGGGCATCAAGGAATTAATTACCACAATATGCCCAGAAGGTAAATAGCAGAATCTCTGTTAATTTTGCTGAATCAAAAACGTTGAAAAGCCCTGCTAAAGCCACAGCTGGAACTATTCATAGCCAGATTTTATGTTGCAAACTCCTGAGCCCTCATCTCTGGGCAGCTGCTAAAATCCTACTGAAGACAAAAAGATTTCCCTTCAGAGTTGGGCTGATAAAACTAGTCTGGCTGCCAGTGGTGCTTTCACTCTCTGAAAAGTCAGAATACTTTAAAAATACTTGAGAGAGGAAGGAAATAATTCTCTTTTCTTACTTTTCTCTGCAGTAGGATACCTTGAAGAACCTTTTCAAAAGTGAAACCTGCATTTCAAAAGTTCTTTAAAAATGGACAGTCACTCACTCTAGAGCTGAAACCTAGAACCCAGTGAGCACTTTCTTTTTTAAATGATGTTTATCTTTACCTTGAAAAGGCATCAACCCAGTCCTTTCACTTAACTACGTGAAGAAAATGAATAATTATCTTTTTCTTCTCCCCCAGACCGTAGAAGTAGCAAGTTCATCAGCTGTGTTTTCTGCTTTTGTGTGCTTCTGTATGTAATTTGCTGTTTCATACGTGGGAGGAAGGTTGTAGAGGAGGCTGTGGAGGTTGAAGAAATGACTTTTTAATTTATTCCTTGGTGAGATATCATTTGAATGCTTTGGAACTGCACTAAGTCTCCTGAATTTCCAAGTTTTCCAATACGGCTTGTTCTATCCTGAGCAGTAAAATATAATTAGAGAGCTCTACTTTCAGGACACCTGCTTTTATGGAAGGTCCTTCCTCTTGCTGGGATCTCGTTGTTGACTGTCTTACTATTCATCCTGGCTAGTGCAAGGAGAATCACTGGCAAACGGAACACTGAAACCTGTTTCTGTAAGAGGAGATAGCGATTCAATCCTGAAGCTTCTACTCGGGCAGAACTTGCCACTAATGCCAGTTCTTACCCCAAATCTCATTAGGCTTATTTGAAGGAAGTTGTAGGCTTGAAGCCATAAATTTCAGTATTAGAAATGTGAGTCCTGTGGGGGAAAAGAAACAAAAAGCAAAAATCAAATTGTTGCCTGAAATTTTATTCTTTGAGTCATGAACGCATTTTTCTGAAAAGTTTAAGAAGTGATTAGCATGTTATCAAGACTGCCCATGCTGGACTACCTCCTGACAGAAAAAAAAAGGATGCTTTCATTAATAATAATCCCAGAAAACCATTCTGACATGCTGATTTTTATTTTCTTCCATCAAAGAACTGAGCTTGCGAGGGAAAGAACATTCTAATATCCCCGTCATCTTTTCCTCTTTCCTTTCAAACCGAGCAGGTACATCTCTTCATTCTCCTGTTGTGTTGAGGCACTCTTTCACAAGAGTGGGTTGTGAAACCAGAACTCCCACTGATATAGGATCAGAGACAGGCTTAAGATTTTAGAGGTGGTTCTGAAGTCCTGAGAAGCCCTTCAAAAGCTGTGTGCTTTTAGCCAGGCTGAATCACTACTGTCTTCAGATCTAATCTTTCCAGCAATTGATTTTCCCTTTATCCTCTGTGACCAAACTTCTCCCACGGGAGGAATTATGGTTCCAGCCTTCCTAAAATTCTGTAATTCTTATTCCCACAGTGGCACAAAAATGGGTCACACTTTGAATCCTGTTTACAATAGCTTCAATAACCCACTCATTGCTTTTCTCATGCAGATGGTTGTATGTAAGAAAACATATTTGTTAGATGTAAATTTTAGCTGCTTGGGGTCTCTTATCTCTGTAATATCAAGCCTAATGTCAGCACAGGACAACATTTATGTTTTCATTTAAATATAAAGTAAGCAGATGGGACTTCTCTCATCCATAGAGTAGTGAATTAAAACCAAAAGTAACAATTTTTTTAATGCTGTACTCTGCTGGGATGAGAGCTCAACGTTACGACATCTGCTCTGGTCTGAGTATTTCAGGAGCTGCTGCACAGCATTTACTGTAACACTGAGAGGAATTCTAATATTATTTTTGCATAATCCCTGTGAACATGCACACAGAAAGCCTGTGCTGACTACCCACCTCTCCAAGTACAAAGCTCTGTACAGACTTGGAGACTTTCATGGCATATGTCACTAATAATCACTGTGGTTGAAATGCTGTCATACAAAATCATACAGAGGTTGTCTGTCCATGAAGACAAAGGAAGATGGAATGAGATTCCAAGTTGTCTCCCAGGCTGCATGTTTGTATCCCAAGTAAACAGCTTTTCCTCAGTAATCTTTGGAAGTTAAATTTTCTGTGAGCCTTCCAAACATTATGGCAAGTTATTGAGATTCCACTGAATATTCACAGAATCACTGGGGTTGGAAAGCACCTGCAAGACCATGGAGTTCCCTGTGCCCCATCCCCACCTTGTCCCCAGCCCAGAGCACTGAGTGCCACAGCCAGTCCTTCCTTGGACACCTCCAGGGGTGAGGACTCCAAACCTCCCTGGGCAGCCCCTGCCAGTTCCTGACCACTCTTTCCACCAACAAATTCCTCCTGGTGTCCAACCTGCCCCTCCCCTGGCACAGCCTGAGGCCGTTCCCTATCCTCCTGTCCCTGTTCCCTGGGAGCAGAGCCCGATCCCCCCCCGGCTCTCCCCTCCTGTCAGGGAGTTGCAGAGCCAGAAGGTCCCCCCTGAGCCTCCTTTTCTCCAGGCTG
>JAWMRA010000020.1:3924818-3935209 GCA_035584735.1 Pseudotriccus pelzelni
GGCCCTGGCACAGGTTGCCCAGAGAAGCTGTGGCTGCCCCATCCCTGGAAGTGTCCAAGGCCAGGTTGGACGGGGCTGGGAGCAACCTGGGCTGGTGGAAGGTGTCCCTGTCTGTGGCAGGGGGTGGCACTGGATGAGCTTTAAGGTCTCTCCCAACCCAAACCATGCTATGATTCTATGATTAAACTGAGCTACATCGGTGTAAGAATTTCTGTGCCTGTGAGCTAACACAGCTTGGGGAAATCTCAGAGTAACTGGCTGATGCATTTTCCAGAGGAGGAGAACAAGCTGGTGCACATACATATACACACACACAGAGTGATCTGCTCTATTATGGCAGCTCAGCTCATGGGAAGTAATTTATTAAGCTCTAATACCTAGTGATTAATGCACTGATCACTACTATCCTTTCACAGACTCACAGAAGGTGGGGACTATACCCAAACAGAGCATATGCTGTTGAACCAGTCAGAGCACTGATTTCTTACATAAATCAAAGGTGCTTTTAAAATTCCAGTGGATCCATGGACCCTCAGATTCCTGCTGTGCATGAGGGAGCACAGCACAAGATCTCTGATCTTCTGTTTTTGTCAATACTGTCTGACCACTATAAAGATTTGCAAGTCTCCAAGAGCAGGTAACTATTGTTTTGCTGAGGTCTTTGGCTCAATCATCGAATCACAGAATCAGCTCGGTTGGAAAAGACCTTTGAGATCATCAAGTCAACCCCTGATCCATCCTCTCCGTGGTTCCCAGCCTATGGCACTGATGCCACATCCAGTCTCACCTTGAACACCTCCAGGAACAGGGACTCCACCCCCTCCCTGGGCAGCCCATTCCAGTGGCTGAGCACTCTCTCTGTAAACAATTTCTTCCTAATATCCAGCCTAAACCTCACCTGTCACAGTTGAAGACCATGCCCTCTTGTCCTACTGCTGGTTGACTTGTTTTCTGTTATATGAAATGCATTCAGAACCCCTTTTTATCTTACATCCTTGAAGATGAAAACATTTACAAGAGGAAAAAGGATCCTTGATGATGAAATGTAACAAAGCTTGCAGTTTTCCTGGTAAAATCAATGCTTCTGGAGTGCTGGATCCCAGGGTTTGCAATTTTGCAGTGATCCCCTTCACCCCATTTCCCACGAGAGCCTTTCTAAAATGCTGCTGTTGAGTCACACACACTGGTATGGAGGGAATAGAGCAGGAGTAACCTTTGCTGCTTGAGTAAAATGCAGAATGACATAAAGCATCCAACTCAGGCTCCTTTAGGGTATTTAAGACACAGAACTCATTTTTCTGGATGAAAAGCAGACAGTGACACTGCCAGCAGCAACTGTGTCAGCTCAGGTTCTCCCAGCAGGAGGGACAGACAGGGTGGCTGGAGAGGGAGACACGACAGATGCCACAAATGGAAGTTTAGAGCCCAAATTTAACTACATAAAATGAGATGTGGGGCCTGTGAAAGTTAACAGAGACTGCTCAAATCATGACAAATAGCGCTGGCCAATAATGACAAGTACAGAACAGATAGGGTCTGTTTAAACTGAGGGTCTCAGCTTGCATCCAGAGCATCCATATCCCTGTAGCGATGAATAATGGATAGCTTGGTTTGGTATCTTAACCACAAAAACATTCCAGTCTAAAGTAGAAAAGAAGTGTGTTTTGAGCAGAAAAACCTTTACCTTCCTCCCAGAATACCTTAATACATAATAATTACATTATATGTCATGTAGTTCAATCAAAACGGTTTATATCCTGGTTTATATCCATCCCCATGAAAACAGTGTTGTGTGTATTTTTAAAGGAAAAAATATACTTAGCAAGTTTAATATCAGAATGAACTAAGTATACTTTTAAAGAAAAAAAAAGGAATTTTGAAGAGGCATGCACAACAGAAAATATATTAGTTCAAAGTAGACTATGTTAAAATTTCCTGCTGCTTAGCATTAAGGTGATCATTAAAGGGTAGAACTTACATCATGCTATATCCATTGATAAATTATAAATTCATGAAAGAAAAATATTAATAAACAACCTTTATCTTATTTGTTTATTTAATTTCGAGCATGACTGCCTTACAATGGTTAAGAGCAACTAAAATAAAATTCATCACATTTTTCAGAGTAATCTCGATATATTTTGATTCTACTCAAGCCATTAAAATAAAAGTGGAAGCTATAAATAAGTTTAGTATTTTCCCAACACTTATTATTATTTGAATGGTTCTGTGAACAGAGCTAGTTTTGTTAACTTGGGACCAATTAATAAAGCATTGCCTGCCATGATCTGTAGATCCTCAAAACACTGATTAGGAGGGCTCTATCAGCTTTGTTTTCTGTATAAAGAAGTGATCATTTTCGGTGCCTCCTAGAGAAATAAAATCTTACCTACAAACCTTGCCTATTATTTAAAGGAAGGGGAAAGATGTGAATTGCTAGCTCCTGTTAGCGGAAAGTTATATTTTTTTAATTAATTTTTTAAATTATTACATTTGTTCCATCTACTTCTAAAGGCGGCAGACACTTCATGGGTTTATAGACCATCATTATGTATTATCGTATAATAGCTTTTAGTTGAAGTCCAGTGTGACCTCCAGGTTGTGACTCAGTTGGAAATGTGGCATCTCTACTTACCTCTACTAAAAAAATGGAGAAAACTGTATCCAGCGACAGGCAAAGAGACAGGGGAAGATACCCAGCCTGGCCCTATTGATGGCAGACTTCGTTGTGCTCCGTTTCCACCCTTTAATGGGACCCGAACAGGGAACGTGCAATTCAGCCCAGGCAGATGGAGAGCTGCAGTTAAACTCGTGTTTTCTCAGGACTGCTATTTCTGCGCTTATGCCTCCTCCCTTTCTTTGAACTCCTACATGAATCCAACCTCTTAAGCCCCTCGGATGTTTTTCCCGTAAAGCAGTTGCCTGATCGCCCTCCCATCATCTCAGTGTGAGCCTCAGATGTGCCTGGAATAGCTCCGCACAGGGGGAGTCTCACTTGGTTGAGAGCCAGAAGAGAGATGCAAATAGCTTGAGATGGCCCACCATGAAGATTACAGGTAGCACTTAAACGTCATTGTTTCCATGACCTGCTTCATTTCCTGAGAGCACTGGGGTTAAAAATCCTGTTCTGTCTGCTGCACAGTGTGTGTGTGATCGGGACAGAGTCATCTGCCAGGGAGAGAGAGAACTGCAGGCAGACACAGCGAGATGAGATGTGCCAAGGCTGATTTCCACCCTGTGCAGCCTCCCTGCTCTGAGCTCACCTGGTGGAGCGGTTGTTCCCAGACCAGCAGTCCCAGGCTGAGCCTCAGCTGCGGCGTGTTTAGGATTCATGCACAGCTATTCCGGGTCCTGCATGGGAAATCCTGCTAATTGGGTAAACCCACTCTAGTGTACAGGCACCAACTGGCAGACACAACTTGCACAATGAGAGAGATCCATAATTTTCAAATG
Organism: Pseudotriccus pelzelni; assembly: GCA_035584735.1. Lineage (NCBI taxonomy): Eukaryota > Metazoa > Chordata > Aves > Passeriformes > Tyrannidae > Pseudotriccus > Pseudotriccus pelzelni. Next base: position 3,928,272 of record JAWMRA010000020.1, read on the forward strand.
TAACTAACAATTTGTGACAATAAAGCAGTAACGGGAGCCAAGATGCTGGCACTTCTCCTTGTCACCTCTTTCAAGCGCAGTAACTAGAATTTGCATTTGTTTCTTTTCCAAAGGCAGTTACTTATTATATAAAGTAGGCATTTAATGCTTGCAGCTTCCTTGGCACGGTTTTATTTTTGGGCCAAGTCTCTAAAGAGTTCAGTGTTGTCTCTCCTAAGAAAAGTACCTGACTAGTAATTAATACTGCATCAAACCAGAGAAATGATCACACAATAGAGATCAGAACTGTCTCAAAAAGGGTAAATAGCAACTGTGAAAAATGAAAGGGAAGATGATAGAAGTATACAAATTCATGGGTGACACAGACACGGTAAATCAAAAATTCTTGTTGAAATTTCCTTAGGATGACAAGGGTGATGCACTTCAAGCCCACAGAAGCCAACACTTAATCACTGTACAGGGTAACTGTCCATTGTCATTTGTGACCTCCGTTAAAGAGCTGCATCTGTGCCTCCCTTGTCCAGCACGTATTCCTGGCTTGTAGGGCTCCTTCGAGGGGAATTTACAAACTTTTCATTTTTAGACCAGGCCTAGGGCTACAATTCCCAGGATATCAATCATTCTCCCCCTGGAGGTTAAACTCCCCCAAAAAGTCTATGCATGGGGGAAGGTCAGTGCCAGAATAACATTTTCAGAAGAAAAGTATTCTTTTACTTGGCATTTGACTGTGGGCATAAATCTTTAGAGACAAGAAGAAAACAAAGAAAAAAGGACAGAAAGTTGGAGGGTAGGTTTTAAATGTCAGCTGAAGCATCTTGAAGGAGTAGATAGGCTGAGTAGGGGTGGCTTTTCAGGTGGGCTACATTCATTATGCTGGTTCCCCTGGGGCAGAGCTCGCCAGGAGAGCCAAGAGGGGGGTGAAGACACATAACCCCGAGCTGGTACTTCCACAGAGCCCTGTGTTGTCTGTGGAGGGTCCCAGTCCAAGCTCCAGACGCTGGTTGTGGTGGCAGCACAGCACTAACTCGGAGCCACCATCTGCCTCTCAGCAGCACACAGGAGGCAGCCCAGCACCGTGCCCGTGTAAACACACTGCTGTAAGGCCTGGAAGCTGCTCCTCTGCTGTTGCTCAGTGCTCCACTGTGCAGCAAACCTGGCCCTCTCTGCTAAAAACTCCTGCTTCAAGGCTTGCCTTTGTTGTTGATATTGGTTCGTTTGTGATTTTTTTTTCTTTTTTTTTTTTTTGGTGTGTTTGTTTGGGTTTTTTTCTAGGGGTGAGTCCTTAATCATTCCTTGTCAGAACAAGTTTGTTAGGCTGTCTGGAAAAGGAGGTTAGAGTCATTAAATCTAACAGTTCTGACATTGTTTCTTAACAGCACTTAAGTATCACTTGATGGATGGCTGTCTGGAACGATATCCTCCTTCCTGTTGATATTGCCGACTAAATCCAAGCGATACAAAATGTCTCAGAGTCCCAGCAATCACCTATTACAATAAATTATTACATGGCCACTGCAGATCTCTTACAATCATCTACAATACGCTAACCCCATATGGCATTTGGAAAGGATTAGGCATCGTATGGGTAATGTGCACATTTGCAGATTTGTTGGATATGAGAGAGAGGGAAAGACACCCTGAAGCCAAGATTCACTGTTGGGGGTAGAATGAAATTTCCCCTCTCAGTGGATTATTGGGGCAGGGTATGGACTAGGTGACCTCTTTAAGGTCCTTTCAGGTTCAGGGTTTTGCCCATGCCCTTCATGGCCATTCCATTCCCATTGTCCCCACCCTGGTTTCTGCAGTAAAGGGGTTTTTGAAATGCCTGTGAAGCATCTGTTAGTGCCCACTGCCAAAGGAAGCTGAACTACATGTCCAACCAGCTTAGACAATTCCTATGGTTTTTTGGCCATTTAATAAAACAAAGAAATGGAGAAATCATTTGGAAATTTCCTGTAAACCAAGAAAATGCTTAATTTTCAAAACACCAATTGAATTTTATAAAGATAATTCATATCAAATATTATAGAGGCAGAAGCTGCTCCATTTCATTCAGCTTCTGGAGTAAAATAATTATGCTCTTTACAATCTGAAGTGCATTTGTATTCCTTCCAAACAGTCCTATTACAACAAATGAAGTACTTACTATACATCTTTTTCCTGCTGCTTTTCAACTTAAATTTAATTTTCACATAGATTTATTTAAAACAATTCTCAACGTGACTCAGCCAAATGATGAATTTATTGAGAGCTTAGTAAATGTGCAATCTAGCTGAAGTTAAAAATGGCTGCTTTGTAATTCTGTGCCTAAATGAAATTACGCATTGTAGCCAGCTATTGTGCATCCATTTAAAGTCTATTTCTTGAGGCACATATTTAATCTTTAACAGAAAGAAAATATAGTGAAAATATGTTGCTAACAGAAAAATGTATATATACAATATATAGCATTAATATTAAGGAAATGTTTTAATTTGTTTTTTGTGTTTTCTGAGCCTGCTTGAGCAGTTATCACATAAATGTGTGTATACACTTTGTGCATGCAGAGAATACACTGTACATAGAGATGGTCTCGCTTTTTGTTGCTCATAATACATGACTGTCTCAGTCCAAGTGTACATATTTTAAACTTAAGAAGGAAAGTTTAATCAAACAAATGTTGGAGAGCATAAAATTGTTTGTAATGAGATCTCAGTGCAGAAAAGGTTTGTGATTTGTATTGATGATAGAACAGGCTGTGTGAGAACTTTGCCTCTGGCGAGGTGTGATTCTGTTTTCTGTTCCATTGTTGGCACAAAATCAGCAGTTACTTTGGAGATAAGTGTAAAATCAGCCTATATCTCATAAGGAACGCTTGGATTCAGCAGAAGAAGTTTACAAATTCACCAGTTTTAAGAGTGGGCCCCAAAATTTTCTGAAAGGATGTGGTCCTGAGGTTTCAGGTGGCTGCCCAGCATGGAGCTGCAGTGAACCCACTTCATTTTTGGGGGCTTTGACCAAGTTATCCACACTCAGTTTGGTCAGAATAAAGTTCATTTCTCCTACCCAAATATATAAAAATCGAGGTACTAAATTCTCTGTCCTTATCTCCATGACAAGTACAGCCTTGGTGTCTAACCCAAAACCCACTGCAGACATTTTGTGGAAGAACTCCCATCCTCCTCACCATCCTGGATGAGACCCTACTCCTGCAGTGGTTTATGCTGTTTATTCAGTAATGTCCTGATTCACATAGATATTAATTCTTTGCAAGAATCAGTAAATACACAGAAAGATGCAATTCCACATCCTCACACATACCCAGGCTCCCAAAGTCAGATCATATCCCACAGTTTGCATTGCAGCCCATCCCACATGCAAATGAGACCTCAGTTGTATAAATTCCTGAGAGTGAGACTGCTTTATTCTTCCTTTAAATAAGACCAACAAAAAAAATCACAAACTACTACTTTCCCCCGTATTTCCATTTGTGATGTTAACAGGTTGCCAGCTGCACGCTGAGGAGATAGGCTTGCCTGGAATTCTGAGGAGTGAGGGAGTGAACATGCCAGCTCTTGAGAGGGTAATGTGCCTTTAACCCCAACACCTCGAGGGAGAGGCAGCAGAGCTAATCCAGCTGCTGGAGGGGTTACCTGTGTTTCAAAGGTGCTGAACCCTGTCTGTTGTCACAGGTTGTTCAACTCAGTGTAAGATCATACCGTACTTTACCCTACAATAATTTCTTCCTGACTGCAGTGTTACTTTTGATACTGGATTAATGGAGTGCAGCAAATACTCAGATATTGATTATAAGGACTCGTTTTTCACTGTGGATATCTGCTGCCTACTATTAAGCTATATAGGCAAAGCCTGGAATTTAAAACACCAGAACTCAGAACTTTCTTGCTTCTTGTTTCTTTACTTACTTTAAATCATAGAGAGTGTACCAAGGAAAAGCTAAAAGCTTCTGGTTTGTTACTAAGCCATGGGTTTTAACCAGACCCTGGTTTGAAATCTTTTAACCCGTGTGTAGGAAGTTTCCAACCGATATATTTTATTGCCACAGTGGTCCATCAAAGACGAGCTTTATGTCACACAACCACCATTTCCTGCCAGTGGCACAATGGGCTATGCAGCTTCTCATAACTACTGATGTTCTAAGATTTGGGTTGATTCCCCACATGGCAGCACAAAGGGTTGCTTTCTTTGGAGAATTTTATACTCACGAAGTACAGTTCCAAAATAATACTGAAGCCTGGACTCATATGAAAGCCTCCAGAGTTCCGAGATTCTTCAAAAACCTCATCAAATATTTGAAGTTTTGTCTTCTGTATTCAGTGACATGGAAGGTAGAGAAGGCATTTGGGTTTTATTTTGAAATGAGCCACTGAAAAGGGCCTGCCATAAACAAAGCTTATGAATAAATTAATGCATCTGACAAAGAAGTTAATGATCACATGGACTGGGCCCAAATTCATGATCAATGAATCATGTAGGCTGCTTTGTTTAGTCTTTGGCAAATCAATACTCCATTTTGTTAAACAAGTAAAATAGATTTTTTTGGGGGGTGCTCTGGATTAATTTTTAAATATAAAGTGTCAGACAAAGAAAATCTGAAGGGGTGCTTGAGAGTAATGTTTGGAGCTTTCCAAATAATTTGCTGCTTTGGATTTATTATCTTGTTATGCTTCTTACCAGGCAAAAACACACCGTTATGGGAAAGAAGCAGCAAAATTTAGAAGGCTCTGTTGTAGCTATAAAGCTGTGAGAAAGCTCATGACGTAGCAGACTTATTAGTATGGTCTAATTATATAATCACAGAACTACTTGGGTTGGAGAAGACCTTTAAGACCATCAAGTCCAACCATTAAGTCTGTCATGGCAATAGATTGCTGTTAATTGAAGAGGGATTGGTAAATAGGAAGACTGTCCATTTCATGCCCATTCCCTGGGTTTGGAACAGCCAGCACACGAATGGGTTTTCTTGTTTCCTTTATCATACCCTGTTGGAGTTTTATTTAAAGCAGGTAGTTAAACTGTCCCTCAGTGTCCTGCCATACCTGTAGCAGGCAGAGCAACCCCAGCGTGCAGTCTGTTGGTTTTTTATGATAGAAAGCACAGAAGTCAAAATTCCTAGAGGGACTGAGGTATATAGTGATGCAGATAGACCCTTCTCAAGTGCTCAGAAATAAATTTAGGCTGGATGGTAGAAAGTTTCTATCCAGCAGCAAGATGATGCCAATTCTACAGGAAGAAATTTCTGTAAGTGACTAGTGTGGGTTTCTGAGAGTGAATAAACTGGTACCTGGTTTTCAAGAAATTTTGACAGGTTTTGAAAATTACTCCTGCAATGTCAGATTCAAAGGCATAAATATCAGATTCCCTTCTGATTCTTGCCCCCACAGCATTTTCAAAATAGGTAAAGCAGACTAGGTGATTCACTCCTGCAGAGTGAAATCCTGCTCCCCAGTTAACATTCTGCTCAGGTAATTCTGTAGATCACACCAGACATCTACATGGACTTTGAATGCCATCACAGTTCCCTAATTCTGGGCCCAAAATGTTGGGTCACACCTGGTGCCACAAAGAGTGTTAGAATTGCTGAGTTTGAGTCTGTCCTCTGGATCCAGCAAACTACTGAAATTCCTGGTTCTGGGGCTCAGTGAATGAAGAAAACTGATTTGGGAAGAGAAGAGAAAGTTTTTAACCTTGTCAAGAAAATGACAGTGTCCTGCACTTAATATTGCCCGAGAGAGAGTCCTGGAACATCGCTCCTGGATAGATGTGAGGAGAGACAGAATGCCAAATCTGATTACAGAGATCAAAAGGGTCTGCTGCTGCAAAGCTCTGAGAACTCACAGCTCACGTTGTCAGAATTAGGTTGTGGCTAAGTGGAATTTTTCATCATCACAGCAATTTGTTTTGGTGCTTAACAATGAATGTAGGGCTTGACTTTAAGTAGTCAACTTTGAAAGCTTTGGTTTTCTAAGACAAGCTACTGCTGCCCAGCTTCCCAGAGTTATTTATTACTTTCAGCAGCACATCTTGTTACAGAGGGTGTTCAGAACCACTAGCCAGCAGGAAAACAACCAGTATGAAGAGAGGAACAAGGAATGACCCCTTCCCTTAGCCCTGCTGGCCTCTGGTCTTTCATCAAGTTTATAAATGCAAACACTGCCCTGTCAGAAAATGACTCTGTGATTGTAATAGGGAAGCTGAACAAGAAGCTGCTGCTGAACTATAAATTAGGCATTCTGGGTGGTCACTGCACTGAGTCAGCAAAAGAAAAGAAACCAACTGTTCTGCAAACGATAAATTATTATGTCCTAAAATGGTTTATGTTCCCTTGGTTATTTGTAGCGAGTGATTGAAAGTCAGGTAGAGGGCACAAGATATTGAACAGATCACTGGGGACTCTTCCAGCTTTGGGCTGGAAAAATCTTCACAAATGTGTCAGAAAATCCTGTAGAGGATAGGACAGAATAGAGCAAAACAGAACAAATGCAAATAGAGAATTACACCTTACAAGAATGTAAGCTGAAAGATTGTTAGAGGAGCTGAAATCTGGTGGTTTGTTATTTAAAAGCCTGAGCTGGGTTATTGGAATGCTTACAATTACTCATTCATAGAAGAGAAAACAAAGCAAGAAACTGCCAGCAAGTAAAAAAGAAGCTCATTCACAAGTATGTATTATTTTACAAAGCTGTTGGCCTGATATTCTCAGGCTGGGACCACCCAGAGGCAAACACTGTCCATTAAAACTGAAACTGAGGCCTCCAAACACTTCTTATAATCAGGCCTTTTTGCCTATTCTACCATTCTCCTTGATTGCAGTTTCACATGTTGCTGAAGGTGTTTTTTAAAGCCAAGTAGAGCTCAATATTAATAGTGGCAGAGTTAGTTACTGTCCTTTTCTTTATCAACTTGGGATCAAATGCTCTAACGAAAATCAATAGAGT
>JAWMRA010000020.1:3940369-3958374 GCA_035584735.1 Pseudotriccus pelzelni
ACACTTCCAGGGATCCAGGGGCAGCCACAGCTTCTCTGGGCAACCTGTGCCAGGGCCTCCTCACCCTCACAGGGAAGGATTCCTTCCCAATATCCCATCTAACCATGACTTCTCTCAGTTTAAAACCTTTCCCCCTAGCGTTTGATACCTCATCTATGGCTAAATGGGAAACACTGAAACAGGTTGAAATTCCCACTTCAGAAAGTGAGAGGTGAATGATCCCAACCAGCAATCTCACTGAGTGCATTTTATTTTGCCTCTGCTGTTTCTCTGCCATCCTTGGTGTCCCAGAGCCCCCAGTGTTCAAGGGGGATTTCCACGCCAGCCGAGTCGAGCCCTTGGGGGGCAATGCCATGTTGAACTGTGAGGTCAGGGGAGATCCCCCTCCAACCATCCAGTGGAGCAAGAAGGGAGTTGGAGTTCAGATCAGCAATAGGATCCAACAGCTTATCAACGGTTCCCTCGCCATCTACGGCACAGTGGTGAGTCCTGCTCTGCTACCAGGAGCTTCTATCTTGTACTCATATTACTCAAAGTATTCCAAATCATATTGTTCAGAAAGAGGGAGGCTACACATTTAATCCACTTTTGCTTTTACCTTTAGCAAATGTTTTAATTCAGGCTAGAATTAGACTCAAAGTACTGAGACCAAAAAAGAACAGGGGGTCATAGTTCTCTTTGGTTGTCAGAAGAACTGAGTCTATGTTGGTGTGTTGGTCATGCCCAATTAAATGGGACTTTTGCTTTTGACCGTAGAAGAGCCTGGATTCTACAAAGTCAGGTCAGCAGGTGCATTCTTCTTGTGCAAAAATGTCAGCATCTAAATTCCTAAAATGAAGAATAAGGCCCTTTTTTCCCCCATTAACTCTTGTCTGTGTTTTGAAATGGGGTTCAAAACAGCAACTCCCTTGAGTTCCTTTAAGTTTAAAAACTGAATTTGATCATCAGCATGAAGGAGTTGAAGGAAATTAAAAATGGAATAATAAAAGTAATGCACCACATCAGCTTAGTGTTAATGAAGGCAAAATGTTGAGGTACTCCAGGTCTAACAGCAGAGCCCTTCAGATCCAGGGAGTGCTGCCTTGTGTCATAGAAAGTTCCCTCTCGGGAGCGGCACTGAACACTGACCCCGTTTTGTTCTCCAGAATGACGATGCTGGTGACTACAAGTGCGTGGCTACCAATGAGGCCGGGGTGGTGGAGCGCAGCCTGACCCTAACACTGCAGAGTAAGGCTCGGGGAGGGGGAATGCCACAGATGAGCTGATCATCTGCCCATGGATAGTGGAGGCAGCTCCCAGGGAAGGTTTAGAGTTTGGGCAATGCCCTGTAGGTTAAGACTTGTCTCATCTTTCATAAAATCATAGAAGGGCTTGGGTTGGAAGGGGCTTTAAAGATCACCTGCCATGGGCAGGGCACCTTCCACTAGACTAGGTTGCTCCAGCCTGGCCCTTGAGACTTCCAGGGATAGGGCAGCCACAGCTTCTCTAGACTGTGAGAATATTTCATCATGAATATTTAAGTGTCTGGTTTAAGCTGTGATTAAAGAAGAGAAGGATGCAGAAGGGGATTGAGACTCATCTTAGAAACCAACTTCACACAGAGCAACTTCAGGCCTTCTGAAAGGGCCTGTCTCTCTTAACTAGAGAAGAGGTCTCTACAACTGGATTGAACTAGACTCTCAGCTTCTAAAGTAAGAAATTTATGGGAGACGAATCCCAGTTTTTAGTGACAATGTTTTATTTTTGGAAGAAATAATACGGTAAATTTTTTTTTTTTTTTTGGCTAGTGGGAGAATTTCTAAACAGCCCCTTCCTACTGTAGCCTCAAGCACCATGGGTCTATTACCATGTTGTGGTTGCTTCTGGACATGATTAACAGTATCTTCCTGTTTGATGAAAAAAACCCACATTTTAGTAATAAAGATAACTGTGTGCTCTTATAGTGGCACCCCAATCCCAACTTTGGTCCTCAGATGTTTAAACCATGTTAAACCAGCCTATTGTGAGCGTTGTAACGTATGTCTGTTTGGTGGCACCTGGGGACATGGTTTAGTGGTGAACATGGTGGGTTGATGGTTGGACTTGGTGGTCTCAAAAGTCTTTTCCAGCCTTAAGGATCCCCTGATTCTGTTTTGCCAGCAGAAGATCAAGAGTAATAATTTTAGGCGAAGTAAACTGACTTAAGGTTCCTTTGTGCTTGTCCTGGCCAGCCCTTTGATATGAAATCAATAAGGAGCTGTATGAAGTGCTGTTGCCTGAAGATCTGTCCCTTGCAGGCCCCCCGGTGATCACCGTGGAGCCCATGGGCACTGTCGTGGACGCTGGTGCCACGGCATTGCTGCACTGCCAGGCCCGGGGAGAACCTGCCCCTGCCATCGGCTGGTCCCGGCAGGGCCAGCCCGTGGTGGGCGACGACAGGGTGACCGTGCTGTCCAACGGTTCCCTGCGCGTGGCGGCCGCGCGGCGCGAGGACACGGCCCAGTACGGGTGCGTGGCCAGGAACCTCCTGGGATCCGTCCTCGTCACAGCACCCCTCACGGTCCAGGGTATGTGTCCAGCGCATCCAGTGGTGGCTTCCGTGCTGGGACTTTACAGCCTTACCTGGGGTCCAATGTGGCCAAGATTTTCTCTTATCCACATTTTATGGATACTGGATCTTAATCTTCCTTATAAGGTCTAAGTTAAGCCTAAGTCAGTGGGATTCTGTTTCATGACATTTTATTCCATTATACTCATGCTGCTGGGTGAGGCAGAGGGTGTGGAGTGAGAGACACAGATAATAATGAAAAGGGTCTTGGAACTAGACCTCATGCTCAGAACACATCACTGAACTGTGCCTCTAAAGAACAGCCTTCAGGAGCATAAGCAATAATTGTCCATGAGCTGCAGGAAGATATTTCTGCAGTAGTGAAGACATGAAGTGAGTTTGATTTCCAAGTTTGGCTCAGGAAGAGCATTTTTCACTCATCTAAGAGAGTTTTAAGCACAAGCACATTACAAGCAGCCTCCCTGTTCCACTACAGTGCACGGTGGCTTCTCCAGCTGGCTGGAATGGCGGGCGTGCAGCGTCTCCTGTGGCCAGGGGCTCCAGGAGCGGGTCCGGCAGTGCAACAACCCCCTCCCAGCCAACGGGGGCAGGAGCTGTGAGGGGCCCCACACCGACGTGCGCAGCTGCCACAACAGGCCGTGCCCAGGTATTCCCTCCGTGGAATCCCAGAATGGCCTGGATTGGGAGGGACCTTAATGACCATCTCATTCCACCCCCTGCCCTGGGCAGGGACACCTTCCACTGGCCCAGGTTGCTCCAAGTTTGTCCAACCTGGCCTGGGACACTTCCAGGGATCCAGGGGCAGCCACAGCTTCTCTGGGCAACCTGTGCCAGGGCCTCCCCACACTCACAGGAAAGGATTCCTTCCCAATATCCCATCTGACCCTGCCCTCTGGCAGTTTAAAACCATTCCCCCATGTCCTGTCACTGTCTGCCCATTTAAAAAGTCTCTCTCCCTCTGTTTTATAAGCCCTGTTTAAGTACCAAAAGGCCACAGTGAACTGATACTTTTAATGGGCCTTGTATTGTGCCCAGGCCATGAACGATGACCATCACAGATCTTCATGGCAGATTCGTTTTCTCTAAGCAGGTGGAATTGATTTTGTTTTTCATATAAAGAAAGAGGAATTTTCATTAAATACTAGAAGATACTGTTTAATGAAAACTGATGGAGTTTCTGTTTCTCAGTGGATGGCAGCTGGTCGGAGTGGGGGCCATGGGAAGAGTGTTCCAGGAGCTGTGGACACGGCAACAGGACCAGGAGCAGGACCTGCAGTGCCCCCCTGGCCCAGCATGGCGGGGAGCCCTGCAAGGGCAGTGCTGTGGAGTCAGTCATGTGCAATGTCAGGCCTTGCCCAGGTAAAACACCAGGAATTGAAGTTATTTGCACAAGGGGTGTCATATATACATTTCTCCAAACCCAAATTCTCTCAGCTTATTTAAGTTGTTTTTTTGTTTGGTTGGTTTTTTTTTAAATTGGTTGTAATTCGCTGAATGGCACTAGTTCTTGGAAACAGGAATCACAAAAGTAACTGTAAGGAATATTCTCAGCAATTTCTTTTGGTTTTTACATCAGTAAAAATGTAAATCTTGTATGTTGATGTTTTCCAGTACTTGATACTTACGTTCTCTCACTACTCTAAACCTCTTCTGCAAAGCCAGTTAAAAAAAAAACAAACCCAAATCACCAACTATTTAAAAGACATGTAACTAATGATAATTGGCAATTTATTACTTTATCTATATATTTTCCTCTGTTGTTTTAATTTTCAGCCACATCTTCCTTCCAACTATCTAAACGTTCAGGTTTCATTCCTGTTTCATCAGTACTTCCCACACTGGAGAGGTTGTAGTTTATTCAGAACCTTCACCACTAAGATGTCCCCCTCTTGCTACCATCATGATTCCAAATGTTCATCCATGGGCCTGAGACTTACTTCTCTAGATTTTAGCAGCAGAATCAGCTCTGGCTGCTGTTCGTTGGTGACCCTGGAGCTGCGTGCCGGCTTTGGCCAGGCTGTCCTTCCCCTGCTCAGACCTCCAGCCCACCCAGGGAACTTGGGAGATGACAGATTTGATCAAGTGTTCACGGGATCACAGACTATCCTGAGCTGGAAGGGACCCACAGGACCATCCAGTCCAGCTCCTGGCCCTGCACAGACACCCCAGCAATCCCCCCCTGTCCCCCAGAGTGTTGTCCAAACCCTCCTGGAGCTCTGGCAGCCTTGGGGCTGTGCCCACTGCCCTGGGGAGCCTGGGCAGTGCCAACCACCCTCTGGGGGAAGAACCTTTCCCTGATACCTCCCCTGGCACAACTTCAGGCCATTCCCTCGGGTCCTGTGAGTTCTGTTCTTCCAAGATCACGGCGAGGTGATGTCTTCAAAAAACAAACGGCTGATCCATTTCAGCTGTTTCTCAAGGCGAAGGTTTCAAGGGCATCCTCAGGGAAGGTGGTGTTGCTGTTCCCAGTGTGTGACGTGTTCTGCCTTTGCAGTGGCCGGCGAGTGGAGCCCGTGGCTGCCGTGGGGCCCGTGCAGCGAGACGTGCGGGCAGGGCACGCAGAGCCGGGCACGGCTCTGTGCCAGCCCTGCCCCGGCGCACGGCGGGCAGCGCTGCCGTGGCCCCGACACCCAACTGCAGCTGTGCCAGCGGAGACGCTGCCCAGGTGAGGGGATGCTGCTCGCTGCTCTCATCCACTGGCGTTTAACACTCACCGGCTCTAAATGTGTAGTACTGAAAACATTCCCCTTCAAGGCTTTTGGTGTCCTGGCCCTGTCACATGTTTAGCCTCCGTCTGTAGACCCTAGAGATGGGATTTCTTCTCCTGTCCTTGCTTCTCTTCCTTTACCCCACAAAAGCAGCAATTTAAATCCTTGGCAGTTAAATTACAGGTTTCCTGAACATTTATTTTTTAAGAATGTTCCTAGGATCTGTTACTCATTTATCCTTTCCTTACACATTTTCAGCGAGTGGACAGGAAAACTCACGATTTTGAAATGGGACCTCTATATCTGGCTGAGTGCAGGGATAACCAAGGGAAGTTCTATGGAGTGGAATGTGCAGTAGCTCAGACTGAGGCTTCTGGCTTCATGCTCCATTTTTCACATGCCAGTTCCTACGCTGAGTCCCCACTGTGACTACAACTGGCAGGAGGGAGAACTGACCTAGTGGTAGTGGAGCACCCAAGGGCCCCATATTGTATGTTTATCCAGTTCCTGTGCTGCTGCTGAGCATGCTGTTGCTTACAAATGGGTTGGGACTACTCAGCCTCTTAGCCTCCAGCTCCAGTGCTCACGTGGATATACTCCTGACAGTTTGTGTCATCACACCTTAAGAGAGCAGAGACCCTCCTGCTCAACTGCTCAGACCTGCCCCATGTGAGAGCATTGATTAGTAATGTCCATTGGTGCTGGATGTTGTTATCCAAGCTGCAGAGCCAGGAAATCACAGCTGGGTTAGGAAGGGGGTGGAGAAGGTGGTGATGGCTCCATCTTCAGACAGTACAGCTGCAGCCAGAGGACGAGGATTCTGGTCAGGGTACAGGTTATTTAAAAGACAGGTCATCTTTTTCGCTCACTGTCACTCCTGGAAATCATAAAATCATGGAATCCTAAAATGGGGTGAGTTGGGGGGGACTTAAAGATCATCCAGTTCCAACCTCCTGCCATGGGCAGGGACACCTTGCACTGTCCCAGGTTGCTCCAAACCCCGTCCAACCTGGCCTTGGACACTTCCTGGGGTGGGGCAGCCACAGCTTCTCTGGGCAATCTGTGCCAGGGCCTCCCCACCCTCACAGGGAAGAATTCCTACACAATATCCCATCTAACCCTGCCCTCTGGTAGTGGGAAGCCATTTCTCCTTGTCCTGTCCCTCCAGGCCATGTCCAAAGACCCTCTCCAGCTCACCTGGAGCCCCTTCAGGCACTGGAAGGTTGCAATAAATGTCACTCTGGAGCCTTCTCTCCAGGCTGAACGATCCCAACTCTGCCCTTCCCTCCCAGCAGAGCTGCTCCACCCTCTGCTCATCCTGGTGCCTCCTCTGGACTCTCTCCAGCAGCTCCCTGTCCTTGCTGGGCTGTTCCCAGGGCTGGAGGCAGCTCTGCAGGGGGGTCTCTCCTGGGGGGCAGAGGGGCACAATCCCCCCTGTCCTGCTGTCCACGCTGGGGGAACAGCCCAGGGTGCGGGGGCATTTCTGGGATCCCGTCTCACACCAGCATCCTGAAGATCCCACACCTTGATCCTGTCATTTCAAAGACATTTTTCTCTCAAAGTTGCAGCTTTTCTCATTCCAAGTGACCTGCACTAATTTGGAACAGAAATATTGTCTCAGACAACCCCCCCCATCCCTGTTTGAATGTGCAAATGGTGTGGGCAGTGCTGAGCTCCTCTAATCAGCTGGGGTGATTTGCATGTGCCCCAAATCCCGGCAGATATTGAACAGTGTCACAAAGGATCACATGCAAATGCACAATTTTTCTCAGACACTAAGAAGCGTTTAAAAAGAAATTAAACAGCAGATCTCAACCTTCCCCAAATATAAATATGCAAACTGATGCAAATTGCCTGATCCTGACCCAGGAACACGATGGACAATTGCCTGACCTGTGTTCAGAAAACAATATTTAATTTCCTCAGCTCTTCTCAGGGAATGAATCTAAAATCTGTGTGGCATCAGTAGAAAAAGCACAATGAGCATATGTTTCTCAGAGCACTTCAATCACTTCTGATTTCCTGTCTATCAAAGCATGAAGCCTGGAATATATTAGCAAAGTATTAATTATGCTTGAAATGCTCCTACATATTTCAAGACCAAAGTGAGAGTGAGATTCACCCTCCAGCAAAGTGCTTGTGTAGCAATAAATTTGGTCAGGCCCTATTATTTTTGAAGGAAAAACTGCAAAAAGTCATGATATAAGTCAATGTATATATAAACCACTAAAAAAAATATTATAATAGATGAATTCTCTGGTGCTAATTGGTGAGGGGTTTATCAGTGTAACACAGGATCAAAGTTAACTAAACAGAATCATGTTTAATTAATATGATAATATTAACTAACTATAATAGATATATGACATATGATAATATAATATGATATATATAATATATATACAGCGTAAATTTGTTGATATATAGATACAACATATATATATGGTAATATGTTTATGATCATACAATAGAATCCCTCCAATCTTCCTCTCCTTTGGGTTAGGAGGGACCTTGAAGATCATGTAGTTCCAACCCCCACTTCTGTTTCTGCACCACTACTAAGAACAGATTCAACCTCCCATTCTAATCCCATTATATGGGTATGTAGTATTATTCCACCGAGTTATTTTTATTACAAATAAAAATATGGAATAAAATTGTCAGTCTTTTGTGCACAATATCTAAAATTTGGTTGTGCTGAAGGTGCTGAAATTTGCCTGTTGCTTCCTGGTCATGCTAAGATTCTGGAAATTAAATAATTAATAAATAACACATAAATAAAAATAAATCTCCATGAATCCTAGAAGAGATTTCTCAATAACCCACCAGGAAGTTTTATTTTTTGAGGTATCTTCACTTAGTTAATATGACAAGCATTCCTCTAACCTGGATATGACCCTAAACTATTAGTGATGGTTTATCGGGATCCAACCATGGAACTGGGAGAAAGACATTGCAGTGGCTGACATAAACTTCAGTGTTCCCCTTCCAGCAAAGAGCTCTTACAAATACTTTATTAAGCATGTTTGAATAGTGCAGTGGAACAATCTTGCACAGCCACTGCACATTATCCTCTTGATTCCCCATTGCCTTAAAACAGCAATTAGAAGTTGATGAGGAACGTCCAGGAACAATAACAGTTAAAGATCAATTAGGGATCCATGCAGCTGGGAAGATTAAATATTTATTAAAATAACAACAACCTTTCAAATAATGGTTCAAACTTCATTACTCTAATACCTTCTTGAAGTGCTATTTTCTGCCTCACTTCACTGTAATTGCAAACTGCAACAGTGACAGGGAATGTTTCAGACTAAAGCACGGAAAAACATAAAGCTTTTATTGTTAAGCTGACAGTGCCGGAGATTTTGTAAACAGACAGGAACAGTTTGAGGTTTTATTTGCCCGCACGTTTCTAAAGTGTTTTCTAGTGAAAAAAATGACAAAAATCTCCCATTTGGACAAATTTAACTGAAAATTGTGTCGTGGATCCATCACCCTCCCTTCATAGACAGATGCACAAAGGACCGTCTGGCCTTGATGTCCCTGCTGGAGGTCTTGATGTTCCTTTTCAGGAGCGGACCTAGAGAAGAGAAATTGGGAAGGTGGGTGTAAGGCAAGAGCAGAGCTTCTCTTTGGGATTCAGTGCAAAAAGTGGCAGTTTGTGGAATGTTTCTGTGGAGGTTGCCAAAGATGAAGCACTGTGTGCCACAAGAGTGGCAGCTCTGCTGCCTGTCAATGCCCTGGGGACAAGCAAAGTGTACAACCCAAACACAGAACCCAAAACTCAGCTCTGACTCACCATAAAATGGTAATTTAAAGCAAAACATGGTGGAACGAGGGGCCAACAAGTGGCATCTACAGAGACAACAGGGGAAAAAATAATTAATTAGCATAGCAACAGGGGAAAAAAAGGAGCATCTCTAAAAACGGAGCACATGGCACTAAAGCTGGACCTGATGATCCTTGTGGGTGCCTTCCAGCTCAGGAGACTCTGTGATTCTGTGATTTGAAATCCAATACTAGCTTTAAGATTTTATACGCATAGTATTTCATATAAGTGATACTTTATTTAGAGAATCTTTATTTTGTATACTGTATGTAGTCTTTTATACAATGTTTTATGCAATTTTTAGAAGTTTTTTTGTTATGCTTCGTTGAGGATTAAGATCATAGAATCCCAGAATCCCGGAATGGTTTGGGTTGAAAGGGACCCTAAAGATCGTATCAGTTCACTTGTCGTGGGTAGGGACAGCTTCCACTAGCCCAGCTTGCCCAAGCCCCATCCAAGAGGCTGTTGTGGCTCAGGACCCCTCCTGGAGCCCAGTATAGACCAGCATCAACCAGTGCAGTCCCCACAGCAGCACTGCCAGCCCTGTCCCTCCCTCCTCTGGGGGGTCACAGCTCAGCAGAGCTGGCACACCCTCCCCACACCCTCAGAGTTCACTCAAGGGTTTCCCAAGGCCAAGCCCCTCACTAGGACTCAGAAGACTTTATTCAGGCATTAATTCTTCAGTTTTGGTCTGTTTGAGAGCGACAGTGCCCACAGACATGGCTGGGCTTGGGCTCAGTCCCAACCTCGACCCTTCCCTCCTCACTGCCCGAGAGCTGGCTGTGTTTCTGTTGGACACAGCCAAGAGAATCCTTCACCACTAACAACTTAAAACATAAAGACAATCAGGTTTCGATGGTCATTTTTTGGAAGAAACATCATGTTGAAACATGCCCAGCTCTGGCTCCTCAGCAGGGCAGGGACAGGGAGCTCCTGGAGCGGCTCCAGCGCCGGCTGCGGAGATGCCCAAGGGCTGGAGCATCTCTGGGAGCAGCAAAGGCTGAGGGAGCTGGGGCTGTTCAGCCTCCAGAGCACCCCCTGAGAGGGGCCCTCCCCAGGCTGTGCCAGGGGCTGCAGGGAGGGGGCAGAGGATGGCCCAGGCTCTGCTCGGGGGGGCCCAGCAATGGCACAAGAGCAACGGGCAGGAACTGATGCCCAGCAAGTTCCAGCTGGACAGGAGGAGGAACTTCTTGGCTGGGCACTGACCCAGCACTGAACAGAGAGCAGAGAGGATGTGGAGTCTCCCTCACTGGGGATATTCCAGATCTGTCTGGCCACAATCCTGTGCCGTGTGCTCTGGGATGGCCCTGCTGGAGCAGGAGGAGGGACCAGATGAGCCACTGTGAGCTCTTCCAGCCTGAACCATCCTGGGATTCTGTGACGTCCTTTAGCAAAGTTAACACCTGTCATTGAAAGACTGAAAGTGCCAAGAAAGAGGCCAGGAAATGAAAAGGACACACACAGTGTCTCAGGCTCTGAGAGGACAATGTAGTTGATGAATTGAGGAGTAATGATTCTTTTTCCATTGAACACAGCAATGGTAAAACATCTATCAGTAAAAACAATATTACACTTTAAAGAAGGCCTGAGAGCAAGACCAAACTGTGCTTGTATTTTATGGTCATTCATCTCTGCTCAAAAAGAACTGATAGTTTTTTGGGTTTTTTTAACCTACAAATCCAACGAAAGTGTTCAGAAGAGTCAAAAGCAGGTTATCAGCATTGCAGTGCAAGATGCCAAGCAAAACTCTTGCTGAAATCAAAGGAAGAAAGGGAAGAAAAAAAAAACAAACCCTTCCAAAATGCCACACAACAATATAGATTTAAGGGCTGGGGGGAGGAATATTATACTTAAGAGACTGGAGTAATATTAATGTGCAAGTTTTATGTAGTGAGTCTTTATCAATGAGACAGAGGCTGGCTTTTCACCTCAGCTCCTTAAATACCCCATCCAATAATTAATTTAACTGATATGGGACAGCTATATTATCCCTGAAAAAAGTGATTTGTATAGATCTAAGAGCAAATGCCTCTGCAAAAAGACACGGGTGATCATTATTTCAAAGTTCTTATTTTTCCCCTAGTCTTAAGGCTTGTGAAATTATTTATTTGACAATCTGAAAATAAAACTTGAGCTGTATTAGCATGTAGGCTGCTCAATAAAAAGGAAAAAAGTGAGAGAGAGGATTAAAAAATTACATGCTAGAAATGGGAAACAAGATTAGAGGTGACATTTTGGCAATGTCTTCTTCCCAGTAAAGAAAAAAAAATTAAACAAGATTAGTTGGAGGGGAAAGAGGGAGTCAATCAGCAGGAAAAATGAAATTTAGAAAATATGAGAAAGCCTGTGAAAAATGGAGGAGTTGATTAGGATAAAGGGTGTGATAAAAGTGACTCCTTAGCAAAGAGAGGGACATCAGAAGGCAAACAGCACTCAATAAATCAGGGGGCTGGAAGGTAGGCTGGGGAATGATGGGCTGCCAGCAGAGAGAAGCCACGATGGAGAGAACAAAAACAGGTGGAAACTGTGTCTGTTACTGGTGCTGCAAAGGCAAGAGGAGTGAGCTGCCCCAAGGCCAGTGCCCGTGCCCCTCCTACCTTCTTACCTCTCCTCTGAGAAAGGGTCAGACAAACACAACCACACACCAGTCCCTGTGGATTCACAGACTGAAGCAAGACTGGATTTCCAGCCAGTTTGTTTGTTTTCATGGCTCCACATTGATAGATTATATCCCACAGCAAATCTCAAATATGCATATCAGCTGCTTCCTCCAGCACATTACTATAGCAACACCACTTGAATCCCTGATATTTGACATCACTGGGGCTGCTGGTTCTTTCTGTTTTCAGCAGAAAGCCAAAAGAGTGCTCCAGTTTGGGCTACCTCCTCTGCCAGGCCCAGGGACCTCTTCTCCCTCAGTCTCCCCAACCCCACGAAGGCTTGGCTCCTTCACCTCCTTCGCTGATAACATCTCCATTCTTTCCTTTCTTTTTGCCCTCTCTTTTTTCCCCTGCAGTGGCTGCTTGAAGTCTGTCCTGAGGATGAACACATTGGTAGTTTAAGAAGCTGTCCCTCAGTGCCAGACCCAGATTGTCATCAAACTGATACCTGCTGGTGACTGTGTGTGCTCATGGCAGAGGATGCCCAGCTGCAGCCAGGAGGGGAAAGTTTTCATGCCAGGTGTGCTGGGAGAAGCTTGGAATTAAGAGCAAAAAAAATACATAGCATCAAATCTTTTCGGGGCAAATGTTGCAAGAGTGACTATTTGGTCACGATTCAGTGGCAGTTTTAGTCCTTCACTGTCCTGAGCTTCCAGCCTGTCATCTAAGGGTTCTTATGAGAAAAACAAACAAATAAGTAGGAAAAAAGTGAACCCCAAAAAGCGCTTTGGGTTGACCCTATGAAAATTTACAGGAATCATTTTCCATTACCACCCATACGAACGTGGGCTCAGCGCAAGACACAGAAGGGTGGGATCCTGCTGTAATCCATCTTCAGGTGAGCCACCATCTGAAAGAGGTGATTCCCCCAGACAACAGCACGTGTTACTTCCTTTGCAGGTTATCAGTAAAATGCCCACGATGTTTTTGTGCAGTCTTGTGCAAGATGCAGGGTGCAGGCAGATGCATTCTGTGTGCAGTAGCAATTACTATCCCCTAAAATGCTCGTGTTCCAACAGCAATTATTCCAAAGCACCTAAGTCTAAGAAACAAGGTTTTCCCTCTATATTTAAAAGGAGGATTTAACCAATAACTGGCTGCCATACCTTACAAATGTTGACTTTTTTACTCCTAATTCTTGTAACTGTGAGTGCATTGAAAAGTTAAATCAATTTGTCAATGAACTTGAGAGTACTTAATGTATAAAAGGTGATTTTATATGTTCTAAGTCAGCAGGAATGTTACACTGCTGAAATTTTTATTAACCTGTAGATTTTGAAATGAATGCATGGTTTGCTTATGATCTTAATGGACATCATTTCACATATACACAGGTAGATGTATTGTATTTTCTTTTTAATTTATTAGATGCCTATTAATATGATTTTACTTTTCAGAAGTATTTTATTTTTAATGATAATTTTTTTCTAGATTGTATCACAGCCTGCTTTTAATTAGAATGACAAAGAAATTTAAATTTGCCTTTATTTTCCTTTCTCACAAAGTGTTCTTTATTCCCCATTAGTTTCCCACTGAGAATTTTTTTAATGAAGAAGCTTTGTTTCAGAATTTGTAGTCTCCTGAACAGACTCTATAATGATGAGTGTCTTTCCCACAATAACCTGCTGTTTTTCTTAGCTGTGTTTGGAAAGCTTCAGATAAGGCGAGGGGTTAAGTAAATCTCCAATTCCCTTGGGGTCAGTTTGCAGAACATGCAGGTACATACCTTGTATAATCTCTTAAAACTCTGTAAATGTGGCTTATCCTCTTGGCCTACTTGCTCTTTAAAGTGGTGGTAAAAACTTACTAAAATAAGAACAATATTACAGCAGGAGGGACGTCAGGCAGTCCCTCACCAAATGCAAAATGCAGTGGGTACTTGGGAGTGTTTATGAGATGATTGAATCCCAGAATGGTTTGGGTTGGAAGGGACATTAAAGCTCATCTCGTTCCAGCCACCTTCCACTGTCCCAGGTTGTTCCACCCCGACTTTGAACATCCTGAGCTTCCAGATCCCTGCCCTGCCATCAAAGGCACCGTTACACACATACAAATTTACCCCTGGTTAAAGAGATTCTCCAGAGGATCGTTCCTAGGTTTTTAATCCGTCTTGATCAAAGACCTTAAGGCAAGATTCAGCAGTCAGAGCTGACAAGGCATTTGTTATAGAACACATAGGAAATACATTTTAGTCTCGACATTACCACTTGAAAATTTTAAGTTACCAAAACAAAGCAGAGAGCTGACACTCACAGTTTCAACCTGTACGGCTCGACATTTCACCGTGCACTGAATGCGCATTACTTGAATGACAATTAGACTTGCATTTATAACTTTTCAAGATAGGGGGCCAATTTTTTTCATCATTTTTGATTTTACTGACCTTAAGAAATCTTATTACTTACAGTGATACAGCCAAAATTGCACCTGGTGTAGCGTTGCCCTCACACCAGGAATGAAGCGCCCAGTTCTGCAGATAATCCAGATGTTAAATGCAAATCCTGCAAGATGCAAGGGAGAAGGTTTGCTTTGGAAATGTACATTTTGTGCACTCTGGAAGTACAAACATAATACAGAATTAAAGGTGATGAAGGAAAAAAATGGCAGGAAGAACTGATGATTTGAAAAAGATATTGGACTGAATACAAAACTATAGCTAGTGATCAGAGTTTTCTCTCCCTTTGATATAAGTTCTAAAGAGGAGGGATGGCACGGTATTATAAGTGCAATTTGCACACAATGTAATAAAAAAGAAAAATTAAAAGAGAATCAATGAAATTTGACAGAGAGCCAGACGTGATGAAGTGGCTAGTTAAAAAATAGCCCCATTATTTTCATTTTTTATCTCAAAAGTGGGATATTTCTAAGTGAAGACATTGAACTGGAGATTTAGAAAAGTCATGTAAGTGTTGCATAAAAGGAAATGGGATAAGGAAATGGCGGAAGAAAATGTAGAAGAAAAATAGTTTCTGACCATTAATACTATGTCTGAGAATGCAGCACATATCAGGACATCCAGCAGTAAATGCTATAATAAAATGTCTAAATGCAAAAAGCAATCAAAGGTTAAGGAGCTAAAATGCTCACAAACACCAGGGTACATAAGAGTAAATGAAGTTAAAAGACTATAACAATGATGAGAAAAAAGGGGATGGGTTGAAATTGTATTTGAGGTGTTTTTTAGAACATGTATAAGAAAAGAAAAAGGGTTTTCAAGGGCTGGAAGGATTGCTATATTGGGGAGGGGATACAGAACATGAAATATTTTTTTGCCAGGGAATGACACCAAAAAGAAAATAAAACTGCATGAAAAAAATGCCAGATGGGTATAAAAAGGAATCAGTTTCATATAAGAGAGGATCAAGAAATAACAGTACCTGAAGATTGAATCAGCTTTAGAGTGAGCTGAGAGCTGTCCCAGAATTCCAAATAAAAAGGCAGTATGTCAGGGAAGCCTCTCAGAGAGATGCACAGATGAAACTGCTTTAGGAAATAATTACAAGGAACCCAACATCAATATTCTAAGAGAGGGTCTGTGAAATTCACTCCTGAATGGAGGATCTTTGCAAGTTCCTGGCAGTATTTAAGATTTCCAGTTCAACACTTAGAGTCCCAAACTGTCATAATAGAACTCAGAAAAACTGCTAAATAATATTGTCAGTCAGGAGTCAAAACTTGCAGAGACAACACAATTTCTTAGGATATATAACATGAGAGGAAAATTTCTAGAAGGGTGATTAGCCAAAGTTGAACATAACACAAAGTTCAATGACACGGTACTGGAAACAATTACTCAACTATCTGCTATTCATTGTTAAGTTCTAAATGAACTTCTTACAGTAAAGAGCAAAAAAGAATCTCATTATTTCTGAACTCTTCAATGGAACCTTAGTACAAAGGAGAGAGAAAAATGATTCTACAATCTCTCCAAATTGCTGCACATTGAGAGGCACCAAAGAGTTGTAAAGATGTGTGGCAAGGTGTGTGCATGCATTTGTGATTATTGTCAGTCTTCCTTCCAAAATTATTTTGTAACGAGATTAATAAGACATGGCCAGGTGAACTTCGTATCCAGCTGCATGTTATAAAGCCTGGAAAAAGGGAAGAGCAGGCGAATCAAGAACCTGGACAGATAAGCCATCTCCCTGATTTCTCACTCTTCATTCTCTGAACGTGAAATAGCCTTGAGAGCTCCTCAGATGTGACAAACTAAATCATAAGAGCCATAAAAACCAGTGAGGACACAGTAAGTCACAACAACTACAGCGTGAAACCAACTCTGTAATTACACAACAGGACTTCAATCAAAGTTCAAAAACCTCTTAGAAGGTGAGGTACTTGGAAGCCAAAAAATCTGACATGGGAGCAATATTCAGTGTTCTGAAAGCATAATTATCCAAATGCACTTTGGGTGCAAATTTCTGCACCCTCCCAGCTGCCTCATTTGGGCCCTCGAAGAGAAAGCCCAGCTCTTGTTACAGCTGAACACAACACTGCACACAGACAGTGCCCATGGGTGTTGCTAAAAAAGTCTAAGGAGAGCAAACAGAGATAGCCATAATATTAAAATAGTTGTTTTTTTTAAATGAAAAATTAATGGGAAAAAGGTCTATGCTCATTACAGTGATGGCTCTTTGGCTTGTGGCCATGCTGTAAAAGAACTCGCCTTCCCCTTCTGTGGTGTGTGAGGGCACTGCCATAGGAAACTTTTGCAGCTGATGTTTAATTTATTGCGTGGCAGAATGCTTTGGAAAACAAAATGAAGCCTTTGCTTCCCTAAATAATCCTCCCTCCCCCACTGCAGTTATTGTCTTTGTAATATTTTATGACTTGTCATATAACACTCTGGGATATTGTCCTACAGAGGATGTGACTATACTGCTGAAATGAAAGAGCTGGCTGGTGTTCTCTACTCACAGAACCACTTGAGCAGTGGCAGAAATAGGCTCTATGCATATCTTAATATTTTATGTTGAATTTTTCCATCGTTGTAATAAAGAGGGGGAAAAAAAAGAAGCAAAGAAGAAAACAAGCTTCACATTGATTTAGGACTTCAGGGAGAAGAATAAAGCTATTCCATCTATTTTACAAATGCAAATATGCTTATAACATTGATCTCAACAGTGTAAATCAATAATACCCAGAGCTTCCCTGTCCCCCACAGATTGTCTGCAAATTATAAATGGTGGTTACAAAAGTATAATCAGGATAAAATATTATCAAATCTCATATTCTACACATGTTGTAATTCAAAAAAAAGGAGCAGATATCTTGGAACTCAGAGTTTTGATATTTTAATGAGTGTACTATTTTTTCTAGTGAAGCACAACCAATTAAATTGAGAATCAAGTCTTTGAAAGAGACTGAAAGATGGTGAAAGAACAGTCTGCAGCTTCCAAATGACTGCAATTCTCTCTTTTACCATTATAGGCAAATCTTTTCAAGCTCAGGAAACTCAAACAATACGAAGCAGCTGACAGATAGCATAAGTAGTATTCAATAAAGTCAGATTGGGTGGTGCATCCTACACAAGGAGCCATTGGGAAACACAAGGAACACTAAAACATGTTTAGAAATGGCATCTTTTACTGTGGGGTAAAAAGCAGTGCTTCTCAGCCCTTCCAGAACTTCAGTTAAAATTAGCCCTTTGGAACTAAGTGTTAAAAACCTAAAAGTCCCTAGAGAATCCAGTGCTAGAAAATCTGACACACTGGATGCCAGGCACTTCCAAACTTAGACTTCAGCTAAGAATTTCAAGTTTCTAAAGTTTGGACTTTATTGCATTTAGCCCTGATCTGCCTGGACTCCTACAGAAAGGCTGGAAGACCATGAACCCACAACTCTCCATTCTCCTGCTTCTTTATCCAGCTATCAATTTTACCACCCAGTTCAAGCTGTTTTTATCAGAACCACTGAGTTAAACCAACTCTAAAAATACCAAACTCTGCTGGGAGGAGAGAGTAACATTTGTTCTGCTTCCCCTACTGTACGTTCCTCAGATTCTGTAAAGGAAGAAAGATGAGGATCACCTCCTTTGTGTTCTTTAGGGAACTCTGTGCCTGGCTTCAGCAACGGGTAAGCAATTCAAACACCCAGATAAATAAAATCATAGAATCACAGAATTATAAAATGTTTTGGGTTGGAAGGGACCTTAAAGACCATCCAGTTCCACCCCCTGCAATGGGCAGGGACACCTTCCACTAGCCCAGGTTGCTCCAAGCCCCGTCCAACCTGGCCTTGGACACTTCCAGGGATGG
>JAWMRA010000020.1:3958542-3979811 GCA_035584735.1 Pseudotriccus pelzelni
TCTCTCCAGCAGCTCCATGTCCTTGCTGTGCTGTTCCCCAGAGCTGGAGGCAGCTCTGCAGGGGGGTCTCACCTGAGCAGAGCAGAAAATAATAACATTATAAGATGCTGGCAGTCAAGTTGCTCTTCAGTCTCAGAGATAGACACACTTTAGGAAGTGATAGGCAGACATTATAAAGATCAATGTAAACAAAATAAGTCTTAGTGAGAAGCATAATTAGTTAATGTGTTGTATACCAGACCACAAGCAGTAAGTGTTGGTGCCTGCTTATTCAGAGGCAATAATGCTGAAAGCACTGAACACTTATTTCTCCATGGTTAAATCTCAGTTTCAGTCTCTGCCATTTAAGAGAACAGTATTTTGAAATCTCCCTTGTGCTATAGGGAATGGAGGTATGGAAAGGTTGGTGGTGGTGCTAATAAACAAGACAAGTAGTTTCACCACTTGGTTTAGCAGCACTGGAACATTATCAAACACCTTCCTTATTTTCTACTTTACAGTTATGCCACATTCAAGTTTCAGCTTAAAAAATATACTTTTATTTTTCCAGAAGGACAAGTAACCAGTTCTTTTCTGACTTTTGAAACCACCCAGAAGAGAGAAAGTTTTGGAAGATGTTGAAAGGCAGACGTAAGCCTGATGACAGACTCCATCAATAACTCAGGAAACAGATGTTACAGTGTTTGTTTAAGCTTCCCAAACTGCTCTGTTTGGTTTTTTTTTTACTATGGTTTGACAATTTATTTTCCATGTTCATGCGTTTATTTTTGTTCACGAGTTTCACGTTTCTGCAGGGGAAAAAGAAAACCAAGCAGAAAACCACACCTGAAACACTTGAGTGTTTGCTTTGCGAGCCCAGAGGTGACCCCAGTTTTGTGCTGTTGGACTTTGTGCATCTATTGCAACAGTTTGTGACTTGCTAGCACTTTTTAATGAAGCTGTTCTCACAGTAAGCCCCTGGGTAGGTAACTGCTTTTCTAGCTCTTTTACAGACAGAGAGATGAAGCACATGGGGACACAGGGTATAGCAGAGCAGGGACTTGAAATCACCTTTCGAATTACAGGGCTTGAACTTCCGTCTGAGGTACTGCAAGTCCTTTCTCTTCCTCTGCCACCTGCCCACCACCACATGCTCTGCTCCACCATGTTCTCCACCTCATTTCTTTCTGGGCATGAGGGTACTAAATCATTTAAACCCCCTGGGACCCCACACGAAGTTAAATGGAAGGAGGCACATAATGCACACAATTATTCCTGACACACTCAGCCTCTTAGAAGGGACATGGGAAGTGGAATGGAAAGGAAAAAAGCCCTTGAAATTCCAGAAGTGGATTTCAGAAATGTCACAGACATGGTTTTCCACTCTTTTTGACTCTTCACAAAGCTAAACAAAGGATTCCTGGGAATATGGTGGATGTTTTCAGCTGTGTCTCCTGGAACCAGAACACTTGATTCACTGTGCCAGCTGGAGAAAATTTTTCAGTGTAAAGACACTTACTAATGTTCTAAACTTGGGTAAATATCTATGAACGTGGTACTATATGTTCAATATAGTATTAAATTATATATAATATGTATCATAGAACATTATAGAAATGCATTTACTACCTAAAAATAGACGAGGATCTCAGCCCCTAAGTGTATGGCTGTGGCTTGAAATTTATCTGTATCTGTGAGAAAACTAATAGCTGGGTATTTTTTTTAAAGCATGCTAAAGCATGTAGTGGGATTGTTGGGGTGTCCTGGGCAGGGACAGGAGCTGGAATTCAGTAGTCCTGGTGGGTCCCTTCCAAGTCAGGATATTCCATGATTTTATGATTTAATTGTAAGCTGGCTCTGCATAATTCTCTTTCAGACTAGGTCCTCCGAAAACTTCCCTTGTGTTTCATATGAAAAGCCAATAATTGGCCTTATTTAGTTTAGATGAAATAAATAATTTCACAGCCACTTCTCATTTAATAAGGTTGGCTACAGCCTGTCTTTTTTTCTCCTCAGTTTGTATATTTTTGTTTGGAGTGAACATAAAAGCACGTTTTTTTGCCTGCTGAGTGTTCATTAAAACCACTTCCAAGTCTTTGCAACCATTGGAGTCCTCGCTATGTTCTGATCTTACTGGCATATTGATTTAACTGTAAAAACATTCCTTTCTTCAAATAATAATAGTAAAGTTATTAACTGAAAGTTATGAAGGACAGCTCTTCATCTAAAGGCCTAAATTACTTGCAAAGGTTTCAAAAAGGGAAAAAAAATAACCAACCAAAAACCAGAAGGCGTCTGAGGAAACAAGAGTCAGCAATTCTGTAAATCATAGTCTCTCTTCCAGAAGCCTGTTTCAAACTGGATATTACTTACCTGGGAATTCTTAACTGTTCCTTATGGTGATATGGACTTCCTCCCTGAGCTGGGAGAAGGGGATGCTTTGTAAGGACAGCCCTGATAATGGCACTGACAATGAGTATAAATATCTCACAGACAAGTGGGGAGCTCCAGAGCTCTGGTGTCTCCAAAGAGGAGCTGTGAGAAGCAGGTAAGAAAATTACATAACTAAACATGAACATCGTTTCCAAGTTTCCACTGAAGCCTATGAAACATTCCCTTTGCAAAATTATAATTTGATATTCTTTTAGGCTGAGAGTCTGAGCAAAACTACTGATCAGCTTTCCAGTGCACAGACATAGAAGGTCTTCCCCTGGCTGAGGTGACACGTGGCACATGACATGGTAGGTAACACAGCTGTACTGAAAGCCTAGTTAGGCTCTTCATTACACCAAAATTCTGTAAATAACTTTGCGTTTTAATTACCCAAGATTTTCTGGGCATAAAACCTCAAAATTTATAGACAGAGGGACGACACTCTGCAACAGCAACGACAAACACAGCTCATGTTATTTCAAAAGCCCAGTTTTCAGGCAGTGTTACAATGACACTAAGCCAGATCACTGACAAAAGAACACACCTGATTAAAGCTACTTAACAGGGGAACACTGAGCACAGGAGGGCACAGATTGTTCACCGTCTGCCTGTCCCACACACTGCTATTCTGACTGCAGTTTGTTGTTGCAGCCATGCTGCTCGAGGGATATGAACATGATAAAGTCACAGAAAAAAAAAGTAGTTTATTATTGCTACTGATCAGATAAGCTGATAAAAGTTTTCTCCCCCTTCCTCACTTCAGCTCTGTTTGGGCACTGCTGATTACTTCTCAGAGAGAGAGTTAAGAACAATTATGATGCAATTACGGAAGTCATAACTTTACTGTCAAGACAGAAATATTGCGGCTCAGACCACTGTAATAAATGTTAAACTGTTGTCAAGAAAGAACTAGATAAATGATACAATCCATTCTCCACAACTTACTGAACATACAGAGCTGTAACTGTTCTTCTATTAGGTCTGTCTGGGCTGACAAATTGTGTGCTAATGGATAAAATCTTAATCACAGATATAAAGGCATGAAAATCCCTCAGTTTAGAGGAGATGCTTCATAATTTTCAGGTATTCTTCCACTTATCCTAATTCATATTGGTAGTTCAGTCACACATCTCATCATTCGCTGAAAACTCGGCAACTCCTCTGTAAAATTTTCCTTTTAACTCCAGTTTACTATTGATGCCTCTCTAAAGAATTTTGTGTTACTGTACATTAAGGCCATCCTATAAAAACAAAATTTATTTTACAACATTATAAAAGAATGCCAGTTATCCTGACACATCTGTGTTATCTGTACAGCCCTGTGGGAAATACCGCTGCAATAGCAGGGAATATGTTCCAATTTGTTTGGAAGCATTTTTACAATCGCCAGGTGAGCGAGCAATTGCTCACGTGAAAATGGGGATCTCAGCACATTAACTCAGAGACGGGGCTGGCTCTGTGTGGTCAGAGTATTAGCAACTGTTATTGAATTCCTGTGGCCTAATCGAGCTAAATAACTGAGCGACAGAAGAAGTGGAAACGGGAGGTTTCTGTCTGAAGGAAGCTGGGAAGTCTTCCCTGGGAACGGGCGCTGTGAGCGGCTGGATCTGAGCGGTTTAGTTCCGCTATCCCATGTTGACCAGGCTTTGGACACAGGGGAGGCAGGAGGGATTTGTGCTCAGCCTCGTCTCAGCTGGGCTCTGCCACAGCCTGGCTGTGCCAACTGCAGAGTCAGGGCTCCTGACACCTAACAAGATTTCTCAAGGTTGCGATCTAAATTACCATAATCTTCTCGTGAAGGCTGGGATGTAACGGGAGAGATTGAGGGAAGCCAAGTGTCCTTTAATGAGGGGAGGCAAGGGGGAAGGAAACCAGGGAAGAATTTTCCCTGTTGAAAGCAAGATTCGTGTCTTTGGGAAAAAAATGGATAGTACAATATAGGCAAATACCTTTAGACTCTGAGGAGCTTCCTCTACCCCCTGCTGATCTGCCTAGTAGGGTTTTGCTCTCTCAGTCTTACTCTCTGAACTGCACAGTCTTCTTATGGCTCCCAGCTACGAACTAGGAGAAGGACTTAACTCACTCTTTTCTAACATGTTAACATTACATGCACAGAGACTATTAGTGCTTGGCTTCAAGCTCTGCCCAAGGTTTTACAGCCTCAATTCATAGACATGGAGGATCACAGCTTTACTCATAAGACTGACTGAATTTCCCCAGTGAAAATATTCTAAACCTAAAAGGAAAAAATATCAAACAAAATTGGCTTTTTGCTAAAGCATTTTTAAAAAAAAAATATTTTTTTTATGTTCTTTCTCCACTGAAGCAAAATACAAAAGCTATTTTGAAAAATACTTTCAAAACTAGAAGTGCAACAACTCAAACATCCCCCTGAAAAAGAGGATCTGTTGGAAAATGCCAGTTATCTCTAGGTAGAATCAAAAATGTTTAGTTCACTCTCTCCCCCATATGCATAGACAGTGCTCTGAAAAACAACTTACAATGTTGTCGTCTGCTCACACGTTAGTTTTAGTGACTCTTCTCTGGTTGGTTGATTTTATTTCTTGTTTTAGGCAATTTTCAAGAAATCTTAAGCTTTCCTCCCATTTCCCAGGTCTAATTATTCTGCATACACTTGTGATATATCAAGAAGTGCATTTGCACAGTCCTGTGTTTCCAAGGATATGCTGCTCACAACTGGTGATCATCCCAAGGTTTGTAATGCTATAAATAGAAGTTGGGAAGCAAAGCACATCCCTATTGTTATGATGTGCTGAACAAACAAAATGCATCCCTTTGTATTCAGTAAATGGACTATTATCTTGTCCTTCAATACTCAGATGGCTTCCCTTAGTAAAAAAAAAATTTAATAGATAATTTTACAGCTGAATAACATTTGACCTTGGAACTGCTCATTGAAATCAATGAGGCAAGTTGATTTTTATGCAGCACCCACGCACTAAAAAGGCACTTTAGGCAATTCCAAACATGAGACAGCATAGCAACAGGAAACACTAGTTTCTTGAAACATGAAAGAGCTTGGATGCTCTACAAGGTTTGTAGTTACTTCTTTGTAAACTTCTAAACAAATATTATACATTTTATCATAGCGGGACTCATAGAAAATACACCCATGATTGCTGCACTAATAAGGAGATGTAGTGATCCTAGGAGTTTCATCACAGCAGAGTATTTCTAGCAGTTTTGGTATTTTTTTAATTGAAAAATCTCTCCAAGGGCTATCAGCATGGTTTTTTTCTAAAGCAAACACCTACTGCTAAACGGACTTGTTTTCATAAGAGCACAGCTGAAGCTATGACAGGCTCATATTATTAAACTTAAATCTCAAAATTTTGAGCTTAGAAATCCAAATCCAGACCACACTATTAATGTGGCAGCACATCTTTTAAACGTCATGGTTTTTATCTGTAGGTTGATTCTTCTTTGCCACTTAAAGCCACTCCTCACCAAAAAGCAAAATAACTGATGCAGCAAATGAACTCGTACTGATTCTGATTATCACCTATTCATGGAATTAAACCCCAAATAAAAATATCTTAGTGTATTTAACAGACAGATTAATACTTCTGGCACTCTAATCTGCAGATCTAAACTGGTTTGATCTGAGTTAATGGCTCGTGACGGTATAAAAGCCAGTGTGAAACTGAATTCACACCTGCATGTGGGTCTGATTCCAACAAGGAAATTCAAACCAAATAGCTGCTCCTGGTCAGCTGTTCACACTCCTTTCCAGACATATTTAGTATAAAGAAGAACTCCAAAAATCTTTTTTTTGCTTTATTTTTACTTTTCCTCAGACATTTATGGACCCTTCCACCCCTCAATCCACGGCAGTCTCTCCCCTTTGCATTTATGATGTGTTGTGTCACCACAACCCCACAACCATGTAATTATCTGCCACCACTGACCATCCAGATAACAACTACTGGACACTTCACAGCAATATGTGCAAAGACAGAAGAAAATTTGAATGATCAGGGCTAAAAAGCCAGATGCCCCTTCCTTAGAACATGAAAGAGGCAATGCAGAACACCCCTGAATCTTACTTAAGCTGACAGAAGGACTGTAAAGCAAAGGTCTCAGTATTTTTCTAAAACCTGTAATAACATATTAAAAAATGTTTTCTCCAAGGAAAGCAAACACACACTTGATCCCTGCTACCCAAGGTCTGCTGAAAGGTCAGTAAAGATCACATTTCAGTTTTGAAACACCAACTTCTATAGCGTGGAACAATTACCCCTTACATGATATAAATTACAAATTAATTTTTACTGATTATTATACACTTAATTCATTTTTGAGAACAACTCGCTGGAGCATAAATGTCAATTTCATTATTATATTTTTAAAACCAAGATTCAATTTTGCATTTCTATCATATTCATAAAAAAAATAATTTTCTATGTAACTCAGTGGGATATTCATGTGAGCTCAGAAGCTAATGAGGTATGGGAAATAGATGGACTATCATAAAAGGAAAATTACTAAATGAGAAAAAAAGATTTTGAAAGGATCTCTTAGAGTGAAAAAGAATAATTTCATCACCAAATGGGACTGCTTCTGCTCTGTATCTCTGATTTTTGCCATCCCAAGCGGCCTGTTCATTTGTGTAACTATTTTGGAACATTCTCCTGCTTTTACTGACTGAAAGAATCCTGTTCATTAAAAGTCTTTGTAAGGAAATGTAAAGAAAAAAGGCAAGGTAAAGAATTTTGTTGAGACCATTTTAAAAATAAAACCGTGCTCATTCTCTTTTGGTAATTCTGTTTTGTCTTTAGCACATAAAGGGCTCTCTAAACCACAAACAAAATCAGAGGAGCAAACAGCTGTGCTGCTAAGGAACATTCCCTCATTATTTTAAGTGAGCTGAGTAATACTTTTCTTATCCTGCACCCTAAGTGCCCCTTTTCACTTCAGATAGACTGGCTGGCCACTGCTTTCCCAGCTCCTTGTCATATTCCAGTTCTTCATGAAATCCATCTCTGTTTGGTTTAATTTGCCTGCTTGCAAACCAAATTTTGGCAATTACACAAAGATCAAATTATTTGTGTGAGCTGACTCAAAGGCTGAGATATTCCAAGTTAACGTGTGCCCTAGTATGATGACAGTGTGTGATGAAAGTCTGGACTCTAATTTAAGGTGTGACCCTCCAACAAACTGGCAAGAGTTGCTGGGAAAGTACTGTTACAGATGAATTAAAAATTCTCTTTAATTAAGAGCTACATGTTCAGAGAAAGTTAGTGAAAGATGTCTCCAAGCAGAGTAAGAAAAATACATATTCATATTCTGATAAGGCAATCAAGATGTTGATGTTAATATTAGAGCAATAACTTTAATTGTATTTCGGCAAACGAATGGCAATTAGAAAACAAATTATCTCAGAGAAGCATGTCTGCTGCACAGCTTAGCCCCCAAGGCAAGCCAAAAGCTAAACCTTTTTCTTGAATTTTAATGCAGAAGATAAATAGACACACCTCTGGAATTATTCTAAACAGAAATACCATAAACGGTTTAAAGTTACTCTGAAACACAAATGCAAAAATTGCTTTTCCTCTTGAAGTGGGGTCTTTGTTGCCACAAGAAACATTGGAATGCAAGAGTAAAATATTACTCTGTGCTTCAGAGATTGGGGGAAATGGAACAGATGTTGGCCATGTTAATTAAAGAGCATATGTGGTTTAAGTGTCCTGGTTTAACCTCAGCTGGAAACCAAACCCCACGTGGGCACACACGGGATGAGGAGAGAGGCAGGAGCGCCAGAGTGAGAAAACTCATGGGTTGAGATACAGGCAGTTTAATGGTAAAGCAAAAGCTGTGCATGCAAGCAGCAAAACAAGGAATTCATTCCCCATTTCTCATGGTTGGGCAGATGTTCGGCCATCTCCAGGAGAGCAGGGCTTCCATCATGGAGAGTGGGGTTTGCCAGGAAGACAAACTCCAGCACTCCAAATGTCTCCCCCTTCCTCCTCCTTCCCCCCACTTCACATCCTGAGCATAATGTCATAACACGGAATATCCGTTTGGTCAGTTGGGATCACCTCTCCAGGCTGTATCTCCTCCCAGCTTCTTGTGCTGCTCAACCTCCTCACTGACGGAATGAGGAGCTGAACAGTCCTGTGTAAACCCTGCTCAGCAGTAACAAAACATCCCTGTGCTGTCAACATCCTAATCCTGAAAGCAAAACACAGCACTGTAACAGCTACTATGAAGAAAATTAACTATATCCCAACCACACCCAGCCCAGTGTAGTAAATTATTTTCATTAGAGGAAGATTTAGTGGATAAACTAGTGATTCAAGGTGAATTTTGGTGCTACCTCTCAGTGCCACACTGTTTCATAGGAACCAACCACAACTGCAGCCACATTGTTCTCTGACAGAAATAAAAATTCCCCCTGATTTGTATCTGATCATATTGGCTCTACAAAAATTGCTGGTGAGATTCCTTGAATCCTCTCTCACCTGCAATGACCATAGCCAGCCACAGTATGACCCATTATGCCACAAGGCATCAAGAAATAAACTTGATTTTCATCATTGCCACTGGCAGCTAAAATCTGCTGCAACATTTCCATATGCAAAGTTATCTTCTGTGATACAAATCCTCCCTCCAACAAAAACACACTCATGTTTCAAGCCATCAGTGTTTTTCCTCCTCTGCTCCCTTGGGACAATATGTCCCATCTGTCCAGAAGAAAGTTTATTCTTACAATCCATTCGCCTCACTGCTGTAGACTCTTTCGGTCTTTATGTTTTGGCATGGACTGTATTTCGCTAAAACAGTGGTAGCACAAAATGCTCTGGCATTATTCAGCCCTCTGGGGTTTCAGTCATGCTATTTGGAAAATTTATGAAATCTTTTGATCAAGCCTGAATGGTTTTAATGATGCTGTGACTGAATCCACCCAGATTGCAACAGAACATTAGAGTTTTCAACCATCAAATTATGCATAAATGGTAAAAAGGTGGCCTGCAACTGAGATCTTGATCCTTAAAAATCTCCCTACTCAGAAAGGAAATCAGGGACAATTTCTCATTGTACCTGCAATGCAACAGTCCATCTTGGTTCTACAAAGCAATTAAGTACCTCATTAACTTTAAGCACCTGCTTAATTCCCATGGCTTTGAAACCAGTGGGAGTTAACCACTTGCTCCTGAATTTGTGCAGGAAAAACATGCTTGTTCAAACTTGAAAAAAAAAAAAAAAAAGAGGATTATGTCTGCTAAACTTCTTATAGTCTGGTTTAATAAACTTTATGGTATTTAAACTTCATCTCTGTTACATAAAGAATCAGACTGGGGCCCAAAGGCATGATGACATTTAGGCAAGATCATCAAGCAATGCATCAGAAATTAGGTGGCCACAGCAGTCTATTTAGAATTTGAAATTATACTAGTCTATACTCATCTGATTGCTACTACAAAAGCAGGAGGGGAAATCCGGGGGAAAAAAAGGAAATGGAGTTTTCTTGATGAAGTCTATGCTTTTAGGAGACTGATCAAAATATTTTTGCTCACCAGGATGTTCTTTTTTTGTAATTTGAGTTTTACACTGAGGGCTCCAAAGATTTGCATTGAAAAACCTGAGGTTTATGTCAAGACTATCGAGCTGGTGGTGGCCAGGTGTTTTACAGCTTTCTAAACACACTCTCATACAGTGTGTCAGCCTCAAATTATCTGTGTTGCCACCGCAGAAACAGCTGATGAAAGACAGATTTAGGCTACAAAGGTGTAACAGAAACTCTTCCAAACTGCACCAGGTAAATCATGTACTGAACTAAACACGTGCCTGGTAAACATGGCTTGCAAACAACTCCATGGCATTCCCTACCAACCCTAACCAAGGGGAGATGGAAGGATTCCAGTTGGAGACGTCTGGGAGACATCCTGAGGAATTTCCACCAATGAGACGATGATGAGGGAGAGGAGAAGGTGTAAGAACAACCACAACCTGTGCACTCCTGCCTGCAGAGACAGGAAACAGCACTGTGATGCATTTAGCAGAAAATTAAACATACAGTGCTAAATCCCCAGGAAATACTTCCTGATGAGTTGTCAAGGAACAGAATGGGGAAGCCACCAAACTACCCACAGCCACCTTTACACTGACACCCATATCAAGGGCTTTCATTTTACACTGTGAGCTTCATTGTGATGCAGCAATATATATAACAATAAATAAAAGATGTCCTCCAGGCTGCTGAACACTTCAAAGGACATGTCTGAAAGTTTTCTCCCTTCTATTTTTTATTGTCTTGGATATCTGAACAGGTTTTTTTTTTTGCACAACACACTGATCATAGTGCTTTCCTCATAGAATATATTTACCTTCACAGGTGATTAGAGGACTTTTTAGGAACCTTTTTTGATCTGAACAGTGAGATAAAAACTCAATTCTGAGACAGTGCTGCTTTCAGCTGGTGAAATCAATGGTACAGCATGTGACAACTAGTTTGCTTGACTATATGAGTAGTCACATAAGCCCCAGTATCTCACCCACAGCACTAAACCCTTTTCTAGTAGTCAGGAATTCAATCTTAGGCATAAAACATTGAAAATCTGGTTTATTGTTAGTTTTTACCAGCATTATCACTTAATTTAATCAGTGGTGGATCAATAAGTCTTCCACCAAAAGTAAAGCATTTTCATTTCACGTACCGTTTGCAACATGTTCTTTGTTTAGCTTTCCAGATGTAAATTAACTTTTCCAGTAAACTTTTTGGTCAGTACACTCTCCTAAAATGTATCGTGAACACTTCTTCCCAAATGTGTCTGCGCTGCCTTAACAACAAAAGACAGCGAAAAGCTGCTGAGGAGAATCCAAAGGGCTACTGGATTAAAATTCATGAAGGGCAGTCCCTCCCTTCAGTGTCAGGAGTAATTGCATATACACTGAACATTAGAGCAGTTCCAGGAGTTGCAAACACATTATAAGCAGAAATTCAAATGTGTTGCAATCCTTCACATCTGCTTCCATCTTTCTGCATTTATCCACTTATTTCTATCCTTAAAATTGTTATGGAAGCGGTCATATGATTTGAGTAACAGTCTAGATCAGAAGAACTTAATTATTTCCAGTGTTGGAGATGCAGTAAGAAATATGTTTGATAAAACCAGTGTGATTTTTTACCTGCTGATGTCATGTGGGAACAGACCGACTGGAAAGAGGTCCTGTAGTGATTCCTGAACCACAGCCTGAATAGTAAAATGTATTAAATACTCACATAATTCACATTTTTCTATCTATCTTCATAGGGGTTTCTTTCTGTTTAGTGAAAACAACCTATACTGAGCACACCAGCTTCTGTTTAGACTCTTGGCACAAAAGCTTATTACATTTACATCACAGTGTGTTAAAATTCACAGGGAAGCTTCCATGCAGAACACACTCCACCTCTTCCTTACTTTTTAAAATGTTTTGAAAACAAATCCATCATATTTAGCATTTGTACACGGTACTCAGCAGACAGGCTTAAATGTTACTGAGGGACAGAAATGGTCCAAGCCAGACTGCAGCCCTGCCTATTGCATCAATCTAAAAGTCAAGGGCACCATTTCGACTGTGGGAGGAAATACGATTTTTTTTTTTTTGCTGGGTTTTCCAACAAGGAGAGCAGCACAGGACAAACATCATAGGTCTACTTTTGATATAAGGACCCTACATGGTACTGATCTGTACAACCTACACAGGTGTGTACCTACACATGCACCAGATTAAAGTATAACATATAAACCTTGGTTATACAGAAGTATAAATACAGATTTACATCTTCCAGGTAGAAGCCATTCCTACTTTTTCTGGAAAGGAAGGGTGGCAACTGACACCAGTTTCATCCTGGTATTTCACAGTAGAAGAGAAGGCACCTCTTGCCTACCTCTTTGAATTAGGTACTTTTTCAACTTTAATTAAATTAAATGATCTTTGAGGAGTTTACTACAAAAAGAACAAAAGAGGAGGGAAAAATAAATGTAGAATTTAACACCATTTTATTGCATGTACCATCATGCCCTTTGCCTTCATAATATCTACCAGTAAAAAGCTTTCTAAAAGCGAAAATGAATTATTTTCTTCAAAGTTTATTAATTAAGTTTTTATGAGAGAGTGATTATTTCATTTTAGTCATCAATGGAAATGTTGAGCTTCTTAATATCAGACTGAAGCCATGTAAGAAAAGAACATTAATTAGTTTCATTTCAAAAAGCAGGTGGAAAAAGCAATTTAATGATCTACCACAGGCAGGTATAGGCCCTGATCTCATGTGAAATATCATCAGTGCCTTTCTTTTGCATGACTGAGAGTTAAAATTCAACTGTTCTGAAAGCTACTTTGTGGCCTACATGAAATGAGTTGATGGTCTCACTCGACTTCCCAACGTTCAGGTTCCAGCATCACGAGGGTACTGTCAGACTGTCAGCTTTGACATCACTGAGAACAGGCTTATCAGGTAACAAAGATTTGATGGCTATGGAAACCAAATGCTCCTCTTGACCCCATGGGTGC
Source organism: Pseudotriccus pelzelni (assembly GCA_035584735.1). Classification (NCBI taxonomy): domain Eukaryota; kingdom Metazoa; phylum Chordata; class Aves; order Passeriformes; family Tyrannidae; genus Pseudotriccus; species Pseudotriccus pelzelni. Next base: position 3,971,476 of record JAWMRA010000020.1, read on the forward strand.
TTCTCCTTAAGCCACCCACGGGAAATTTTATGGGACAATTAAATTTGGAATAACATCCCGTGGTCTTGTTCTGTGGAGAAGCCAGATGATTTTAGTTGTCCTTCCTTGTTATTTTCTTCCCATTTATTGCACATGAATTCTGCAAAGTCTCCAGTGACAAAGCCCCCTTGGTTCCCTGGAAAGGTTAAGATGAGAATTAGAGCTGGGTGGGGGTGTGGATGTCCGAGAGGAGAGAGATGTGCTGGCATGAACATGTATGTGAATGTAACATGTAAAATACAAGAGGACTTTGACAGAATGCAGCACAGATTAGATGTCTGAATGTGCAGAGAACTGCCAGGACAAGTTAAATGTACAGCAGAATAAATTATGTGCCCCAGGGCACAGGGCTGTGAGAAGGGTTTCCTCTGATGTCTATCCCTTTTTCAAATGTTAGGAAAAACAAAGAGAGCCATGCAAAGACATGGACATATTATTAATGAGCATGATACTTTTAAATAATCAAGCACAGACATCAGTAAATGTATCTGAAGCAGTTGAAGAGAAATTATGTCCCTGAGTGTTATTTTCCTGAACATACATCTACAGTGACAAAACTCTCCAATTAGTTATCATGAGAAAGTGTTTAGCACCTTCTCAGGTCACTTAAAAGTGAATGTAGTGACTCTGATGTACTGTAATTAAAGAAGATAACACCGTCAAAGTTGGAGATGTTGAAGGTGAAATATTGAGCCTGTTTTCAAGTAACTGAGTGTTATAACTCAGAAAATTTGGTTGTTTTAATAGGACAAATTTTAGCTTCTGGTACTGCTCCCCCACAGAATGTTCCTGTGTTATACTCCGTGAAAGAAAAAGTTTCAGCAGTTAGGAGTTGAAATATTTTACACCTTTCAAACTTCACTAAAGAATATGAAGATCAAAGAAAAAGTAGGGAAAAGCTGTTCCCTGGACAGCACAGGGGTAAGCAGAGTCCTGCAGTGCCTGGTTGAGAAATGTCTCCAGATGACATTACCCCACCCTGACCGTGGAAGGCAGCCATGCAGGCAGATGTTGATGTTGACTGGCTGCATTTATTCTAAAGAGTGACATCCGTCTTCTGCCAAGCATGAGATGTGTGTCTGCATCTGTTCATCCACTCAGGGAGCAGGGGTAGGACAGAAGAAAGGGCTGCCACAAAATGAAATGTTAATCAGTGCGCAGAGTGCCATCTGAACCGTCAGGAAAACTGCATTTCACAAGGCTCAGCCTATCACAGGTCCCCTTGAAGGCGAGAAGGGCTGTGAACTTACCAAAACCAGATCAAAATTAGGACTTAAGTCTGACCGTTATCTATGGACTCTTAAATAGCTGATGACAATAAACATCCACTCTGCAAGTCCGCACATATTTATGCTCAATACCCACACACACAGACACATTACACATGCTCATCACGGTGTCTGTAGTGTACACATACCTTCTGCCTGCAAATCCTGCTCTTATACAACAACTGGAAAACAGAATGTTAAACTTTCATGGTCAGCTTACATTTTAAACTTCCTGTATCAGTTAAATGCGAAGATCAAAGGCATATGAACTTAAACAACTGTGGACCTGGAATGAATATATTCTCATTGCACAGTTCATGGGGAATATCAAGCTGATTTCCAGTATTATCATTAAATAACGTGATGCTGGTAGAGTTCACTCAGGGGTCTGAGACATACAAAACTAATTTATTAATATACCCCTCATTTTTCAGCTTAGGAGTTGACTTTACATTGTACCATTGCCTTCATTTAGGTTTTAAGGGGCTTCAGGGCACCCAGAACAGCTGCCAACCAGGGTCCTTTAGTAAAGGAAAATAACAATTTGTATATTCACACATTTACATGGTCAAATGTGAATACAGCTTCAAATGCTACTTCACTGTTATGGATAGATGTATATAATGCACTTACATAAATAACTGACCAGTTTGGTGAACAATTGTCTGTCCTTTTTCTAATGTGTTTTTAATCCTGTGTTACGTTCTCTTCTCCTCACTGGGCCCTGTAGCTCTGCTGAAGATGGAAACAAGAATCGCCAAAATCTCAAAGATATTTTAAAAATAATTTCAAAATTTTTAAATTTACAATATTTCATTCCCCTTCCCCTCCAAAAAGAAAAAAAAAAGGGGGAAAAAAAGTTAATCTGTGTCCTAAAATAAGGCAGTGAAACATGACTATATTGATTAACTTCTTTACATACCTTAGCTACAAATGTTCTGCTCTTCACCAGTTTTTGGACTCTATCCGTGTAACATTTCTACTCTTTGAACCATCCAGCTCCCACAGACGCAAGTGTGGCTGATTCTTGACCACGTATTCTGAGGATCTGAAAAGATATTCTTGATGTACATACACACCGTGTAAACAAAGCACCTTATTTTAAGTTTTCACAGTTTATACCTAGAAGTTATAAAGGGAAATCAGCCATTTTTATGTTTCATGGGTAGACAAAGATCTCACAGCTGTGTTTTGAAGGCAATTTCCTGGTTAAGATAATGCCCAGCTATTGGCAAGAGGTAACAGGTTTGGTGACCCACTGAATTCACAACAGGGACACTGAAGAATGTGGCTCTAAGACACAGTAAATTAGTAATAATCTCCATTATTATACCCCCAAACTAAAAGTAAGAATAACTTTTCTGCCAGAAGGGGATACACAGAAAGTTTAACACTGTAAGTTTATTCTGATAAATCAGTGTTTTAATGGCATCTTCTGTACATTCTGTCTTTATCACATGAACTGCCAGTTACCTACAAAGTCTTTGCTTCAGTATTTCATGGCTTTTATGCAAATATTTGATTTAATAGCTGCATGGTTTTTATTGGTTTGCTTTGTATAGTTTTGCTGTGTTGCATTATGCAGTCATTAAAAATGAATAGCCAAAATAAAAATATTTCATATTGGAATCCATACTTAAAAATTAATGGTGTTTTAGCAAACGACTGTTTTCCACAACTTCACAAACACAGCAGAAGCTTCATCAGGGAATGGTTAATCAGCTGAAGACAGCATTTATCTGTGCCCTTTCTACATTGGGTAAAAATCCCTACAGTTGCTTAAGGTATAGAGGATTTCACACACAGACCAGACAGTGCAAAGGTGGATTAAAACTCCCTTGTCCTCTGCAATGTGCTGCCAGCTGGAGGCCCAGCACGTAATTCCCTTCCCCTCACAATGCTCAAGAGAATCGAAAATAACTCTCTATAAATTCCTGTGCTTTGGACAAATTACAGTTTCACTTTGTATGTGGATGACAACAGTAACTCCACTAGAAAAACTATTCAGGATATCCAACAGAGAGCAGAAGAGGAGTCTTGGTTCAAGAAAACTAAACAAAAACCCCACAGATTGTGCAAGCTGGATTTACATGAGGCACAGGGGCTGATTCCTCACTGGATTCCTTTATGGATGGACTGCAGACTAGAGAATCCTGTAGTCACAACGGGACTTCCTCACTGGTAAAGCTATTGAAGGGATTCACTGTGTATTTTAACTGGTGTATGTGGGGGGAAAAAAAGTATTTCTAAGGGTGCAAACAAGTATTTAGCACACTGGAAAATAAAGAGTGAAATAATATGGGCAGCGATTATCCCACTGCTGATTATATATTCTATATTGCTCACAGGCATTTCTAAGTCAGTGTGTGAAAGTCTTCATAGGGACAGGGAGATAAAGGGAGAGGAAAAAACCAACCAACAAACAAAGAAAACCAAAATAAAGATATGTAAATAACCATGAGAAGAATTGGATGCGCAGATATGACAAAAGCAATTGGAGATGGCAGTCCTGGAGTCAGATTACGTACTTAGGGTAGGAAAGGTTCGTTTCTCTCCTGAACTCCCTGACACCACCATGCCTGTGTTTTTTATCCCCTTCAATTATATTGGGCTCAGCAGAGAAAATGGCAGCTGAGATTCTTCTCATGAGCAGGTTTAGATGAGGCAAATCATACATCTTCTTATTTTCACAAGGGATCAGCTTCAAATCCAATGTACTGTATGATTTTCAGTGAATTTAACATATGATGAGGAAAGTTCAGCTATTCCATTTGGAAACAGTCCAATTCACATTCCTCATCCCTACATGGAGTCCTACTTTGCAGTCTCAGACCTTTCACTGGGGTGGACTTCTCTGCATCTGCAAGTCAGAAGGGCAGTGATTGATTACTGAAATTCTCTCAAGTACATAGTGAACATCAAACAAAAGTGTGTGCCCTGCTGGTATTGATTTAGAACTGATGATCTCATTAGAAAGCCCTAATTCTCAACATTGCTTTGGTTTACACAATCTTTAATTTATTTTAAAAAAGCTGATTGGCCAACTATTTCAACCTAATGGCTGTCTTCTCATCTTGCCAGACAACCCCTTCAGTCTTTGAGCATTTAAAAGGTCATAAATCCAAATGCTAATGCAATCAATACTATATTAAATAAATTATAAAAAGTAAATTAATATTAGGTAACCTAGTGCATTGTGTCATAAGGTTTTAAAATGTGCTTATTGTCAGCACACATGAAGTGATAAATTAAAACAGTGCACCTTTCAAAAAATAATCCCAGGAAGCTTTTAAAATTATTGTATCCGTTATCTAAACCCTAATTCAGGATGAAAACACTGAGGAAAAGATATATAATTTACTTATTGGTTGAGCTAGCTTTTACGCTGGTGCTATTTTTCACAAAACCATATGTATATAAAATTGAATTTTAAAGACAACTTTAAGTGGAATTAATTTGGCCTTAGAACACTTAGGTCTAATGTTCTGTGGGTGGAGGGTGGTGTCCTGTTAAATGGAAATGGAGAAGGAGATCAGATTTGGCACATACCTCTATTTCAGACTAAAAAATCCATAGTTTATATACAAATACATAATATTTTCTATTCTGAGAACATAAACCTCCCTTCAGCTATCTTATCTAAGCTGGCACAGTTAGCCTGCATATTCATATAGAATCATGGTGTTCCCATGTTCATACAGAGGGATTTTGTTGGTGTATTTGTAACCAACCCTGTTCCATAGGTCCTGAATCTGAGCAGCCAGGAAGCAGTGCTGTAATAATTCACACCTCACAGAGATGGTGGCACGAAACCAGCATTTGCTGAAAGTTTTGGAAAAAAAAATCCACATTTCGCAATGCATTTATTTAACAGGCTTTCAAAGAAAAAGCTAGTTGAGAAATCAATGTATATCTACCCTCCAGCATCTATCCATCTTGCATCCTGTGGATTTTAAATCTGAGGCACGAGGAAAAGTTTATTCATTTTGTTAGAACTTGGATAATAAACAGTGAGCTCTTGCAGCTACACTCGTAAAAGCTTTTTGTCTTTTATCATCACTGGAAAATCCTGTACATTTTCAGGGCTTGCCTTTGCAGCCTCTGTGCTATTTACCTTCCTTCTCGGATTTTCTGTGTCCATGTCATTGCCTGAATTGCTCCTTTCTGCACCTTGGTCTTGAATGTTAAAACAGTCAATGTGGACTGTCAGTATACTGTGATTCCTTTAAAATGCCTTCGGTAGCTGATACTGATCATTTTAAGTCTTTCTATGGAACAGCTGCTAAAAAAAACCCCCTTTTTTGGCAATGATAAGTATCTTATTATCACTGACATTAATTTCCCAGTCACTGGCTGAACCACTTTTTTAGGGTTTCTGTGCTCACCTTCCAGGCCCATCATTAGCCTGGCTTTCTCCTGCTCTGCCTTCTGCTAACAAATCTGTCAACACAAAACTGCCAGCTGAAGGGTTCTGGTGAAGGGTTTGGGAGAAAAAAAACCCCTAAAATCAAAAAAAACCAAAAGGGTCACACATTTTAACCACCAAAAATTAGAAAGGGTTATAATTTGTATCCCCAAAATGAAGTCTCGTGCTTTTGCTTCTGTAAAAATGGAGTGTGCAGACTCCAGTGTTTGGCTCTTCAACTACTGACTTCACACCAACAGCTACAGTTGCACCAAAATACAGCTGTGAGTGTATTATTTGAGAGAGACTGCTAAGAAAAGAAAACTGTGTCTGATCAAGGTGAAAATTCCCTGTAGAAAACAACATTGCACAGATTATTGCTATGTAATGATGGCAATCTCAAAAAATCAGAGCCAGCAATACCACTGGAGTGACCAGTTAAGTCCAAAGAAAGAACAAAATACAGACTGATGAGAAGATCTCTTGTTAGAGAAAAATAGTGTTTGCTTACAGAATCTTTACCTCATGTACTGTATCAATTTCCTTGTAGTTGCTCTTTCCCTTGCAGTCATTAGTAAAACACCTTTTTAGCAGGCCAGAAGCATGGAAAAAGTCTGTGGAATGAGGGGAAAAGTGTGTGCCAAGGTTGGTTTGGGTTTAATAACAAACAGAAAAGCAGCCCAATGTAAGCTATTCTAATTTTAGGATAGTTTGGCTGAAGAAAGCATATTTTAGTGGATCCAAGCTGGGCTGCAGTGGATCATCTTCTGACCAGCTGGCAGCTGACATGAAGGCTGTGACCTGTATGGGTACAGTGAGTATTTATGGCTCAGCAAGGATTTCTTGTTCTACCTCATCATAGAATCATTAAGGTTGGAAAAAAACTCCAAGATCATCAACTCCATCCTTTGGCTGAATCCCACCACATCCCGAAACCACAGCACAAAGTGCCACATCCACCTGGTTTTTAAACAGCTTCGGGGGTGGTGACTCCACCACTTCCCTGGGCAGCTCCTTCCAACGTCTGACCAATCTTTCAGTGAGGAAATTTTTCTTAATATCCAACCTGAACCTTCCCTGGAGCCACTTGAGGCCATTTCCTCTTGTCCTGTTGCTGGTGGTCTGGGAGAAGAGACCAATGCCCACCTCACTGTAACATCCTGTCAGGGAATTGCAGAGCCAGAAGGTCCCCCCTGAGCCTCCTTTTCTCCAGGCTGAGCCCCCCCAGTTCCCTCAGCCCCTCCTGCTGTTCCAGCCTGTCCCCCAGCTCCGTTCCCTTCCCTGGACACGCTCCAGCCCCTCAATGTCTTTCTTATCATGAGGGGCCCCGAAACTTACCCAGTATTCAAGGTGGAGCCTCAGCAGTTCCAGCACAGAGGGACAGTCACTGCCTTGGTCCTTCTGCCACACTCTTTGGAATACAGAACAAATACCCCTGACCTTCTTTTCCCCCTGGGCACACCTGGGCTTATATTTAGCCAGTGATGACCAGCACCTGCAGGTCCTTTCCCAGCTTTCCAGCCTGTCTGCCCCAGGTCCTTTCCCTCCTGCCACTCCCTCTCCCCTGGAGCTGCAGGGAGTTGTGGTGACCCAAGTGCAGGACTGGCACTTGGCCGTGTTGAACCTCACCCCCGTTGGGCTCAGCCCATGGATCCAGCCTGCCCAGATCCAGGTGATGCACTTTGTTCTGTGGAGTAGGCCTAGGAAATTTTTTAATTTAGAAAAGAAAAGGAATAATGGAACAGCCCTGTGTTCTTTCCAGGAGGATTGAGAAGCGATGCACTGTCAGTGCATTGTTCAGTAACAAGACTCAGAGAAGCAGGAGTCGTGCTCTGGGCGAAGCCTCCAGGAGCGTCCCCGCCGAGCGCGGCGCACGGAGCTCACAGCATGCGTGGTGAAATGGTTCCTGCTGCTCAGAGGCAATAAACCCACAGCAGTAACCCTTTCTGTGGCACAACTCAGCTTGGGAGTTTTCTCCACTAAACTGATAAATTATGATAAACAGGGGGCTTTAAAGATAATTTTCCTTAATGGAAAAGAAAATCCTGATCAAAAGCTAATCATACTTGGATATGAAAACGTTTGCTTTCACTTCGTTTTACTTTTTTTTTTTTCCCACTGAATTTTTATGTTCCCAAGTGCCTTGTTTCAAATATCTTGGGTATTTTGCAACGCTACCCACAAGGGGCAATATAATGAGTACAGGGAGAACATAACTAAGTGATGTGTAACAAAGTAGTGCTCATTTGTAGGTTGAATCATAAAAAGAAGTTTTTAGAAGATTATTGCACAGAGCAGAGAGGATTGGAAATGACAGTGCAGAACCGAATGGTAGTGGTGAGAATATTAAGAAATTACAAGGTACAGGTATCTCAATTTTGAAGAGGGTAATTTCAGAGCACTCAGGTATTGCCAGTGCTACCAGGCTGAGCACTGGGGTAAACAGCAAATGCAAATCACCATGGAAACATCCTTAGGTCACCCAGAAGAAACGCTGGGGCTGAGCTACCACGTGCTGCAGTGTGTGGTGTGTATGATAAGAGCACAGAGCTGTGTCAGGGCAGGCTCAGGTTGGATCTCAGCAAAAGGTTCTTCCCCCAGAGGGTGGTTGGCACTGCCCAGGC
>JAWMRA010000020.1:3979911-4015792 GCA_035584735.1 Pseudotriccus pelzelni
GCACTGCCCAGGCTCCCCAGGGCAGTGGGCACAGCCCCAAGGCTGCCAGAGCTCCAGGAGGGTTTGGACAATGCTCTCAGAGACAGGGTGGGATTGTTGGGGTGTCTGTGCAGGGCCAGGAGTTAGACTGGATGGTCCTTATGGGTTCTTCCGACTCAGGATATTCTGTGATTCTGTGTTTCAAAGGCTGCTCAAGGTTGCAAGAAGATGCTACTTGATTCACTTCAGAAGCAAAATACTCAATTTTCTTTTCTAAGTCAGCACCATCTTGCACTGTACTTTTATGCAGAGTAATACCAAATTACTAAAAAAATTATTTCTTATAATTATTTAAAACATTGGTTGCTTCACAGTTGTAGCAACAACTTCCTTAATTTCTGTAAGTCTGGAGTAATGAAGGCTTCAAACAGTCAACAGATTTGCAGCATTTCTTCAGTGGAGTCACTCAAACTGGAGGATGGACATTCCCAAGCCCAAGGGCAGCCTTTCATTAGTCAGAATGCAAGTTTCTCTGGGACAGCAGTGCCTCTATTTGCTGGGCTATAGAAGTATATTTGCTGACAGTTGTAAAGGCTGTTATGCACGAGGGCATCCTCACCTGCTTCAAGCTTCCTGTGTTTCTTATTTCTGGCATAAGTCACTGACACATCAAAAATTTAGATTACCCTGATTTGAATGAAATTATTCTTCTTTTCCCATCTACAGTAAAGCTACCACAAATTAAGAGTGGATGTTTTTTGATTTATTTTTCTTTTAAGGATGTCGTTGGTAAAGCATGAAATCTCTTCCCCAGAGTGGGGCTTTTCCTGGCTAATCAGTACCAGAACAAAAACAGTTGAAAGAATATTTTCAATTTGCTCTTTCATGAGAATCAACTGGCATCTAAAAAGGTAAAAAAAGGCCTTAACATTGTCTAAGGGATGATAAACATCAAAGAAACGCTGGCAGAGCTTTGTTCTCTGTCCTCAAGAAGTGCCTATTGTTCACCTGGTATCTGAGTCAGCTGCCCGGGTCTCACAAACAGGATGATCAGAGCAAAAGGAACATGTCAAAAATGAAAACAGTTGTGCCCTGGCTTTAAGCAAACACCAGACCAAACATTTTTCCCATCACCACTTTTCACAGAACACCAAGGGCTGATAGACAGAATGTGTAATTTCTGCTTTTCAAGGACACAATTTGAATCTATGAGATAAACATGTCCCAACTAACTTATTTGGATTTCTTATTCTTATCTACTGTGGGCAAAATTTTAGAAGTATAGCAAAACACACTAGTTTCAGATTTTTAATATTAGTTTCAAATGCTGTGGTTTAGTAAATAAATTGACTAAATCCTTTCAATCCCAAATGTAACTTATTAATGCAGCATCTTGTGTATAAAAAGAGAGCAATGAACCAGGATGACTGGAATGGGAGAAATAATAACAGATGTCAGAAGACAGTGACATAGGCATTGCCTGATTTTAAGAATGGTAATGATTTTTTCTCTCTCTTTTTTTAAAAATTTTATTGTGTTATTATTATAAGAAGAACAGCACTGTAATGAAATGGAAAGAACCTTGTATTCCTCCTTAGTCTCCTCTGTGTGTCCTATGTTCTCAGAGAAATGCACCTCATATTTAGCTGGTGTCAGGAACAGAGTGTTCTCTCTGATTACAGCAGCCCCACAAACGTACCAAGGGATGTGTTTGCATCCTTCACATCTACACACAAGCACAACAACTAGAGGGAATATGGCCCTAAGTGGTTTTTAACCCCATTCATCAAATGCCAGTTTAACATCAAAGTTTCACACTCCCTTAACATCCACACTGACAAATTTAAGAGACAGCCTTTGCCATGAGTTTGTTTTAAAAGCAACGCAAGGAAGGATTAGCTTTGTCATTCTTAAGAAGAAAGAGAATATAATTTCTAGCACACTCTTGGTGAGCTGGGGAGGAAGGCAAGCATAGCACACATTACAATGACTTGAATGACTTGACAGCTGTTAGCTAAACAATACAACATTAATTTTCAACATTTTTGCACATGGCTGGGTGAGAGATCCCTTAATCCCAGTTCCTATTCTACTTCTGCCTCATTGTTGCTGTCTCCTTTTGTATCACTTATTATAATCAGTTTCTGCTGTATACTTCCTTTCACCTTATTATTGTTGCAAAACTAAGGTACTGGGTTAATTCAGACTCGCTTCCCCGGGGTACATTAAGATGGATTTAAGTACTTTATTGAGACAGTCTGACTTCAAAAGCTGCTTTATCACTTACTACCAGAGAGAGAGAGACCCATCCATGACAGCAGTAAACTAACCATAAATTCTCATATTCTATATGCCGAGTGACTTTCAAAAGGAGAACTATTGATTTTGTCATTTATGAATGGATTTAGTCAAATTAGTCTTTTCATTGTGCACAATAAGGCAGCATTGTGATTAGGAATTAGAGGATAAAACTGTGTGGAACAAATGAAACTGCCATTTTTGGGATCCTCAGCACAAATTTAATAAGCTTTAGTTATGCCACCCTGATCATTTTGCTCACGACCAGCTACTCTCCATATTTTGATTATCTTCAAAGGAAAGTAAAAGTGGCCTCTGCCTTCAAGAGGCACTTCCACAAGACTTAACCTTTCTAAGAGCTCTCGTGTCTTTACCTTTGAAAGAGCTAATAACTTGTTTGCTGAAATGGCAGCAGTGTTTAGAGGCACTCTTGAAATCAGGCAAAGATTACACAGGGAAACAAACAGAAAGACTGTCACTGTCAACAATAAATTAAGTTTGCTCTGAAAATGTAAAATGTTTAGAGTGGAGCAGACATCACTGAGCATTACACCACTCGAGCCTCTGAACTTTTCCAAACACAATAAGCACTGATGGGCCTTGGATACCTTTCCCTGAAGAGCCTCTCCAGATGGTTATTTCAGTATCTGGGCTGTACTGCTGGCAACAAGAAGGCTGACACTTGTGTCCTGATTTTCATCCCCTCTGTGTGGCGTCTGGCAGGAATATACCAGCTCACAACTATCCAGGGAACAGAGTGTCAAAGGAAAAGCCACTGGGGAGGGGGAGCTGCGTGCCAATATTGTGTAGCCTGCGTATTTAGGTGTTTGTGCATCCGAATGTGTGCAGGAATGGGTGTGCATAGAAATATTAGGATGAAAAAATGAAATACGTTAACCAGTCCAGCATTTGGCACTTCTTAATCGTTTAATCAAAAAGTTTCTGCATCTAAACTTGACTTTTCAATTTAGGGATGCAGAAAAAGCCAGGACTTTTAATTTCCTTCATGATGGCAACATTATTTTCTAGAGATTCCTGTGTCCCAGGTTTTTTCATATCTTACATGCTACAACAGAAATGACAGGGCACATGTCACATCTGCACTCTGCAGAGGGCTCCTATGCATTCATGTATTTGCTTGGAAATATGGACTGATTACATTTCGAAAATCTTAATACTATTTCTGAATTTATTATAGTCCTAAATGCCTTTGTCTCAGGAGTGACACCAGAAACAAGGTGAAAACAAGTGAATTTCTAAATATAAAATTTTTCAGTCTCTAATCCCCTTCACTTTCAGAAGGAAATGGTACACATCTTACATAACTGATGAGTGTCTGGGAAGGAAGTCCAGTGCTTCTGGCCAGTTCTCTAGGAACAGCTCTGCCAGCAATCCAAGAAGAACAAACAGCCTTTGGAGCTGTAGGTTATCCAGTGTATAATGAATCCACTGTGTCCCAAAAGCATCAGTCAGTGCAGGTAGAAAGCAGCTTTACATTATATCCACAAAGCCACACATTCATCAAAAGCCTTGGTCTTACTGCACGTGTAATATACAGCACATCTTTCAGAAGAGCAAAACATCATCAGCGCTTCGTAGGTGTGCTGCAGTTTTTAAAAATGTAGTTAAAAGGACCTTTTTTAGAAAACTCCAACATAAAACCGAATCCAGATACAAATCCCCTAAAGATTTTGCTCTTTTTCATTTTGCAGCCAACTCTTAGGTGCAGATATTGTCTCTGTTCCAGAGATGGCAAAGTGGAAAGTGAAGTTTGTGCCAACACATTCAAGGTTAACCAGTGACTGTTAAATGGAATTAATTGATTCTGGGACAGAGACAAAAGACTTGAAGCTTGGCTAGCTGTGGCTGCTGGGGGTTTAGACGTTCCACAGCACCATTTAATCAGGTTCCTGACTTCAGTTATAAAGTTTTAGTGCTGGTTACATGACTCGTGCAAGTTTATACAGCACAGAGCCAGGTATGGGAAGCAGAAAGGTCCCTCAGCTCAGACTTTGCAAAAGCAGTAACTGCTGTGTCCTAAGTGCATTGTAAAACTTGCCTCACCATTCAGTGAGGATAACAAGCCTGACTAGGAGGACACACACTGGATATTTCATGGCTAAGTAAGCAATAGGTTGACTATAAAATTTATGATCTGCTAAACACAGCAGATTATTGAATATTAATATTAGTCTTTATATTTCTCATACTAACCGTGTTAAAATGAATTAAGTTTGGCCATTCCCATCAAAAGGATAATGTGATTAAGTTACTCAAATATCTCAAATAAATAGATAGGGATATGAAATGAAAAAAAAAAAGGATATGGAGGTAGGAAACTCTGTGAAGTCACTAGGAGGTTTACTGTCAATTATCACAGCAATGGAGTAAGATCCAATATCTCGATCTCAGACTGAAGATGAGCAAACTTTTGCAAGAAATGAACAGATAATTTTCCTGGAGACAATACCAAATATAATATCAATTAAAGAAAAACAAAAACCCACTGATGCACAGCCATGCTTATGCAAAACAGGAATATAGTGCAGGCTTAATTATAATGATATCCTTGGGCACTGACTCTGAAGCAGATGCAAAGAATTAAATACGTTGATGTGCTTCACTAAGTAAGAATAAAAGGGAAGAGAGTAGCTAACTTCGCAAGCAAAGGTGAGAAACCCCCAGTGCTTTCAGCTTTAAGTATAGCACAATACAGATGCTTATTTGGCTCTCTGCTACTTTCAGTGTATGAATTGTTTAACATGAGCTGAGTAAAACCCATCCTGTCTTTGTCTTCCAACTTCACACACCATTAGTCAGAACAGGTGCTTTAAAATAGGCCATTAATGACTTTAGAGATGTAAAGTAATTATACAAAATAATAACAACTACCACTATTCTGAAGTTTGTGTAATTTAGGCAGAAATATATAAAGACACAGCTTAAGCTGTTCATCAGAACAATATTTAATTGTAGCAGTCACTTGGAAAGAGACCAACTGCTTCAGTTGGCACTACAGTTGTACCATGTTATTTATATCACATTATCCATGTAAGAAGGATGTGTATGAAGTTCTCAAGCCCCATTGTAGGTTAGGATATACCAGGAACATACGCTGAGACCATTTTAAAAACCATATTTTTTTCAGTCTTCTACCAGAAATTCTTACTGGAAGAGAGTATTTCGTTTGTTGCTGAAAAAAATAATAGCTTTTTAGCCACACAGCACAAACCTCTGACAGTCGAGGACTTACTGTGCAAATGTTTAACCCAGGGGGGTTTTAATCATCAACTTTAACCTGTTTAAGAACTGAGCCCTAAATAATTCTGCCATTTCTACAGCTGGTAAACTGTGAAAGCTCAACTGATGTGTTATTCAAAAATGACCCTGCAAAACAAAAAAATAAATAGATCACACAATCTCTTGCACTGTTATTTGAAATGTTGAAGGCATTTGTGTAGCAGGTTTGTTTATGCAGCAGTAATTTTGCTCTCCATTTTCCCTTGCTATTAACTAATAATGCAAGGCAAAATGTTCTCAGGGAGAAAAAAAGCCAGCTGTAAACAAATGTTACACCCTTGGAGGCTTATGTTTTCCCTCATGAAAAGCAAGGCTTTGGATAACGGGATATAATAAAAGATGCCCCAAAATAATACTGCATATGACTTTATTTAGGAGGAGGAGAACACTTAGACAGTCTGATAAATGTGCAGGTGTGTTAAAAAAAAGGCACCCTGGAAACTGATGATTTGCTGAACTTGAAAATCCACGATAAGTTAGGCAACCGAATGACAGGTATAGAGGTACAGAATATTATCCATAATATTATTTTAAGAGTGGAGTCTAAATTCCAGTTTCTTTGTATTGCTAACTTAAGTCTTTGTAAGACTGTATTTACAGCCTGACACCTGAAAACCGATACAGTGAAAATGAAACCTTTTCTTCAACTTTTGTGGTAATTTCTACATTTTTCTTACGTGCTGCCCTTCCCCCCCAAAATGATTCACTCACTGACAAAAAGCTATTTGAATAATCTTTATATATGTATAAGTTTCTGCAGAATGGAAGTTAAGAATAAAGGAGAGAGCTGAATTCCTAAGCGCAGGCTGAAACATTAGGATGCAGGAAGATGATGTGATTCACTGCACAGGTTTTCACTGTTACAAAGAAGTCCTCATCAGGAAAAATCGACCCTGAGCCTGGAATGCTATACACTGAGTACCAGACATTTATCATCAAAAGTCTATGAATATATTTGGCCTTTTTCTTGGTTATGACCAAAGGAAACAAACTCAGTCATTGCATCTTAATTAAGGATAAACACTGGTAGGCATATGTTATCTACAAGAAGAAATATGTGTCTGAATATGACTAGATCTAATCTAAAGTGAGTGCTGAGATTAGCCAAAATTCTCTAGACATTATCTCTGTGTAGGACTGTTTTTATAATCTTGTTCTAAGGCTAAGATCAATGAAACCTTAAAGCAGGGTTTAGTCATGTTGATAGGATTTTCCCTTTTGGATAGATTGTTAGGTGACTAAAAAAAGCCATATTAACGGGAATACATTTAAAGGTTGCACTCACACTACATGCAATATTTGTACTGTAGAAATGAGCTATTAAAAAATCTTTTATTAAAGGACAAAACCCACTTTTTCATATTGGTAATGTTACTTCCCATCCTCACAAAATGGGAATTTTTCTGAGCAAAAGGTGCCAAATTTAAATTGCAAAAAAGGAGATTTGGGCAAAGATTAAAGCTAATGAATATAGTGAGATCTCTCTCAGCTAGATGGGTTTTATCTAAAGATAATATCTAGCTTTGTATGTCAAACACACCAGTTCTTAGTGACACTTCTATCTCTGGGTGGGTTCTTTTCTTTAGCTGCAAAAGGCTTCTGTACAATCACAGTCCACACATGATAACCCTCTGCTGAAACATCCTCAACCCAGTTATGTGAGAGAATAAAGGCATTTTTTTCAAGATTTTTTAATCCCAAATTTTCCAGAAATAAACCAGAATCTGCAGATAATCTATCAATCATTGTTATAAAATAAAATCCCAAGCTCCCCCCTTTTTCCTGGAGTATCTAAACCACTATTTACAGCAGTATTCTTAAGTGACAGTCATGTTTGAACTACTGTTTTTATTGCGAATTTCAGTAATACCAAATAATTATTATGCATTAATACTGCAGATAATTGCTGCTGTCAAAACAAACTGTCCACCTGCGTTTAAAACTAGATTTATTTATTTTCCTAAAGAGTGAAACAGAGCTCTCTTTCTAGGAATTGCTGTATGGTGTCCAAACGCAGAGGAGAAGGAGGATGGGTTCAAGGACAGAAAACAAGAGCTGAAGTGAAAAAAAGACAGAGGTGTGGATGGGAATGACAGATAAATAATGCAGATAAGAAAGGAACACAGACCAGGCAGAGGAGGATGAGGTGGAAGAAACAGAAAAATGGAAGCAGGTTAAGAGGCCTATTAAAAGTACATTAAACTGTGGTTCAGTAAAAAAAAGATCTAGAAAAAGGGCAAGATGGGGGGGTTGAAATATGTTCAGGACTGGAAAGTAGTTTTAGAACAGTGGAAATGGGAAAAAGAATATGCAGGAACTAAATGTTATATAAAACTTGTGTGCCTTTATGTGCATTCAGAAGTTATTTTACTGGGAAGGCAGTTTTACAGCGAAATCACCAGCTCTTGCCTTTGAAGAACTTCAGCCCTGGGGTTGCAGCCACCACACCATTCCAGAATTCCTATGTTGGGATAATCATGGAATAGCCAGAATTGGAGGGGACCTGAAAGTCCATCGAGTCCCACCCCCTGCCATGGGCAGGGACACCTTCTGCCAGCCCAGATTGCTCCAAGCCCCGTCCAACCTGGCCTTGGATACTTCCAGGGATCCAAGGGCAAACTGTGCCAGCGCCTCACCACCCTCACAGGGGACAATTTCTTCCTAAATAGTCATAATAAGCTACCTGAAGGAAGCTATCAAGGATTCCTCATGCAATAACTAAAAAGTTGGTTATTTTTAGTGAACAAATTGCCCAGTTCAACAACTCAGGTGCAATGGTGCCACCTGGGAAAGGAGAAGGAAAATTCAGTAGTTTGCAAGATACTGAAGATACTGTGGTGCTCAGATTGCACACATCCAGATTGTACTGAGAATGCAGAGCTGCAGTGAACTGAAAACCCCATGGATGCAAACTCAAGTAAGAGATGCTGCACACAGAGAGAGAATTCAGAGCTAATCAGTACCAATTGCCCGAAAATAATTTGTTAGGCTTTTTACTAGGATAATTCCATGAGTCAAAAAGCATTCTTGTTTTTTTATCCTCATCCCAGGGCATTTACCTCTCACCAGCCATGGTGGGCATTTTGAAAATCCCACGGAAGATGTGAGCCACATCCTCAGTTCAACTGATCTGAAATCTTTCACATCTGAGGCATCTCAAAGGGTGATTCAAGTGAGGAAACACCACTAGAAACAGATTTGAAAGGAAAAATATATTTTAGTGGCCCACAGAGCACTGAGATTTCAAAATCTTCCCTCTGAAACAGCAATGTTTAGAAACCAAGGGCAGGAAACCATTAAAAAGGGGGAAAAAAGGTGAAAGCCCATGATAAGTGTCCACTTGCAGTTTGCTTATCACCGCATTAGTCTGGAATGAGAAAGAGCTGGGATCAAATCCCTGCTCTGATTTTCACACAGTAATTCAAATCTGGAAAATGCTTTTCCAATCCAAAAGAGTTGCTTTCAAAGCTCTGTTTTTGAGAAGCCAATTTTCCTGATGACAAGAATTTCGTCAGAAATTCCTGATGTAGAATATCACTGCATATATAACACAGTCAGAAAAGCAGTCACTCACAGAATATGTAGAGCATTAAAGAAACGATTAACACTTCCTATCTCCTAAAAATAGTTTTCAGTGTTTTTAAAAGTGAGGGTCTTAACTGTATGAGAAAGATTATAAAATTTCCTGTTTGTAACAGAAGGGCCGGGCTCAGCAATTCATAAAGTGACAATGTGGGTGTACCAGCAGCCACAGAAAATGTGTGCAAAACATTTTCAACATTGATTGTAAAATATTGAAGTATATTAATGTCTTGGAAGAATTTACTTTCATATTTGTCCAGAAATTTAGATGCAAGAAAACCCATGCCATGGGTAACTTAGAGCTGGGTGAGCATAGAGTTAATTTTTATTGTATTCCTCATATATTCTCATTTCCCTTTAAAGAAAATACAGTAACAGTGTTGATATCACAACTTTCAACACATGAGAACTTGACTAAGGTTTAATTGCAGGACTGAAATCGCTCAGGCAGAAATGAGTAATATTTTAACAGCTCTTTTTAGGTAAATGATATGTTTGTACATAGAAGAAACAATTTCCTGTCTCCCCCTGGTAAACAACGTATTTAAAGAGGAATCCTATAAATGTGTATTATGTGCAGACTGTTTCTGAGGGAACAGTTCTAGTCTGATAGCTAAATACCTACTTATAAATGCTTTAAAATCCATATGATAGATGTAACGGTTCTTTCTGGAGGGGTTTTAGGCTCTTGTGCAAATCAGATTTATACCATTTAGATTGAACAGGCATGCACATAAAAAAAACCAGATTTTGGGATAGACAAGCATCGTGTCCCAGACTTTGTCTGAAATGCACCAGAGCCTTTGCCAAAAATTTTTACTTTCTCTTCACTTTGATTTGTAAGCACTCAACATCTTGTAGGAAATACTCAGCACCCATCAGAACACCAGGACAGAAAAAGACTACAAGGAGTCCATAAGACAGGGTGTATGAAATACTGTTGCTTAAGGATGGGAACCTGGACCTGTGTACACCTCTATCTGCAGATAAAAATGCCATACAAGTTTTTTTTACTGTAATGAAAGAGGAAGTCAAGGTGAGAGCTCTTAGATGTGTACAGTCCCTCAGAGAATTAACCCAGTTCCCATTCCCAGTTGGCTTTGCTGTTACACATATGAAACCATGAGGGCAAATGTCGTGTTCTAACATATACCTGTGCTTTGCGTAGGCAGGGGAAGGTCTGATCCTTCCTATTTACACAGTTGCATATGCATGACACTAATTCTTCCTGGTTTTAAAATGGGAAATATGTGCTCTGGACTAGAATCTGGCAGGCTCCTTTTCCACTCAGAACAACTCAAGTCGTCTCACTCATAAACCCCATGGAAAATGGAGTTTATATTGCTAGATCCTTTTTAACCTCAGCTACAGCAGCACACAAGACACCCTAAAGTATTATTTTGTGCTAATTGTATGACCCAAAGCCAGGTTTTGAGGTGCTTTTTAACGCTGTGCTTCTGATGAGGATGATCCTGAAATCACCAGTCATATTCAATGCTTGTCCTATGTGGTTCCAGGGGAGACCATGCCTGAAAGTAACCAAAAGTTACTGCACAAACACCTTCTCCCCTGACCTGCTGCTCTTGCTGTTTAGGCTGAGACTCAGAGACAGTAGTTCACATAATCTTTACCATTTCCTGAGGAGCAAATGAGATTTTAGTACTGTGCTGATACAAAACTTGAAATAAATTTAATTTAAAAAATAAAATTAAAAATCTGAATTCCATACAGGTTCCTTCAGTAATATGACAACGAGAAAAACCCAAACCCAAACAGCTGCCACATCTGCCTGGCTCTGAACATAACCAAGTCCTTGGACCTGAGCCATGCACTTCAGGAGAATGAAGTAAAATGTCTATTTACACTTTTGACCTTGTGTAAAGAGAAGCTTCCTTAGTTCCATTCCCAATTTAATCTCACAGGACTAAGCTCTCAAGGCAGCATGAGCCCTACTTCAAAAGATGCCTTGAAGAAGGAATTCAGAATTAAAGGAACACAAGTTCTGTTTATGTATCCCAGACTAGAGACAGAATAACATCTAAGTGTGGCTTTAAACTCTACTTAATCTCTAAATAGGCTCATTTGATATTCTTCCAATTCTCATTCAGTCAGAAGCTGAGAGATGTTTAGTAACTGCTACTCTCAATGGTTTTCAGGAGGATTTTCAAGTAATCTTGATTCTATTAAAGGGCAATGCCCTATTTACTTTAATGGGCCAATCTTTGGTCAGACACACAAAAAATACCTGGGTAAAGATTAGAAAATTAGCTCATCAGCTTTGAAGCCTTTTGGGGGTGGAGAAAGAGGGGCACTCCTCAGTGCCACTGAATCGAGGTAGAAATAATGGCCCTTAAGACAGCTGGGCTCTATGGGGAAATTTTCAAGCTGCAAAGAGACTTCAGTGTTTGCCTTTGTGTTTGAGTGAAGTGGTTGGTCCTGAAAGCAATTTGACACATTTTATTCAGAGTTATCAGCTGCTGCTAGCATAAACAGTTTTGAAAATCTCACTGAAATACATCTGTGGTCGCTGGGGCTGGATGAGGCAGAGCAGTGTGTGGCTATTTGGGAAAACAATGAGCCGTGAGCACTACTGGAGTTCAGAATTTCACATTGTTCAGAAGAATCAGTGAAAACATCATGTGTACTGCTATTTCAGACTGATCAGCTGCAGTGAAAGCACATTCTTCTTCTCATCCCAATTAGCAAAGTGCAGTTCTTTTCCCACATTATACGAGAGCTCCTGTTTTCTCTTTGTTTTTTTCTGTGTATATTGTGCATTTTATAGTTTTACAGTTCATATAAGGGGTCAAAGCCTGAGAGATGATGAGCAATTGCTATGCATACTGGCTTAAATAGGTGTTCCAGAAAACCTGCCTCTGTTTGAGATTCACTTGTCTTTTCATATTGTTTACATCAGCCTCATTGCCAGGTTTTTGAAACAAGGGGAAGGCAATTGCCTTGAATAACATATTATTTCCTACTGTGTACATAAGCTGGAAAACACTCTGTTTCCTTTATACTGCAAAACAATTTGTCTGCATTCAGTTAATATATTTTTACCTACTAAGCCTCATGTATCTAACACAGAAATAGACTTGAGGTGGTTGATTCCTTTTCAGACAGGGACAAAAACCTGTAAATTTTATTCTAAAAAATTACCAAGTAAAATAAAAGACAGAACTAAAGTCAGGACCCACAGCTACTGCTGGCTTTGTAATAACCATGAAATTCTAGAATTATATACCTTGCCTGCAAGGTATTCATGAAACTTGGGATTCCAAAAGCATAAAATGATAAACTCCAACTTCCTTGACATTTCATGTGCTTCAGTGAGTTTAAAAGTTTGAAACTATGCAAGCTGACTATACAGTTTATGCTTTTACTGTGTTGATTTGCTGTTAACTAGAGATGTAAATAGTCAAGCAGAGCAGCACAAAAATTTTGTGAAAAGAGTGGACTCTTACAAGGGTGTGCACTAAGAACTGTTGTTGGGAAATCACCTTTCCTGATGAAACCACCTTATCCCTCAAAATTTTTCCATTCTTGTTTAGACTGTATGAAATACTGAAAACATTCTCTCTCACTCATGTTTTGCCCAGCAATTCTCTGTTATTTGCAGGAAGGCATTTGGGTGTTTAGCTTGGGTAATTTCTGAGCTGTGCATGCCTGGCTGTTATCCATCTGGAACCTCAGCGTTATCTGTGTGCTATCTCTGTGCTCCACATCTGTCATTAAAGTATTTTGCATGTCACCTGCTCTTAGAGTTATATTATCACATGCTCTTATCTTGAGTCATATTAAAAACATCCTTAGAAGTTGTGGTTTGGCCAAGAGGCTTCCTGAGGCCTTAATCCTGTCTTGGGAAAGGAACTGACTCTTAGTGAAAACTCTTCAATGGTGCCTATGGAAAAGAATGATAAATAATGCCACTCAATATTCACGAGATTTTCTACTGTGATTTTTTGAGTGATAGAATAATATTCTTCAGGAACATTAGAAGTGTTAGCAATTCTCTCCGATTTTGCTGCTGAAAATTAAAAAGAGGATTAAATTCAGTGACAGAAACATTTTGATAAGTATTTTCAGCTTAATAGCGAGGAAAATTCAGCATTAGATTCTTGAACTAGATGAGAAATAGGTACTACTACACTATTCACACTGTGAGATGGTGGAAAAATGTTTTCAGGGAAAACTTTCATTTTTCACTAATTTCTTTCAATACAAAGAGAAACATCACTTTTCATTAGCTCAATTGCACAAGTGTGTGGAATAGACATTAAAAGTACGCTTTAGCATCAATGGCTATCATAAAAATTGTGCTGAAACCATCCATGGCACATACTTCTGTGGAGTTCTGTAAGACCCCTTTACTTGATGGATAAAATAGCTTGGATAAGGGGCGATTAATAATTTTCTACTCTACAGATGAACTTTGTTATACAACCAGTGTCCAAGGCAACACTTACCAATATAAACCTTGCAGTTCAAAGAGGCACTTCCACCTCCCAGAAGGCACCTCCTCTCTGGAGGATTGGCTGAGCATCCTCAGACTGGAGCACCTTTCCTCAGCATGCAATCACGGAATGGCCTGGATTGGAAGGGACCTTAAAGCACACCCAGTCCCACCCCCTGCCATGGGCAGGGACACCTTCCACTAGCCCAGGTTGCTCCAAGCCCTGTCCAACCTGGCCTTGGACACTTCCAGGGGTGGGGTGTCAATGGATAGAATAGGATGCTTCACTTGGCCCTGGCTGTTGTTGGCACTGGGGAAGTCCCACGCTAGAATTGTCACCAAGGTGCCAGGTCCAGAGAGGGTCTGCAGCCCCTCGGAACATCTAGTGCTCTGACACCCACCTGCCTCCTGGCTTATCAGAGAGAAGAGATTCCGAAATGACTCAGTTATTGCCCACAAGAAAATTCCAGCGCTGAAGGGCCCTTAAATCAACAGGAGGATGGATGGATGGCAGCACGGGAGTCGGTGCTGGCAGCCCCAGCCAGGCAGACTCACATCAGAAGCAGGGCCTTTTTTCCTGCTTTTTTTGCTTAAAACATGGAGAACCACTACAGATCAGAGCCAGCTACCAAGGCAGAGGGCCTCTCTGTCCTTCTCCAGGTTGTCAGCTCAGCTCTGGATGCCTCCAGGGAAGAGGTGCTTTAGCCAGGAGTGGGTTTCTGCCATACAGGCGCCTTCTCCAGCTGTTTTGCCGTGTCTTCCTCTCCATCCTGCCTCCCTTCCCTTTCCTTCCTCACTACAGCAGGGAACGAAGGCGTGGAAATCCTGTCCCCTTCCTTCCTTTGCTTGTTGCCATCCCACACACACGTCTCTGTCCCACAACCAGAAATTGGTGGGACACCTGGAGGGACAGCAGCCAAGGAAGGGAGTTTTTCCTCATGCTTTAAATCCTCCTTCCCTGTTTCCCCAACACGTGGGAGAGAGACAGGCTCTGCCACACCGCCGGTGCTCTGCTTTCTCCTTGCCTCCACTCAAAAGATCCCCCATCAGCTCAGAGATGCTCCAGCATCCAGGGAACACTAACAGCACTTTCCCAGCAATTTCAGGGGAAAAGAAAAATCCAGAAAAATTCCCCTTATTTTTTTCCCTTTTTTTTTTTTTTTTTTTTTTTTTTTTTTTTTTAAGAGCAAAATAAAATCCTCTTTTAAATCTCTTTTGAGCAGCTGGAGGGAACTAAGAAGTGCAAGTTGTAAGAGGCCTGCCCCGGGTCACCTCTTCTGAAGGTGACCCACGGACGACACTGCCTTTGGATGCCTCGGCCCCGCCACAAGGACTATTTTGGGTGTTTCAGCTCTGTCATCTGCAAAGAACACGCTCCCTTTCTATCCTTGCCTTGCAAACACTATCCTCCTGGTGAGCCAGAGCTGGTCTGAGCTGGGCACAGTGCTCAGCCTTTTGCTCACCTCACAGGGAGGGGATGCTGTGGGTACCACCCTGCCCACCTCCCGGCTCTGGATGCCAACCCCCAGTGCTGGAAAGGATGGAATCCTGATGTATTTGTTCACCTGGCACAAACCTCAGCGCTGCCAGCGCTAACTGGCCAGGCCGATTAGTGGCAGCCATCAGCCAATAAATAAATTGGAAGCATCTCCAGACCTGATTAGCTTGCTAATTAAGCTCAGTTACAGGGAAATCTGCAGTCAATCAGCCCGGCCATTACCAGTTGGATCTGCAGAGCGGGAGCGGTGGATGCTGCATGTCTGGTGGGGAGGAGGAGGAGAAGGAGGAGAAGGAGGGGAGCGTGCTGGGGGTGGGAAGGAAGGTGGTTCTGAAATCCAGTTGCCTCAGCAGCAGCCGGAGAAGCTCATCCATCCGGGGTGACGCCCGGCAGCCTTTGGTGTCCCCGCGCTCTCCTCGGCTCCTTTCCGGGGCACCGCCCTGTTCTGTGCCACTTACCAGGCTGTCCGGCAGCGCAGTCCCTTGCCAGTCCCCAGACTCCCAAAAACCTGCAGGACACCTCCAAAGACAGCCTGTTCAGAAGGGTGAACGCAGGGCTGGGTGGCTGTATTTTAATTTATGGCTGGGACAGGCTGCTTCTCCCCCGCTTTCCCATGGCGATGTGCAGCTTTTCCCTCCCACGCCCAGGCAGCGCTCGGGGACCTCACCAAAATGATGATGGACACCTTCATCCCAGCACAGAAGCCAAGGGCTCTCAGGGGTTTCACTTCACCTGCAAAGTAGATGCAACGTCCCCTGCATGGCCCAAAGCAGAGGTGGGACTCCAAAACGAGTGTCCAGCCGGCACTGGCAGCGTGGCAGGATGAGGTGTTTTGGCACCTGGGAAAACCCCCCTCTCCCTCCTGCTGCATCTCCCCATCCTGGCAGCTGCCAATGGGCATCAGGCAGGATGCTTTTCTCTCTGCCTCATCCTTGCTCTGGCAGCTTGAGGCTGCTTGGAATCCCAGCCCTTGCTTCATTAGAACAAAATTCCCTGGCCTTTGATTTCCACTTATCCTCCAAAATGATGTGAATTGTTTACTCCAGCACCAAAATGACCGTTTTCTGCTGCAGAAGGTGATCAGGAGTTCTCTGCAGAAAAAACAAGCAGCCCTTGGTGTCAGCAGCACCAAAAAGGCTTGAGCACGTCCCAGGCTTGGTGCATTCCCTGGAAGCCCAACATCAATCCCTGAGGACCGGGAAAACCCTGCAGGTGGTTCTGCATCCCTCGAGGCACATCCCTCCTGCCCCGAGACACAGCATCACCCCTCTCTTGCCACTCGAGCTCTCCTCTTCCTCCCTCTGGAAACCCAGGGAGTTTCTCCAGCTTAAAACCAAACAGACCTGGAAGTCGGGAGCGGGAGATCGGTGGGGGCAGAACGCAAATAAAGAAGTGCTAATTGCTGGCACATCAACTGTGGTTACTGTGACTGCATTTATTGGGCAATTAAGGCTTTACTGGACATTAGGCGAGATCAATGACTGCCTGGTGGGATTCCCAGCCTGCCCTGGGCTGGTGGTTTTCCCACTGCACATCGAATATTTTTTTTTACAGGAGCAGCCACGTTTCCCCACCGTGCCCTCCTGGTAATTCCTGCAGGCTGTGCTCTCTTTGTGTTTGGACTCGACGATCTTCAAGGTCTTTTCCAGCCTAAATGATTCCTCAGTCATGTCCCAGGCATTGCTCAGGTGGGAATTGTGATGCCTCACCGGGGCAAGAACACATCGCCTGCTCCTTCCTGCAAACATCACCTGCCTGAGCTCCGTCACCGGAACGGAGGGAAAGGGCAGAGGGATGAGCTTGGAAGCAGGTGGTGCTGGGCTTAGAAAAGCTTTGTGGGGACATCCTGCTCCCCAGCCCAGCGTTCTGCTGGGTTTGTCCCCATCAGGGTAGCACCAAGTGCCTGAGCAGCATCTCTGGACGCCACTCCCAGCTCCTGCCACCGAGTCATGGAGTGACTCCGGGCATGAGTGATGTGCTCCTGAGCTCTGGAGACAGTTTCTTGAGCTGGTGCTCCCAGCACCCATCAGTTAATCCTTTGCAGGCAAGGGTGGAAATGCACAGCGAGGCTTTGTGGCAGAGCAACAGAACAGTCTGGTCATTTTAGGAATTGCTTTTTCTCATTAAAAAAAAAAAAAAGAAAAAAAAAAGAAGTGGATGTTGGATGTTCCCCCTACTCCCATTATGGGAATCAATAGTTTTCCTTCAAAACCTCTTTCTGACCCCTGTTGCTTTGCCGTAGCATATTTTCTTTTCTTCCAAGGTATCAGTGAATGCCACCAGCTGAGAGCGTTCCAGGGGTACACAGGGGTGGGCTTTGGGGTGAGAAATGTGGGCATGAAAGATATCCTTAAATCTGCTCCACCATCCCTCTGCACCGGGATCTTCCAAGAGAAGCCAGATCTTAGGAAGGTTGTTACAGAGAGAGAGCAGCCAGCCATGCCCATCACAGAATCAAAACCCCATACCCCTTTAGGAGAGCAAAGGAGGGGAGGGACAGATGGTTCCTAAAAAAAGAGCTCCACTACAGCTTTACACCCAGGGGGAATCCAAAACAAGTTCTCCCACGTTCGAAGTTCACCTTTCAAGCCCAGAGGGGAGAACACAAAGCACCCACCTCCTGCGTCGGTGCCGGTTGGACGCGGGACGGGGTTGAACAGGGTGGGAAAACCTTTCAGGAACAAAGGAATGTGGCTGCTGCTTGACAAAGCATACATGTGACACCCCCCCCCCAAAAAAAAAAAAGCAAAAACCCAACAACCACAAGCAGTCCCGTTGTTTTTCATCCCTCCCAGTGCCACTACAGCCTCCTTGTAGCGCTTGGGAGAACTGAGAAGCAGAAAGAGAAACAGGGAAGTTCCTCCAAACCCCAACCAAACCCCCACGTGACAGGACAGAACTGAGAGCACCCTGTAGGTGGGAGATTGGGTGGAACAGGCAATGAGCTGAGGAATGAACACGTTTAGGCTGAGGCACAAGCAGGAGGAAAAGATAAACCCCCAAACCCCCAGATCCCACACCGTGGCAGTCCCGCTCAGAGCGTGGAGGTGCCAACTCACCTTCCCAACCTTGGCCAGGTCTTCTCTTGTGCAAGATCCTGCTGCAGCTGAGGTCCTGTGACACATCTGGTCCGTCTCTGTTGGTTTTGACCGTGCTGCCCTTTGGTGCCGTCAGCCCATGCACAGTGTTGGGTGTAAGGCCAGGAAAAGAGACATCCCCAGTCTGCTGCTTCCCCACTTCTTGTCTGCTTTTATCACATTCTCCCACTTTGTGTTCTCTTTTTGAGGGAAATTCCGCACTATTCCCACCCCTACTTATCCCTGAACATTCCTAATTTCTCTGTTTCATGTGAGGTGCGACAAGTACAGGCGGCCAAACCACAGCATCGGTTGTCTCACTCCATGGTGTCCTTATAGACCTTTAAATCTCTTTCTCCGTGTCAGGGCACGTTATTTAACCCCATAATTAATGCAGATTGACTGAAATTTTTCTTGCTATTCTCCAGGCACCCACCTTGGTCCCACACGGCTCTCTCACCCTGATGTAATGTCCTGCAGCCACTGGGATCACAAATCCTACTGCCAACTCCCCCGGGGTACGACAGTCCAGGCAGGGGCCCCTCTGGAGAGCTCCCAGTGCGTTCCAGTGAAAATTCATCACCTCTTGCTTCCCTCCCCATTCCACCTTCAACCTTCTGCGTCAGGGCAATAGTCTGTCTTCTCCTCCAGCCTACTGAGATCTCCGATTCCTTCTTGGGATGTACTTGGGGCAAGGCCTCTGAAGCTGTAAATAAATGTCAATCAGCTGCCCATTGTTCAGGGCTTTAAAGGACTTGCTCCCTAATGGGGAGCCATGATTTCCCTTCAAAGAAGTGATTAGACCCTACCACATCATGACCTTAAAGATGTTTTATTATTCTTACTTTAAATGATCATTTCAACCAATTTAGCAGACACAGATGTAACCGTTACTGGCGTAATTCCTTGGATCACCTCCAGAGACTCTTAAAGCCAAGGTGCAACATTTACTACTCTCCCTTCCCTGGGGAGAAGAACTGTTTTTAATGAAAGCTCCCATATTTTTGGCTGGGAGATGTGTCATTCACTTCAGAAACGCTTTCAGAACTCTTAAATATACACCGTTATGGTGGGGGGGGTGTGACTTATTGCTTTTTAATTTATCAATTTGCACCATTACTGGCTCTTCTGACATCCCAGGTCTGGGACAATCCTTCATCTTTATTACTGGCAGGAGTGACAGGATCTCATCATTAGCAGGGGGAGGAAGCAGGGCCAGGGCAGGTGTAGCTCAATAACACGAGGAAGACTCAAGCAAAGAACAAGCTGCGACCAACAAGTTTTCTTGTCTTTATTAGAAAGAGACCTATATAATATAGCAGCCTCTCTCTGCAGTACTTTACAACTTTTTTGTTCTTTGTTCTTTTTTTTGTGTGGTTTTTTTTGTTATTTTTTTTAATTTTTTTTAATTATTCAGAATACTGTACAGCTGACACAAAAAATCTCAATGTGTTGGAGAGAGAGAGAGGAAAGGGGAACATAATACAAACTGGCATACTTAATCAAACCCAAATTATAGGAAACAACAAGCAAAGTGAAATGTTTGTCAACCGGTTTAATTACAGTACAAACAATATAAATAAAGCATCATTGAGTCATTGTAAAACAAACTTGCTGAATGAGGTAATATAAAAACAACAACAAAAGACTTTTTTTTTCTTTCTTTTTTTTTTTTTAAATTTCCACACTGTCTTGTCATCATTTATACATTATTATTTACAGAAACAGAAACCAAAAATAAAACATCAACCCCAAACTTGCTCTAAAGCCTGCCATGTGCTAGGGACCTCCTGCCCCTACCCCAAGCAGAGGTCTTGGGCGTCCCTACTCACCTGGGCTCCCTTCTCCCCATCCCAACTGGAAAGACAAACATCACAAAGCAGAAAAACCTGAAAGACTTGGGGGCTGAATGTGAAATCCAGCCTTTGCAGGCGGTCACAGGTTATTAAGGAATAAAGGAAAAGAGAACAGTTTACGCGTCCGCTTCGCGAAATAAAGGTGCCCGTTAGATTGAACCTCAAACCATGACCTGGCTGGAACCAGGGGTCAAACTCTGCCTTTCAGGGAGGTCAGGACACACCCTAACTCTGCCAGCTCAGAGCCGTTCTGCCTCAGACACGGGCAAAGCATTTGGGATGCTCAAACCCCACCGAAGCCGAGAGGTTTAAGGCTGTTTAAGGAGCTGCACAGTCAAGCTCCTGGCAGTTCCAATCCAAGTCCAAAGGCAACACTCAAACCAAGTCCTGGTGCTTGAGAAGACACTCCTGTCCCAAATAACCCTTCAGTTTGTGTACCACCTACCTGTCTACAAGTGAAAGGTGCTCTTGACATTGACACAGTGAAACAGAGCTGGGCCAAATGCATCTGGAACCCGGGAAAGTTGGTACTTCCACAGAGCAAAGGGCCGTGTGCTTTCAGAGGATGGGGATGTCCAGATTCCCCCATGGATTAGCAGAAGGAGCTCAGTGGATTCAATGGAGAATTCAGCTGAATTTCTGGATACTCAGAAAAAATGCTTGGAGGGGGATTTCAACAGCATTTCAAAGTAACAGAAGGAGGGGAAAATGAATGACCCCTCCCATCATTTCCACACACTCAGCCATGTCCCTACCACAGCCCCTTCCTGTCCTTCCAGACCTGCCCTCTCCCTATGGATTCTCCCTGACAGGCCTGCTGTTCCCAGACCACTCAGCACAGGCAAAGCCTTAGCGAGCTTCAGCTGTGGTTTGTGGCTCCCACATGGCAAAGTTCTGAGGCCGGAGAGTCACGGCCAGGAACACGCCGAGGGAGGGATGAGCAGCTGCCCTTGGGGCCAGAGACAGCCCACCAGAACCACCACCCCACTGCCACCCCCAAGGGCCCCAGAAAGCAGCAGGACCCAAAGCATCACTGACTCACCCACAGGAGGGCAGCAGGTCCCATGCTCAAAGTCAGCCAGAACGCTGCGTTTCAAGCAAATTATTTTATACACAAAAAATGGCCTCTGAGCTGCAAGACTCTGTCCTTTCCAACTTCAGAATCTCCTTCCCCGGCATTTCCCACCCCCAGTGCTGGCATTTCTCCTCTCAACCAAGTGGGCCTGCTCCAGTCCTAGTGGCCAAGTTCAAGTTCAGTGCTGCCGTCTGAAGGAGCTGGATTTTTGGAGAACCTCTGAGGCAGGGCTCTCTGTGCGAGTCCTGAGCTGCACTAAACCTGTACCTCCCATTCCTGCACCTCTCCAGTTGGTGCCCCCCATCCTGCCCTCCCCGTGCTCTTGGGAATGGCTGGTCTGACTCAAACTGGGAAATCTGCCTGTTGGGAAACGTCCGCCTGAAAAGGCGGCTCCATCCAGGGATGTGACCGATGTGTGGACCACATTCCCACAGTAGCCACCAGCAGGATGGAGAGCACATCCAGGCACACACCCCCCAGCCCCCCAGGTGCAGAGCAGGTGTGGTTAGTGATGGACTGCCTTCACCTCAGGGCTCAGAACACCTCCACTGCACTGCAGCCACTCAACTCCATGCCTGCATTTGGGATCCAGCTGCCAAATAACGACCCCCGTTCTGCACCAAAACCCTTCCTTGGCCCCTGCACGAGCTTGAGGTTTACCTTCAGCACAGACCAGACGTGAGCTGGTTTGTCTGAGGGGTTTTACACCCTGTACCCTGTAATTCATGGGGACCAGGGAAGTGTTCTCAGCTTCCTCAGCTGTCGGAAACCCACACCGGCCGGTTCTGGGAAACGGGGCGTACACAGAAGAGCTGATTCACTGCCAGCAACCAACGTGGTCATCCCCCAGCGCATGCCACGAGACCCCTGAAAGAATCCCCCACCCCCCCCCGCCCTCCCTTCACGTTTTGTACAGAACACACAGGTAAGAGTCACTACCTCTGAAATGCTGCAGAACAGTCAGTCCTTCCTGCTGGCAGCTAAACACACCCCCAGGAGCTCCTGGCCAAGGGAAAGCTGAAGCCCTGCCAGCCAACAGAACCGACCGCTGCCCCTGGAATGGGCCCCAGGGATCTGGGAGATGGGCACACGTACAGGGACGAAAAGGTTAACGCTGCTGAAATGCACAGAAACATTTTTATTTTATCCGTGCACAAGAAAATTTCCAACCCCCCCCTCACCCCGCCCCCCCAAACATTCCAGGGACGGCGGTGAACGATGGGAGTTTTAATTCACCCACATAACTGCTGCCACCCTGAAATGAAACACGGGGCCAAGATGACCAGAAACATGCTTGGTGATTTGGGGCTGAAGATGGCTCTAAAAGAACCCCCAAAACAACCTTTTACTTTCAGAGATCATGCAATTCCCCTCCCAAAACATGAACTATTCACAGCTCCCCAAAATCCTGGCTGAAACCCTCTGAACCTCCCTTTAAAGTGTGAGAGTCAGTCGACTCAAGGGAAACTGTCCTGAGATGAAACCACCTGATACTTACTCCAAAAACTGGCCTATGCCAAACAACAAAGTAAAACCTAGAGAATCCTAAATTAACAAATCCACCCACCCACAACTTTGAAAGTTTTGCTCTATGACCTCTAACATTTTTCCAAACAGGATATTATTTTCTAATAAAACCATTCAAACCAACCTTCTTTTCGGTACCTCAGAATTTCAGA
This sequence comes from Pseudotriccus pelzelni, assembly GCA_035584735.1. Taxonomy (NCBI): domain Eukaryota; kingdom Metazoa; phylum Chordata; class Aves; order Passeriformes; family Tyrannidae; genus Pseudotriccus; species Pseudotriccus pelzelni. The sequence goes on from JAWMRA010000020.1 coordinate 4,002,709, forward strand.
ACTCAAAATTCTTTGCAGAACCTCTTAATTTAGGGTGGTTTAGTGTTTTTCTGCCTCTGAAAGAACTTTAATCTGGAGTGTTTTTATTTTCCCCTACCGTGCCGCAAACACAAGAACATCCAAAAACGGGCTTTTCCACGCAACAAATTTTACCCGCAGACCACCAAGAACGGAAGATGTGGAACTGAGGATCCAAGACCAACAGCCGGAGATCCCACTCGGGAATCGCTGTAGCTGCCTCTGGAGGGGGGAGGAAGATGCTTGGCTGTGAGATGAGGACGGACAAGTTGTCCCCCTGCCCAGCCAAGCTGCCCCAGGTTTGGTCCCCAGTGCTCCCCCCTCCTTTCCCTTGAGTCCCTCCACCGACAAGGACCATTTCATCCGACCATTAAATGACCATTTCATCAGTGACCAACTAATAAAACCCAATAACCATCCCTGTTAAGGTGCAAAGGCGGCTCCCCGAGACATTTGGAAAGGGCCCCTTCGGGACCCCCTTGTGAAATCTGTGCTTGTCTCCACTATCACTACTTTATACTAGAAACTACAAATTACTTCATTTTTCCCGATCTCCATACAAATATAAAAGATGAAGCTATTCCAACCCCATATAATCTAATTATACTACATTACAGTGCTGGAGATCATTTCTAAGCCCACATCTGCATTCCCACCTCTACTCCTCTCCCTACGTGACTCAGCTTCCTCTGGGCAAGGGAAATCTCCAAGTGCAGCTAAAGCTTTTTTCTTTTTGCACTAACACACATAATTTAGGGAAACGGGGACAAGACGGCAAATTAAACAATATTAATGTTTACATGGTTATCATACACTGTGCCCAAATGCTTGAAAATCCTCTCTCACCTTCCAGGAGCTCACCCGGCTTTCCAAGCAGCACCTTGTTCATAACCAGGTTCTCCAAAACAGTTTTTTCTTTAATGCCCCCTTTTACCAATAAAATTAGAAATCTGGTAATGGGAGCCCTTGGCCAAATCTCTGCACTGGCAGGACCCTGGCTGGATCTTATTTCTTCATATAGAAGAAGTGAGCCCTCCTCAGCAATATCCAGGTTCAGGTGCCAGATATGACACACCCGACTCATCCCCACCGCTGGACAGCAATTAGCTAAAACCAGAAGGAAGGTGCTGATGGTGACAGGAACAGCTGACTCGCTTCCAGTGTTTCAGCTGTTGTGGATAAAGTGCAGAGGAAGGAGGATTTAAAGGTATCTGGGGTGCTGGGAAGGTTAAATGGGGGACGCAATGAAGACCACACTGTAGAGAAAATGGTTTCAGCTGACAGGTACCTGCTGGGGTTTCTTACGGACTGGGTGGCAATTTGGGTGTAATTTGTTCATAACACCTCAAAGGGTGTGAACAGCCTGGCAAGCGGGTTCCAGAAAAGCAGTGAGGGGCTAAAGGTGAGATAAGGAGCAGAAAAGGGCTGGGTTAACAGGAGGAATGGCAGCTCCTGCAGGACCCCCAGGTGCTGTACTTACTGCCTGATTCCACACCTGGATGGCTCCCAGAACGTCCTCTGCAAAGTGCAAACACGTTCCCTGTACAGCACGTGGAGCTCCCAAAGCCAAGCCCCACTGGGATCCAGCCAAGGAGATCCTCCCTCCTTGCTCTCAGCTCCAGTGGGAAGGGCTTTCCCCTCCTCTCCCGCTGTGTGCAAGAGGGGGACAGAGTCCACGCTGGCCTGACTTCCTTGCCAGGCGTCCCACTCTAGCTCGGGAGGTGCCACAGCGCTCCTGCCAGCCTTCCAACCAAGCCCATTTGAACGGAGGACGCTGTGCCAACACCCTGCCTGTCCTCCCGTGGTGGGGCATCACCAGCTGCAGTGGCAGGAAAGGCGTCTCCCTGACCTGGAGAGTCAGCGCTGGGTGATCTCACCCCATGGGTCCCCTTCCGACTCAGGCTGTTCTATGATTTCCCGCTGCATCCACCACCAGGAATCCTCCCTGCAGACCCCCACGTGTTTGGGGAAGCCATCACATATTCCTACACTGCTCCAACATAGTTACACTTACGCCTCCAAGGGAAAAATACGCTTAGGTTAAAAACAACTGCGTAACCGCTCAATTAAAGTGTTAGTGCGCTAGCCTGGATATCTAATTTTTCCTGGAATACACCGGAATTTCCTTCCTTTCTTAAAAACCTTCTGTGTTTTTTCAAGGGTCGCCTTCAGAAAATTTTTATGAAAGGCGCATTTAATTGATATACCCGAAATCTGCATGACAGCCTGGTTGCCCTTGTTACCCAAACATCACTCTCAGCTTTGTAATAGGGAGGTGGCCCAAAGAGAGCGCTAATTTATGTACAGAAAATAACTTCAGTTCAGAAAAAAAACCAGCACTGAAATGGAACATGCACTGAGAACTTAACGGCGGCAGATCTGCCTTCCGTGGGTTTGAAACGCCGGACTCGGTTTTCGGATACCAATGCCCTTGATGCTCCCAGGGGAACAGCAGGCAGCTCTAGCACCTCTGGGATCGCCATTCCCAAATCCCTGCTGGGTTCCCCCTAGGGATGTAAAGCTCGCGAGCACCAAGACACGGTGGCTTCACAGCACCCCCGTCAGCTGCACGCTGGGTGGGCGGCCCCGTCGCCGGAGGGCCACCCGTGAGTACCAAAGATCAGGGAAGTGCACGGGAAGGATGGAGAAACAGCATTTACAACACACACCTTTCCTTAATTTAAAAAAAAAAAAAAAAAAAAAAGGAATAAAGAAAAAAAAAAAAAAGAGAAACAGGCACTCTTGCAAGTGGCTGGAGCAATTCATCCTCACTGCCCGAGACCCGCGGTCTCGCGTCCTTCCTCTGCCTCAGCACTTTATCACGGCCAGCAGAACCTCGCTGCGTTGCACCCAGGACTGGAAGACCCCTTACAGAGAACTGAGAGTTGTGCGAATCAGTGATTAATGAACAAATAACCACGTCGCATCGAGATGTGCTTTTTTTTTATTTATTGTTTAATTTATGATACTTCAAGCGTTTTGGTAAACGTTCTGTAGCCTGTAATTGTAAGGTTATTGAAGTCCTTGTGACACGAGACCTCACTACAGCACTTTGCTATTACAACTGCTTGGAAGTGGAAATAAGGCCTCCAGGTTTTGCGTGTGTGTGGAAGCTCCCTGTTCTGCAGATTTGCGAGGTTCTACTGTAACTTAGGTTTGGTGGGTTTTTTTGCTTTCTTTTTTTTTTTTTTTTTTACAACAGTTTCCAATACAGATCAAATAATATGTTTGTCACTGACCTCACAGTCCGTTTCTGTTCCTGTCTGTGTAGCAGCACGAGCAGGGGAGCGAGTGATGAGTATATGTGTGTGTGCGGGCGCAGCAGACCCACAAGCAGGATTTACTGATTTGTTTGTAATGTACCCAGTGGACTCTGGAAATACTCTAAACACTGAGATTTGCAATAAACTTTTTCTTTTTTTTTGTTTTTCCCCTTTCCTTCTTTTCTTTCTTTTTTTTTTAAATAATAAACACAGTGAAGAAACTTTCTTCTTCTCCATCCCTGGGGTGTCTCCCAAGCCTTCGCCCTGCGGGTTTGTTGCGGGATCTGGCCGTTTCATCCCCTCCCAAAGTGCTCTCACAGCGTGGCTGTCACATGCCACTTCTCCAGCCTGAAGTGGCTGTGCTTTCCCTGCATATTGGGCAATCCAACTTCTTTAAATGAGCTGCCTGGAAGCTGTGGATTAGTGCTGACCTCAAGGGTGCTCTTGTAAACTCTTACCCGGGGAGCCCTGATTAGAGGGAGCCTTTTCTTCTCCTGAGTGGTGCCTGAATTGGTGGCACTTAGGAACATTACCCTCGTGCCTTCAAGAAGCACGCAATCATGTAATTATTTTATCATCTCTGAATTGCTGAATACTTTCCCCGTGCCAGGCTAAGCAACTTGTGTATCAGAAAATCTACTTTAAAAAAAAAAAAAAAAAAAAGCCACTAAATAGCAGAACAGTCGCACTAAGGAGCAATTTTCTCTCCCTCAAACCTAATTTCTTTTTACACCAGAGAGAGAGAGAGGCCCTTCCCCACTTACCCTGCGCCTCCCAGCATCACCAAGCCCTCCAAGGAGTAACAGCCACATCCCAAGTATCGCTGCATGCATTAGATTTGCAAATGAACTACTTGCAGGAGGAATCATCACAGCCGCTGATGTGTATTAAGGACAATCTGTTTTCGTACTGGTTGCAGAAGTCCTAGAACAGAGGTGATCCCTGCATGCAAGCAGGGCAGACTCGAGCACAAATACCAAAGTCCCGGCAAGCTAATCTGTCCAAATTGGACTCTGACTCAACTGCAGCAGTGAACAAACATTATTTGCAACAGTTTCCTCAAAAACAACCCCCGAAAAAAAAAAGGAGTTACAAAGGCTGCACACAGTTCACATAAATAAAAGCACATTTAACTGCAGCACTATCAGATGTCTCTGCCTGCACAGAAAGATTTTAGAGTAGTTTTTCCACCTGGTTTAAATTAATTGCCCGTGACCTTCTCTGTTATCCTGGTACGAAGGCATTAAGGCCAGAACAAAATAGGATAAGAACATATTTATACATTAGCACTGCATGTCTACTTAGTACCACAGTAAATAAGAGCAGAATGTGAGGCAGGACATGCTTTAGCAGTCCTTGCTATTCCTCTCCAAAAGGGTTGTATAAACTCTTGCAGTCAATGAGGCCAATGCCAGCCAAATGTAAATAGAGGAAATTACACAAGGTCAGCTTGGGGGAGGCCAGAAGCCCTCAAACCGTAGGTATCTGTCCTTTCTAAAGCAGAAAGGAAGCTGAAAAGTGTGGGGTTGTTTGTTGTTTGGGGGTCTTTTTTTAAAAAAAAAACAAAACCAACAAAAAACCCCCACAAAACAAAACCAAAAACACCCAGCTAAAAGACAAAATCACTTTTTCCATTTGATATTAAAAGGAAGGGGAGCCTCTTGCTCTTTTTGCACTTATTTTAGCTAAGTTGACACCAGGTTCTTAAAGGGGACAAAATGAATCTTTAAAAATAGCTAAACTGGTTCTGGAAAGAAAGCAAAGTAGGTGCTTACAAAACAGCCTGAATGTTTTAACGTGTCCCTTCAGATGTTACTTGTTACCATCTGAGATCATCGTGTTCCAGCTGCCTGTAGTAAACATGACCTGAATTCTCACAGTGATGCAAGCCCAGCAGCAGCCACCCCGTCCTTCCTTCCTCTTCAAAACTCATCCTAAAGGTGCTTCACAGCTTGGGTTTAGGAAAACCTTTGGTTTAAAAAGCATCCCTTCAACCTCTGGCTTGGTTTGAGGGCTGGGGGAGCAAGTGCTGCTGCCCAGTGGGATTGTTTCATACATGGTGTCCACACCAAAAGACAGGACCCTTCCGGGAGAAATTCAGGAAGAATTTCTTCGTGGAAGGGGTGGTCAGGCACTGGAAGGGGGTGTCCAGGGAGGTGGGGTAGTCACCATCCCCAGACGTTGTCCAAAAACTGACCTGGACACGGCACTCAGTGCTATGGTTTAATTGACATGGTGGGGTTTGGTCAAAGACCTGAGGTCTTTTGCAACCTCAGATTGTATTCTGTGATTCCGTGGCCCCTGTTTCCCACTGGGACCCTGCACCAGACAGTGAGGAAAAGCTCCTGGGCATTCCATGCTGCTGCTGGTTCCCAAAGCCGGGGTGCAGCCGTGATGTCTCCGTGCTTCCCACGGATCCCGGCCTCCTCTGGGCACCCTGGCAGCAAACCACGCACTTTTCCCCCTCCCCAGTTTCATTCCCACGGACTTTTACTTGCAGGATCTGCGAATCTGCGGCCGCACCAGCATAAAGCTCACTCTGCAAATTGCAGTAAGTCATATAATAAATCAAACGCAATCCGCCCCCCCCCCCCCCACTGCAGTCGACGAGCTCCAGTTACAACAATTTGTGGTAAAATATTACTCACCAGCACTTTGGCCCGTGCGAGGCAGCTCTGCCTCGGTACAGACAGCCCCTAAATCACAGCTTTGTCACAGAAGCCACAAGCATAACCAAAAGACTTATTACACGCAGACACTGCGAGGAGGAGGCCAAGGAGACAATAGTTCCCTTCGCCTCCTTTTGTCTGAGCTTTCATTAATGTCGTGAACGTCTTTTTCTGCTTCGTCCGCTGCTGGGCGCTTGCCACGCTCAGCCTGGCACAGGAGCAGCCCAAACCAGCCCCCGGGAGCCTGAGAGAGGGCAAACCAGGGTGCTGAGCATCACCCCGTGCTCCTGTTTCAGCACCCTGCTCTCCCAGCAGGGCTGGTACCCCCAGCCCTGCCCCTCCACTCTCCTGATTCCCCTTAATCTCCACCAGTTTGTCCATGTGCTCTACGGGAAGTTATGAAAATCAGGCATTTTTAGCACTTCAAGGCTTTCGGCCTTTGCTGTGATGTGGCTCATAGTTTTTTTTTCAGATGTTGCAAAATGAGACAAGGACCCAAAATCACCAGCGAAGAGCAAAAGGCCGTTTTTGTGATTATATTTGGGGCTGGAGGATGGCAGGAGACAGGCACGAGGGGCACAGGGCAGCACCAGCACTGCCAGGGGAGCTTTCCATTCCCACTGCTGCCCATGCACAGCAACAGGGGGGTGATCCTGCCTAAACTGAGCACCCTCCTAAAATCCTGCCGAGAACCTTCCTAAAATCCTGCTAAGCGCCCTCCCAACCACCACCCTGAGGGAACAGGGTCAGCTCCCCTCACCCTGTCCTAACCCACTCATTCCACCTCCATGCCACGATGTGAGAGGAAAGGTTTCCCTCAGTGGGTATAAACCGTAAATTAATGACTAAATAACGCAGTGACAGATAAAGATACGTGAAAAGGTCCAATTCTGACACCACCACTCAGACAAACCTGCCACTGGAGCCTTTTACCTGCTGCAGGCACAGCCCTTGGCCAAAGCCACCCCTCGCAGGTCCTCAGCCTCCCTTCCCTTGCCAGCAGTGCCCACCCCATGGCCGTGTGTCCCGGCCGGAGCCGGCCCTGGCAGCGGGAGCACAGCGGTGACTCGAGGACACCACGGCACACGAGGCCACTCCTGCTCCAGATGCTGTATCCACAGGCAGGAGCTGGCACAGCAACTGCTATCCCTCCACACGCCCACACTGCATCCTCCTGGAGAACCAGGAGGGAAAGCGGGTTCTGGTTTGCACAGAAGAGGAGGGAGGAGCAGAGCAAGGTGCCCTCCACACCCTGGCACCAGAAGCCAGGCTCGCTGCGGGATGGGATGCATCCCTGTGGATGCAGGATGGGATGTTCCTCTGCTGCTCCTCCGAAAGCAGCACTTTTTGGCACAAGCCAGCCTTTGCCAAACACCGCAACGTGCACGGCGGGGAACTGGAAATTGGAAACGTGGAGCAACAGCTTGGAGCCGAACCCCAGGAAAGCCAACTCCTTCCCACACACCACAGGGCTCCCTGTCAGCCCTGAAATCACTCCCTTCCCCTCCTCCTGCTGCAGACCCAGGGCCCTGGTGTGAGCTCCGGGTTCACTGTACTCAAAGCCAGCCCCAAACACCCCGTGGCAGTATCTCCCTCACACACATCCCCCGGCTGCAGCCACAACACTTATCAGCCCCAGCCAGGCACAGCCCTGCCCTGTGCCCAGGCACCCCAGGGCTATCAAGGGCCACAGACCTCCTGCCCCACCAGGGGCACCCAGGGGGTACTGGGGTCCCTGCTGGACTGGGCTCCTGCCAACTGGTCCCACCATCATCCTCCCTGGGTGAGAGTGGGGACACAGGGAATGTCCCACCCCACCCACTCAGTGCCACCGGAGGGATCTGATCCCAGGCTCCGGTGACCCTGGCACAGCACTCAGGCAGCCCTTCCCTGCTGCTCACAAACACAACCCTTTTCTGCTCGATGTCAGCCGCTCATAGCCCAGCGAGGGGCTTCGCTCTGCCCACATGGAAACCCCCCCAAAATCCCCCAACCACACTTTCAGAAAGGCTTGTGTCCTCAGAGAACTGCTGGCCCTGCACAGCTCCCCCTCCTGAGTCAGAAATTCCCCATTCAGAAGGAACACACATTAAACAAACTGTACCTTGGAAGGAGTCTGCAGGCACAGGAATTCCTCTGTTCCTTCTCCCCTTTGCTGCTCTTCTCCTCCTGCCTCGTTGGTGAGGGGTCAGAGCCCCCCACAGCTTTGGCCAGCACCACAATCACAAAAAACCAGCAGGTGAACCCACTGCCCCATCAGCACTCACAGCAAACCCCGGTGCAAACAATCACCCAAATTGTTAAACACAAAACCACCGCGGAGCTTTGGTTCATGAAGTGTTTTCATTGACTCAACCCCAGGTCTGCACTGGTAGTGTCACATCTCAGAGGTTTTCTTTCAGCCTCCTTTGCACAGCTTTCAGCCAGTCAAGAGTTTCAACCTTCAAGGACAAGGCACCTGTGGAGTTCTCCTTGGTTAAAAGCACTTCCAGCACAGCAGAGAGGCCAAACTGGTCGGTGCGGGAAGTGGAAACTGCACATAAACTTCATAACTATGTCAAATTCAATGTTACCAGGCAAGGAAGCAATAGAAACAAATATTAAAATACAGAAGAGACTCCATTTCAAAAGAGTAATTTTTCTGATGTATACAGATGCACTCGGGTGTGAGCTTTTAACAGCAGATAATTCACACGCTTTAGAGAATTTAATTGCTGACAGTGTGCAAGGGCAGGAAGGGAGAACAAAAGCAGATCTGTGAAGCAGAGAGGAAAAATTAGTCCTGAAAATTGTGCACAGTGGGAAACTTTCCCCTGTCAGCCCAATTTGGGGCCCAGGTACAGGGGAGCCCATTTGCCAGCACAGCGCAGGAAGTGTCCTACCTGGGTGAGGTAAAGAACGGAAATCTACCCAAGCCCTGCTTACAGCAATTACAAATAACATCCTGACACAGGAAATTAAACCTCTCACACAAAGCACCACCAATTAAATCTGTGAACCCGATTAAAAAGAAAAAGAAAAAAAAAAGAGAAACGAGAAACTACGTAAATAACCTGGATTAAACTCAAGGCATCTTCTCTTAAACATCATGAAATGTCTTAGATGCAACCAGAGTTGTCTCCTCTCCCTGCAGCCCGAACTATGGGCATATCCTGGCACCTGCAAGCGCCCTTTTACTTCTGCACAGGGACTCTCACTCCTGCAATTTTATTATTAGCCTTATAAAATACAAAGAATTAAACCGCACCAGTCCCCTGCAGCTGTGTGGGACACAGAACACCCCAGACTCGATTTAGGAGCATTCAAGAGTGATGAAGACAAACATTCCTGGATACAGGCGGCACCAGCACAGACCAAATACTGAGCATCATGTTAGCAACCGGTGTCAGCCAAGAGATACAAACATTAGCTTTTCAGTGAAGAATTTTTAGTGTGCTGGTAGTTCCCTGTCAGACAGTAAATTTTAAAATAGCCCACAGTAAATGGCAGAAAGTAACCCTTTAAATAGCTTTTCTGAACTTTTCTGCATATATTATACACTCTGCTTATATAATTCAGTCCAGCAGCACCTCAAGGTGTTTTAATAATCACCTGTGGTTCTCCTTGAACACTTGCAGGGTTTTGGTGAACACATTTGGGTTCCTGCCACTGTTTCTCTATCATTTTGGTGCGTTCCTTGATAATGAAGTTTTCAAGATGTAACACACAGAATGAAAATGAAAGAAGAAAGTTCAAAAGTTTTAATCTTAACGTTGAGAGACCAAAAGCAAAATCCTTCTTCCCTGTCCCCTGCTTCTTGTGTCTAAAAACAATATGATTAACACTGGTGAGAAGGTTTTCAACCCCCAACCCTCTGAGCAACACAACACTGAGTATCCTGACTCTGTAACACCTGCTTCTACTTAGCAAAACAAATAAACAGTCACTAACCACGAGTGTAACTCTCTACCACTGACATTTCTTTGCATGTCTCAGACCACAGTTTCCTTCAGAAACCCTGAACTTATGTGCTCCTACAGTTTTTTTACGTCTGAAAGACGGTAGAAAGATGAGAAAAACAAGCAAACACTCCTCACAGGCAGAAGCTGTGGTATCTACAGCAACAGCTGAGACACAAACCAACACAGGGGTTGTGAAATGCATCCTACGAGGAAGTTGGAAACTGGGGCTGACTGGTGCACTGCATGGTGGTGAAATCCAAGCTCAGGGGTGAGGTGATGGCTCCCAGGCAGAGGTGACACCAGCAGGGGCCAGGCACCTACATCCACACCTCCAGCCAGGCATCCAAGGGAGCAGAGTGGCCAGAAACCTGCCCAGAGCATCCTGCTGACACCACTCTGCTGCTGGACACCCTTGGCTCCAGGAGGCCTTGGGAGTGGTGATGCTGTTGGATTGGAGATGTGCTTGTCACAGCTCTGACACTGCTTTCTGCAGGGCAGGGGGTGACCTTCAGCGCTGCAGAAGGGGAGGAAGGAAACAGGTGGGAGCAGCTTGTCTGACTGCCCTGCTCTGTGCCCTGCATTTGGTGTCACATCAGAGCCCGTGGCAGCCTGCAGCTTGCTGTGTCAGCAGAGGTTTAGGCTGGATCTCAGAAAAAGGTTCTTCCCCCAGAGGGTGGTTGGCACTGACCAGGCTCCCCAGGGCAGTGGGCACAGCCCCAAGGCTGCCAGAGCTCAGGGAGTCCCTGGACAACGCTCTCAGGGACAGGGTGGGATTGCTGGGGTGTCCTGGGCCAGGGGTTGGACTTCAACGATCCCTGTGGGTCCCTTCCAACTCAGGATATTGTAGTCTAGTCTAGTCTATTCCTATTCCTATTCCATACGCAGCCTGAGCAAAGTTCAGGGACAGCAGTCCCATTCCTGCAGCTGGCTGGAGCCCTACATCCCACCCTGCATCCCCCGGCCGCGACCAGGACCAAAACCGTTCCCGATTCCCTGAGCCAGGGACCGATAAAGGGCCGGCGTTAGGGAAACCCTTCCCACCTGCGTGTCCGCATCTCCCCGCGCTCCTTCCCAGCCGCCCTGCGGGACGGGGCCGGGCTCTCTCACCTGGCAGCGACTCAGAGACGGAGGGTGCGGAGGAGTCATCGGGGAGGGGAAAGGTGCCCGTGTCCCCCCTCCGTGTCCCCTCCGTGTCCCCCCCGATCCTCCCCCGCTCCCGCAGCACCGCCCCGGCTGCGCGGCCCGCGCGCGTCCCCTGCCGGCCCCGCGCGGAACTGCAGCGGGACCGCCCGGCACGGGATGGGGATACAGGCGGTAGGGATATAGGGACGGGGATATATGGGATGGGGATAGATGGGATGGGGATATAGGGATGGGGATACAAGGGGAAGGGATATAGGGATGGGGATATATGGGATAGGGATATAGGGATGGGGATATATGGGATGGGGATACAGAGGATGGGGATATAGGGATGGAGATATATAGGATAGGGATATAGGGGTGGGGATACAAGGGGAAGGGATATAGAGATGGGGATATATGGGATGGGGATATAGGGATAGGGATATATGGGATGGGGATATATGGGATGGGGATATAGGGATGGGGATATATGGGATAGGGATATATGGGATGGGGATATAGGGATGGGGATATATGGGATGGGGATACAGTGATGGAGATATAGGGATGGAGATATATGGGATGGGGATACAGAGGATGGGGTTATAGGGATGGAGATATATGGGATGGGGATACTGGGACTTGCGGGACAAGGACACACAAGAGGGGGACATGAGGGATGGGGATTTATGGGATGGGGACATATGGGGGATGAGCACACATGGGATAGGGACAGGCAGGATGGAGACATGGGATGGAGACAGCAGTGGGGACAGGCAGGATGAAGACAGGCAGGATGGGGACACATGAGACGGAGAGATGCTGGATGGGGATCACAGGGTAGGGACAGACATGCAGGACAGGGATGAGAGCCCTTCCCAAGCAGTCTGGGACATAAGGATGGGATGGCAATTGTGTTCTACAAACAGAAATCCAGAAGATGGAGGAAAAAAAAATCACCCTATGCTAAAGAAACGCGTGAGCCAAAGAGCTCCAGCTGTGGAAATGGGAAATTACATTTAGTTTTTAGTTCAGTTTCAGATGTTTTAGTTGTTCTTTTGCTTTTAAGGAACTGTAAAATATGTGGGGTTGTGTCCCCACACGACTGCCAGGATCTGGAGCTGTTTATCTGCAGTGGCCTGTGACTGTTACAAAAGTGAAGATGGAGATGGGATGGATGAAATCCTGCCACAAAGGGGTCCTAGGGGACCTTGTAAACCACTCTCAGCAAGAAGATAATCCAGACCTTTCTTCCAGGGATGCTCTGTCTTTGCTCTCTGCCTTTCCTTCTCAGGGAACTGGAGCACAAAGGTGTGGGGCAGAAATGGTTTCACTGCAAGTGCTGGGCTGATCATTTCTGGGGAGTGGCTCATCCCAACTACCTGGGACACCACTTCAGGCTGAGGATTGCCCTCTGGAGGTGCTTTTTTCTCCCTCCTGGTGACCCCTGAAGTTGCCAGCTCCCGGGAACATTCCCTACATCAGGGCAGTGACTCTCATCCAAGGGACAGCACCTGCTCAGGTAATCGCCAAGCTCCACCTCCTAGAAGTGCCAGGGCAGGAAGAGAAGGTGCCGGACTGTGTTTTCCTCTTCTGCTCTCCTCTCTTTGGCATCATCACAGGCATTTGTCTTGCTGCAAGCAAATGATCTGGGGTAGGGAGATGTGGAGTGGCAAGCCTGGCTCCAGCAGAACGGCTGGCTGGCTGCCAGATCCTTTCATATTCCACTCCTGCTCCTGTGGAGAGGGGAAAACAACACTTTACCTTGCTAGCCTTTTAGAGAGGAGCTGCTTCTGGCAATTAATTTGAATATTAAATGTCTGAACACCCTCCATCTATCAAACCTACTGGTTCGGGCAACTGGGGTTGCCCTTCTAAAGGAAGAAATCATAGAATGGCCTGGGTTGGAAGGGATCTAAAAGATCGCCTTGTTCCAACCCCCTGCCACGGGCAGGGACATCTTCCACTATCCCAGGTTGCTCCAAGCCCTGTCCAACCTGGCCTGGGACACTCCCAGGGATGGGGCAGCCACAGCTTCTCTGGGCAACCTGTGCCAGGGCCTGCCCAC
>JAWMRA010000020.1:4015892-4029682 GCA_035584735.1 Pseudotriccus pelzelni
TAGCCCAGGTTGCTCCAAGCCCTGTCCAACCTGGCCTTGGACACTTCCAGGGATCCAGGGGCAGCCACAGCTTCTCTTGGCAACCTGTGCCAGGGCCTCCCCACCCTCACAGGAAAGGATTTCTTCCTATTATTGCATCTAACCCTGCCCTCTGGAAGAGTGAAGCCATTCCCCCTTGTCCTGTCACTCCAGTTCCTGATGAACAGTCCCTCTCCATCTTTCCTGTAGCCCTTTCAGGCACTGGAAGGTGCTGTGAGGTCTCCACACAACCTTCCCTTCGTGTTGAACACCCCCAGCTCTCTCAGCCTGTCTCCATAGGGGAGGTGCTCCAATCCCCTTGTCAACTCTGTGGGTTCCCCAAAGCTTTTATCATCACCTTGTCAATGACCACTGGGTACCATTCAACACATGGGAAAAAAATTGCTCCCCCTGACAAAAACTAACCAACCAAACAACCACCTCAGCCAACTGCAAACCTGATAACAGAATAGTGCCTGCCTTCATACCCATCTTCCTCCTCTGTTCTCAGTCCCCTGTGTTTCTATATCGTTTGAGAAATTTTGTTAAATTGGAACATCTTATTTTTTAATTTACCTCTTAATTCCTTGTGGTACCCATAATAAACTGAATTTCAGGGGTGCACACATGTTTCCATAGTTATCAGCCTTGCACTCAGTGAGAAGGTGCCATTCTTGCAGCAGTGTTGGGAAGCCAGCGTGGCAGGATTTGGCTCTGAGAATGGTCTGACCTTTAAAGCTGTGTTGGCTCATCACCATTTGGGGCATCTCTGTGTGCTCTCCAAACACAAACATCTCCTTCAAGCTTGGGAAGTTTAGTGCTACCAAGCCAGAGGCGTTCACCAGCTGGAGCACACTGCAGGGCTGCAGCTGCACAGAGTCACAGACAGGCAGCTGGGCCTGCGTTTGGTGCTCCCCGTGCCTGGGAATCCTGCAAACTTCACAGAGCTTTCCCATCAGTTCAGCTGCCCAGTATATCCACTGGTGCTCTGCAAACTGGCATCACAGCTTGGTTTGGATGGATGGCAAGTACTTCAAACACATTCCAGACAAGGTGCTTGGCAAGCTACAAGAAAAGATCTCAGCTTTGATTTTTCATTTCTGTAACCACATCCTCCCCTTGTTTTCCTACTACAGCTCAAGTTTCACAAGGCAGGGAGTACATTGGTCACTCACCTCCAATGTTTCCCAGCTGCCCCACACTCTGCCTTCTTCACACAGCCTAAGTCCAGCATGACCTAAGTCAAGAAATTGGTGTTTATTAGTGAAATATTGAGCCATAAAACATCTGCATTGAAGCTCAGACACAGAGCACTACAACAAATACACTTCCCCTTAAAATACATCACCTTATACAAGCAGCACCAAAAAAAGTCCCCACCTCTGTATGATAAAATAGGTAATCAGATGTGCAAAAAACTGCTGTCTGTAATCCTGTGTGGATATATCTGTGTTAATCATGATCATCTACAAGCCCACTTAAACAAATAAGAACAAAAATATAGGAAGGTACAGATGTATTTTCCATTAAGAGTCAGGGGTCGGGTGAGGAGTTCAATACCGACAGAATGTTACTGTGGGTGATGGACACAGGTTCTCTTTTGTACAGCTTTTTAATCTTTCCTCAGAGAGAAGTTCAGCAGAGAGGTTTTGGTCTGGGGCTCATGGCTACACAAAGAGTGCAGCCACCCAAGGTCATGCAGCAAGTCAGTAGTTTAATTAGGATTTGATCTCGGAATTTTCCTAGTTCTTGGCTATTTGCTCTAACAAGCAGCTGGTATGACCTTCTAAAGATATTTATTTAGATGGTCTGTGGCCAAGAATGAAACCTATTCCAGGCAGCTGTGGTCACCACTCTGCTATTCTGTTATTCAAAAATCTAGATAAATCAGCACATAATGAAGCAGCTGGACAGCAGTTTTATATGAAGGGATTTGGGAGTTACACTGGATTGCAAGATGGCCACGAATCACCACTTAGGTGTTGCACAAAGGAAAGCACCACACTGGGATTATAAGCAAAACTGACCTGAAGGATACAGAGAGAAATCTCTCAGCTCAGCTCAGCACTCACAAGTCCCCAGTTAATTTAAGTCCACTTGTGGACAACACACTTGGAGAGACACGAATCAATTTGAGAGAAACCAGAAGTGAGAAATAAAAAAAAATTATCAGAGACTGAGAAACACAGCTGACAAGAACAAACATCAAATGGAGAATTCAATCTGCTCTCCAAGCTGTGGTGAACAGGGCAACAAGCCGAGGGATTACATCGCAACAAATAAAGTAATGCTTAGACAGCAGAGAAAACTTACAGAAAGGGTAACAACAGAGGGGTGAAACTAATTCATTTGTGATCCATCCTGTGGCAATGAACACAGAAGACATTGGAATAACACTGTGGCACTTGATTTTGTGGTTCTTTCCGGAACTGCAATGTGCTGGAAATTACTGGTGTGATGAAACCTTAATAAACATTTCAAACACCAACCCATAGTTAATATGACCTCACAGTGGCCTCCAATGTTCACAAAGTACTAAAGATCAGTACCCTTCTCTCTGCCACACACTTGGGACTGTTACCAAAGTATCCATGCAGAGCTCTTCACCTGCTGTAGCACATCTTTTGCTGCATCCCAGGCACAGAACGGTGCTTTTGTCTTTACCGAACCCCATGGAAGTTTTTGTCAGCCCATTTCTTCATCCTAGTGAGAGCTTTTTGAGTGGCAGCCCTGCTCTGCTATGGAGCAGATCAACTATTCCTACCCATTTGGTGTCATCCACCAAGTTGCTGAGCATTTCGTCTCAACAAATAGAACAAAACTGAACACTTCAAACAGTAGTAGCCCACTATTAGTATTGACTCCTAAGGAACATAACTCCTGACTGACCACCAGCTGGACTTTGGACCAGTTACTGTTAGTTACTGGTTGCCATAGATCCATATTTCCTTAAGGTACCAGCATACGAACAAGCACAGGAGAACCACACAGATTTAGGCACATGTGCTGCCCTGGATTTCCCCAAGTCCCGTCCCCACACACAGATACCCTTTGTAGGTAAAGAGACCGAGCCAAGCTTTAGTAACATGAACAGTTTGAGAGTAGGAAGAAAAGATATACAATACTTCCACTTCCTTCAGAAGCACCAGATCAGATGTCCATAAACAAGAGGAATTGGGCTTCAAGTGATATTTTGCAAAGGTGTTGACACACAGTACGCCTTGACAGCCCATCTGGTAAATGTGGATGTCATTCAATACTCTGAATTTCCCAGTGAATGGCATGCCAAAATCTCACTAGAATAAGAAATTGTACACCAAATGCCAATCACTCATTATTTTCTAATTCTCTGAGGAGTATTTTTCATTCAGTTTGGCATTTATAAAGGAAAAAGATGCCACGTCTCTATGAATGAAAATTCTGCGCTTTCCTATCAAACTGAGGCTGACACGATGTGTGCAGCCAGGCTGCTCTGAGGGATGACCATGTGCAGGGTATGGAAATAGGGATGCTACCAAGGAAAACAAAAGCCTCATTAATGTGCCATTGGATTTAACAAAGAAATGAAAATGAAACCAAGACTATGCTCTTGTTTTTGCCTGTTCATTTTCATTTTCTAGATTATCAGTCTAGGAGGGAGAAGGAAAGAAAACCAAGCACCGAAATACCCCAGAATGCCATAATCAATAACTCAAACTGACTCGAATGAATAATGCAGTATCTTGCCTAGATTTTACATCTGTTATAAGCTGCTTAAGTAATGTATTCTGAAGTATAGAAGGACAATAACAATGTCTGTGTGCATGTTAGTGAGGGTATGTTAAAAAATATGCAGTACACATAAGAGTTGCAGGGAAAATTTATTTCCTAAAAATAGCAGGGTCTCCAATTTTCATAGTTTGAGGTCTACTGTTTAAAGTAATCGAAGTGACTTTTGGTATCAATTTATTTGACTCCTTCAGTTCTTGTTGACCTGCTGCAGCACGTACACACAATCTTCCTGCCACCCACAACAAAGTCAGCCCACCCAAGCAAGCACAGATTCAACTCCACTGAAGTTATGGGAAAGATGTTCGAGAAAATAAACTTTTTCTGAAAATATTTTAAATGTTTTCAACAACTCTACTCATTTCAAAATTATGTTTTAAATCAGGTATTGTTTCAAACTGCAGTTCAGCTATCAATGTTAATTTACCAAGAACTCAGAGCAGAACAAACATTGTGTTTGACCTATTTTTTTGTCCTTTTTTAAACTGTGGGCACCGGTCAGTCACTTGTACTCCACAGATGAACATTAGTCACCCAAACCTTTTTGCAAAGTGCATTCTAGCTTACAAGTTTGTGTTGTGGTTTGTGTGTTTCCTTTCTACAAACAGCAAGATTTAAAATAATTCCGACGGATGGGAAACAAGAGAAGAGAATGTGCAGGCCAGGACAAGAGAAAGGAAGATCCATGTGAAAGGGACCTGACTTTTTTTGGCCACGGGTTTCCCTGAGCTTTCAGCCTCCTCTCAGACCGCAGTGCAGAGCATGTGACAGAACCCAGGCAGAGAAGAGAGGTGTGTATTGTCCTGAAAGATGTGCTAAGGACATCTGATGCCCCAGGCAGGAACAGAACACAACGTATGCCTTGAAAAATGTCAGAAGATAAGGGATGAATGAAGGTGCATGTGACCTTCATGGTGCCAGAGCTTCAAGCAGTCAAAAACTCAGACAAAGGCATTTATTTTTTCTCCCCTGGTTGTATGTTAAACTGTGCTGCTCAGAGGGGCGAGATGAAGAGACATTAATTCTGCCATGAACCCTCTTTAAAAAAAATAAAACATTATGGGTATGATTAATTACACTGGTACGCTATTTTCATCCAGATCAATGATTATCTCAACATAATACAATACCAAAATCAACTCCAGCCTGTTCTGCTCAGTTTAGTGAGATACTTAAACATGCAAATAAAGCCAGTAAAGTCAGTGTCTGTATAGACAAAAGGACTTATCACATTCTTGAATTTTAACAGCAACTATTTGACTATTTCCATTGTCACTGTGCCGAAGAATGCACAGAACTATAAAAATATTTTCAGGTCACCAAAAAACAAACAAACAAACAAACAAACAAACAAACAAACAAACCCAAAAACAAACCCACAAAAACTATGTATTCTTTTGGATCAAATGGATTTTAAATAATGTGCCTTTTTCTCATGGACATAGAAAAATAATTCAACAAATCATTTTCACCCTGTGTGCAACATTCTGTTCCTAAGATAAAGTATTGGAGTAATAGCTTAAGAAAATAAAGTATTGGAGCAATGGCTTCAGAAAAGTTTAAAAAAAAAAAAAAAAGGAAAAGAAGACTAAAATTCACAGCATTTCCAAAGAAGCTACTTATCCAATTATATATATATAATCATGCATGGCTAAGGCACACAGAAGCACAGGAAACCCAAAGCTATCTCTACTTCCAGGAGAAAATGGTCTACTTAAGCAAAGACTTTCAGTTACTCTTCCCAAATACCCATTAATACCAAAACCAACAGTGAGAACCAGAAAATCAGAAAGCTCACCTGGAGCTGGTTCTGCTTCTTCACTACCAGAATGTCCTGGGTAGGTCATTTCCCTGGAAGATTGGAAACTGGAACTGAATTTCTTCCAGGCTTGTCATATTCCTGGTGAATTCTGTGACAGCTGAGCTCCTGGACACCAGGAAAAAGGCTATTCCCCCCATCTCCATCCAGGACACTGAGCACTGACAACCATTTTTCCTTTTCTTTGCAATTTTTAGTCAATGTGACCAAATCTGTGAGCAGGGAAGCTACATGGTTTATGCTTCACAAATAAGTAATCTGGGGTGATTAAAATAAATAAATAAATAAATAAAATAAATAAGCAGCAAGCTTAGTTCTCAGTTTGGTGACCTATTTTTGTACCACTCATTTAAGACATAACCTCCTGTAGCAACAAATCCAATTTTCCCTCGTCAGCTAACCCGCAGAACAAAGCAGATGGATTCACAGTCATGCACAAGAACTTGTCATTACAGAACATAAGAT
Organism: Pseudotriccus pelzelni; assembly: GCA_035584735.1. Classification (NCBI taxonomy): domain Eukaryota; kingdom Metazoa; phylum Chordata; class Aves; order Passeriformes; family Tyrannidae; genus Pseudotriccus; species Pseudotriccus pelzelni. Next base: position 4,021,963 of record JAWMRA010000020.1, read on the forward strand.
GCCCTTCACAGAATTAACTTGAGAAAAAATCCTGCAATGATCTGTTCATAGAGAGCTTTCTGCAAGTGTTCTCTCTTCCTCCCCGGCTCCAAGACCTGTAGTGATTTAACACAACTCACATGTTTCTGTCCTCCCATCATTATGGTATCAGCATCACACCCAAACATTAACGCGGAGATTTATGGATTGCAAGGCCAGACTGAGCCACTGGGACAGTCCAGGCTGACCTTCGTCATGATCCAGACCCATAATTTCTGCATCAAGTCTGTCACTTCTGCTGAGCTCTAAAATCCCTTTCAGAACATTGTTTAGGCTTCATTAAAAGATTACAGCTGATAGGAATTCTGATCTGTCTGTAATGATTGCCTTGCTGGCCTTTTTAAAACAGCCCCTCTATTTCCACTCTGAGAGGCTCTGGTTTTGGCTTCCACTCACTGGAACTTCCTATCTCTTTTTTACAAATTAAAGAGCATTCAGAAAATTCTTGGACAACAAAACAAGGTAAAGTTAAGTCTCCTTTTTTCAACAGTTAAACAATTTGGCATTTTCTTGCGTACCCTGCTATGATCTGTTTTATCAGCTTTCTGAACAGGCTTCTCCTTCAACCTTTTGCTGAGCTTTTACACTTTTTTTATTTCATCTTTCTAATTTTATTTCTTTTATAATATTGGCCAATATTCAAAAAACCCTTGTCTCCCCAGTTCCACATACAGTGAAAATAAAATTGCTTTACTCCAAAATGTTCACTAGAAAATTAGCGTAAGATACAATGTTTGCTTTTGTGAGGGAAGGAACTGTTATGTCCAATTTTCAAATACAAAAAAATATAGAGATAAAAGCATTCTGACTAGCATCATAAAGGAAGCATGTGGCAGAATCAGGACTTGACTACCTACCCAGCTCCAGCATAGCCATAAAGACAAGATTATTCTACCCCTTAATTAAGCACAGAGCAACTTCCAGCATTTAGAAAAGCAGATTAATGCAAGTTCTTAGATCTGTTTGTGTCTTTTAATATTAATTATGAGCAGCAATTATGCTATTTATGACTTTTAATATACTATGTGCCATGTATACAAATTTTCCCTATCAAAACAAGAGGCTGCTCAGATTCTTAGATATTCTGTATAAAATTTTTTTACAAAAGAAATTGTGCTTTAATTTCTTTGCTGTTTTACAAACCCATCCATGCCATTTTCCCACACCTGTAGTAGCACCATAACACATTTTATTTCATACGTTCCACATTCACAATCTGGCATGTCCAGACTGAAATGGCACACAAATTTTCCAGGTGCAGAGAAATCCTCATGGCTCCACCATCTGAAGTGCCCAGGTACTTCTTTGCTCTTTGTGTCTGCGGGGGCTATTTTAAAAAACTACAAAAAGGACTTACTATCAAATTCTGATTTGATGAATAGCAGACATCTCCTGGCTAAAGAGATGATCCTGCATATTTCAGTTTTTAAATTATTTTATTATTTCATTTTGTGTTGAATAAAATCCTTTTTTTTTTTTTTTCCTTTTTAGCAATTTGCTCTTTGCCAGAAATAGAAACATTCAGTGCCCTGCATTAAAACACGGGGATCATGTTTCCTGTGACAATGAGCACTTCTAAAACAGGATCTGCTCATGATCAGAAACACTTCCAGAATGATGCTGAGACACTGGAAATAGCAGAGCAGAGCAATTTTGTTCTCATTGTTCTTGGGTCACACGATTCTCTCACAAAACAAGGAGGTGTAGTGTGGCAGAAATGATGGATGGATCATCTTTCCCCCCCTCCCCTGACCTTCTGCAGACTCTCCACCTTTCCAGTTTCTCATCCCTCTGTACATTTTATCTCTGGCAATGAAACGTTTGCTTCTGTTACACCCTGATAATGAGCATTTTAGAAGGTAGCTTTTCTTAGGAAAACTGACTGGTACTCGCTCTTTCCAATTATTCTGATACTTAAGACTGAATTTTTACTTATTTTCAAAGGTTTATCTACAATGTGTTGAAGTGATTTTAATTATTCTATTTTATTATCATCCAGTGTGCTCAGACAGTGTATTAATCCTTCTTATACTGCCACAAAGGCAAACTATCATAACGATTTTGGTTTTATTCCAAATACACTGGCTAAAAGTTCAGCTTTAACAGAAGTGCATTTTTATTATTTTTTCTTTTTAACTGAGGTAGAAAAAGAGTTGATTCTGTGACAGTTCAGGCAATTTCTTTATGCACAAGTTAAAAACTGCTGTATCACAGAATGTGCCGCCCTATGTAGGAGTGGGTAAGTCCCAGGTGAAAGAGAATGGGACGTGAAACCTCAGGGCTCTTACTCAGCCACAAATTTAGGGGGAAAAAATTGACTGAACACTGAGAAAAACAGTCCAGCATAAGAGGTGGTGAAGAAGGTTCTCCAGAGACAGAAGAAATATTATTTATTATGAATTATTCTTATTAATATTGTCTGATTTTCACTATTCTGTGTAAGTTAGATGATATTCGGGGCAATTTCCAGGGATTTAAAGTCTTAAAACAATGTAGGCAGGATGAATAAAGAGAGAGGAGGGTTTCAGGGCCAGAAGGAAACCGAATGGGAAAATGGGACAGCAAAAGAGACTCCAGGAGGTGGAGAGGGAGCAGGTCAGTCGAGATTCCCCTTATACCCCAGCTCCCTCTCTAGACAAGATTTCATGATTAACACTTCCCAAAAATCCAAATCCTCTATTTTGGGGAGTTAAACTTTGCTTTTAAAGTGCTTGGTTGAGGTTTTTTTGAGGTTTGATTTGGAGTTTTATTATTTGGTTGTCGATTTTGAGGTTTTTTTGTGGGTTTTGTTTTTTATGCTGTCACTAAATATCTTCTAGTCAACACATGAAGTTTCTCTTCTGCTTTCTCTTAAATATTTTTACAGAACATAACCTGCTAACAAATTTAAAATGGCTGCACTGGAGAAAAGATGATATTATATTATTCCCATTCTCAACCTTATATTGAGGAAATTAGTAACGCTTCAAAATTCGGAGAATATAGAAAAAAATGCCTAGAGTCCTCATTATGTGCCTCTTTCTGTGCACTGGTGGTGGTTTTAATTTATTCCACAAGACGTACTTATAAATTACAGAAACAGACTTCCATCCTTAAAAGGAAATGTTAAAATTAAAGATTTTCTTACTGGGATAATTAAATTCAAATAAAGACTGAAAGGTTGTTGTTTGTGGTTTTTTTTCTAATTGCAACAAGAATCTTCAAAATTCAGTAACTAAATCATTAAGAATTAGAAGACATTTCTTATCAAATCAAAATCCTTTAAAAAACTGAATAAAATCAGAGGTATGATGAGGTAAAACTCATTTTCCGATCGATATTTAGTTTGAAAGTCATAGAAATGGATTTCTCAAAAAGAAAGAAACAAACAAAAGCCCTCTTGTTCCAAACAATCTCATTCAAAGCCTGAATTAAACTTCCACAGGTTTGTGCATGACTGTTCATGGTGAAGTGATCAGCAAAGTAAATTCAAGTAGCATTTTTAAGTCAATAAAACATTGAACATGATAAATATGTGAGAAATATAACTAATTTAAACCATAAAATATTTTATAGAATAAAAAAAAAATCACTGTGTAGAAGTCAAACTATTTTATGGGAGCTTCAATGCATTAAAACTAATCTTACACAAAATGTTGTAATATGTCAAAACAGAAGGGGCAGAGATACAATGATTGACTATATCCACACACCAGTGCAAGGAATACTGGTACTGAATTAAAATTCATATTGTACTTTGCATCTTAACATATATTTACCCTATTCCACTGTTAAACTATGCAAATCAGACTTACAATTAGTACTTACCCTCAATTAGCTTTGATATTGCCAGTTTAGTGCTGAATAAGATGTACATTTATATGCAAATAAAATTTCCTCCCCAAAATTTGCCTGAAAATAACTTTACTATGGGATAATTGTAGGAAATGAGACCCCTCTTTGTTTTTCCATTGCTTGGAGAGGTATGGCAAACTTCCTAAAAATAAAGTTGTTTTATTGTTATCACTGTCATTTGAGGGGTTATTTTGTATAAACTAAACATTTTTACTGCATGTCTGATAGTGATCCATCAGAGATTTCACTCTCTGAAGGTTGCTAAAACACCTCTCTTACACAGCTTTAAATGGGAAGGGAAATTATTCTGTGGCACACAGCATTTTTTTCCCGTTTCTGGGCCCTCCTCTCAGCTCTTGTTTTGAACTCCTTGGAGTGTTGTCAGTGAGAGGCACTCAGGAGGCTGCTGAAGACCCTTTATGAGGGGAAATATAATGTTCTTCTGAGGTGAGAAAGTGAAGGAAGAGAGCTCAGAACGGAGTGTTCTGCCCTTCTGAGAGCAGCAATCCAGAAGGAAGTCCCTTACACAACCCATTCCTCTGGAAGGGATCACTACAAGTCCACCCCGCTGCTCAAAGCTTTGAAAGAAATTTGGACCCCAAGTCCTGAGGGTTTAAAGTGAATTTAAAATCTCCACTGCAGTTGGGTGAGCTACAATTTACAGCAGCTTGAGCCAAATCACAGACTGAAATATTTACCTTTCAGGTACTTGATTTCTACACTTCCCCTTTCTGAATCCTTCTTCTCCATGTCATGTATGAAATGGAAGTGGTTTCCTCAGGAAAACTCGAGTCTTGCTGTACAGTGAGACAAATCTGAGGCTGTTCATTCCTGTGTGGGGGTGTGTGTGTCCCTGTACCTTTGCATCTCTGTGTATTTAAAACAAGCAGATTAAGTTAAAACTTCCAGATTAAGTTAAGAAGTAGTAGTCACACATAAAATACAAAAGGCTGATTTTAATCACACCCAATTCAGGGAAAACACTTGAACTTTGATCTGCCGCAGCCCACTTAATTGACGATGTCATTATTATTCCCTGCTGGTCCTCTTACCTTAACTGGACATTTTCTTCTTTACTTTTCATCAAAAGTTTTGTCAAGACTGTCAAACCCAGATAGTTTAAAGGAGAGCTTATCAATCACCACGGGTTTGATGAGAAAATTCTTGATCAGACCTACTCACAATTTTTTTCCTCTGCCATCTGCCTTTATCCATCTGTTATCTGTTTAAAAGTGATTTAGGACAGGGAGTGTCTTGTTAATTTTTGTTTGTAAAATACCTAACACAGGATGGTCTCGGTGCAAGCCAAAAAGATGCTGTTGTTTCTTCTCAATTCAAGTGACAAATACAATAATTGACACCAAAAAGTTCCCTGGCAGGGAGGTTCAGAAGGAATTCAGTATGATAGGGTTTCCTATAGTCTCTTCCCTGTAAACTCAATATTCTAGTCCTGGGCATTAAGTAAAATCTGATAATGAATAGTTTGGCCCTGGATCTGAATGATCAGGTAAATTTTATTTCTTTTCTGTAAAAACATCTAATAACATTTTTGTTTGGGGCAAAAGATATCATGGAGCTGTCCATGCCTCTGGCTGCATCCTTCATTCAGGAAAGCCTATGATTTTGAGACAGCCCTTTTTTTTTGGGGGGGGGAGGGATGACTGATAGTAATTTTCTGCCTGTTTTGTCACTTTCCTCGAGAAGCTTCATCTTTCCTTTCACTCACAGCAGCTGAACACAGGATAAATCTTTTTCTGGAGGTGCACTGTTGCTTCTGAGCAGCTGCAGGGAGTGTGAGGGGACAGCTCAGCACTGCACTGACACTCCACATCCCCCACACGGAGGGACTATATTGCTTTGGTGACACTGGTGGCCCATCCAGCAATCCTGGCTAATTCCAGCTCCACAGTCCTTTATTAAGTGTTTTGTTTTGTTTGACCTCACATCCCGGGATCATCTTGTCTACCTCTGACTTTTTCATTACCTTCCATTACCTCTCATTTCGGCTTTCCCTGCATTACACTGTCATCTTCAGAGACTTGCACTCATAACACTCACAGTAATTAAGTGATCTGCATAGCAGCAATACTGTTGCCCTCTGCAAAAATGCCATGGCACCAGCTTCTAACTAAGAGTGACAGAAATCCAGCCCTGGAGGCAGCAAAGTGAGCAGCTCAAATTCAAAAAAGTTTCTCCTGGAACATCAAAATGTTCCAGCCAGGAACAAGAGAGCTGAGAGTGAGAGGTGCTAAGTTAGAGTTCTCAGTGAATGTGCATGAGCAAGTACATTCCCAGAAGATGGGTATTTAACGTTGCAGTCCTGAAAAAAGGTGAAAGGGAATTAGGCTTTGTGTCTTCATCTTTCCTATGTCTTGGCATCCAAGTCAAGATTTCCTGCTTTTCACTCTCGTGTTTGTTTTTCCTACTGTTCGAGTGTTGCTCTCAGTCTCTTCCCAAAAGAATCAATCAGCACTGGCATTTATGATTTTAAAAGGAAGGGAAACTAAGACAAAGAAGTTCTCATCATGTCTGCAGACAGTAGCTGTTACTCTTCAGCCTTTCTACTGGAGGGCTCTTTAGGTGCCCTTCAAACAGAGCTGACACATGGAACAGTGACCACCTTCCAAACAGCCCCCAGATCCAGGGGCACCCATCACCTCTCCCCCAGTCCAGGGCTGGGCTCCTGCTTGTCAGATGAAGTCCCCTGGGCTCTGGGCCTGCACAGCACACCAGGACACACCTCTGACACATGTTGGAGCAGTGAGGACTCTGCTTGCCTGATGTGCACTAGTGCAAAATGCTTCATTACCCTCTTGTTTGTTTTTTTTTTGAAAAGGCAATTAAATTGAAATACAAGAAAATACCCTTGAGAAAACAAACAACTTTTTACAGTTGCTTGTGGGGTGGAACTGAAATCCTTCACACTATATACAAGTTTTATTCTTCAAAACTCTTTTCTCAGAGGATTTTTTTTTTTTTAACCTTTCTGTCCTTCACAAGATGCACTATCAATTTCACTACAGTAGACTGGAGTGTTCAAAACTATTTTTGGGTTTTACATAGCCTGTACTGCAACTCAACCTTTCCCCATAATCCTCCCTCCCCCCAGACAATCCCTGAGCATGCCAAGTTACTGTTGTGCTCTTCATCTGTTTAACACACACGCAGTTCAGATGACAGTGGCTCGTGTCAAACCTTCCTGATGTCATTACAAATTAAGGAGGCTATAATTCAGACATTTTCTTGCAGCTTCCCCATTTGTCACTGAAATATTTCCCACAGTCTTGTGCTTTACTTGAGCTGTTTAGGGTAAAAACTGTGACCATTCCAAACATTTTAGTTGATATAAGAAACCTCGAATCTCAGGCAGACACAACTAATGTGATATCCTACACTGAGTCACAGAATTAGAGAACGGTTAGGATTTGAAGGGACCTCCAGGAATCATCCAGTTCAACCTCCTGCCCAGGCAGGGTCACCTGGAGCAGGTGACACTGGAACGTGTCCAGGTGGTTTTGGGATGTCTCCAGAGAGGGAGACTCCACAATCTCCCTGGGCAGCTGTTCCAGTGCTGTGCCACCCTCCATGGAAAGAAATTCTTCCTCATGTAGATGTGGAACTTCTTATGTCTTAGTTTATGGCTGTTGGTCCTCATCCTGTTGCTGGGCACTACCATCCTCCGACACCCACCTTTGAGATATGTATATGGATTAGTGGGATCCCCTCTCAGTCTTCCCTTCTCCAAAGTAACCAGGCCCAGCTGCCTCAGTCTCTCCTCATCAGAGGGATTCTCCAGACCCCTGATCATCTCTGTGGCCTCCACTGGACCCACTCCAGTAGCTCCTTG
>JAWMRA010000020.1:4029782-4056729 GCA_035584735.1 Pseudotriccus pelzelni
ACAAGGTACAAAGTCCTTCAGGTAGATGATTTGGGCAGGGTGTCTGTCGCTTCTTTCCACTCTCTGAAGTCTGCCTCGGTCCTCAGCCTACACTCAAATTCCTCCACCTTGGCTGGAAAGAAGGATTTGATTGCATTAGTCATGTAGGAATTTTTGGTTCTGTTTTTACTGCTTGGATTATTTTTCCCAATAATATCTTCAAATGAAATAGAGAGTCAGGAGTAAGTGGGAAAGCATCTCCTGTATTCTCACTTAGCTTAAGACTGATAAACTGAGTTTAACCATTTTAATTCTGTCACTCTCTTTCACGTACATATATATATATAATTGTTATATATATAGTATCTTCCACAAGCCTAAATATATCACCACTTTACATAATTATCATAATAGACAGCTTACATTTAGTCTATCACACAAAATACCCAGCAAAGTTTATGAACACCGGGTTATATTGGCAGTAATTCCCATGGAACTGCTACATTTGAAAGAAACTGGAGTTGTTGTGTCTAAACATCAAAGTCCAAGCAAACTTTTCCCATGATTTTAAGGATCAGTGAAAATCACGTGCTTGTCCTATACAATGAAAATACATAGTGACATTCCAAGCAGTGATGTGAACACCCTTTTGTATGAGTGTGCTGGGTTTGACTGGGGTAAAATTGCTTTACTTTCCAGTGGGCTGTGGTTTGGATTTGTGCTGAACACAGGGTTGATAATTCAGGGATGTTTTTTTAGTGCTGAGAAGGTTTTGCACAGAGCCAAGGACTTTTCTGCTTCTCAGCCCACCATAGGGGGGTTCACAAGAAGTTGGGAGGGAACACAGCCTGGACAGCTGCCCCCAGCTGACTCCAGGGATATTCCAGACCATACAGAGTCATGCTCAAGATATAAAACTGGGGAAAGAAGGAAGAAGGGGAGGGATATTTGGAATGATGGTGTTTGAATTCCCAAGTCACAGTTCTGTGTGATGAGATCCTGCTGTCTTGGACACGGCTGAACACCTGTCCGACCGTGGGAAGTCTGGAATCAATTCCTTGGTTTGCTTTGTTTAAATGTGCTGATTTTGCTTTGCCTGTTAGAATCATAGAAAGGTTTGGGTTGGAAGGGCCCTTAAAGCTCCTCTCATTTCACCCCCCTGCCATGGGCAGGGGCACTTTCCACTAGACCAGGGTTCTCCAAGGCCCATCCAACCAGGCCTTGGACACTTCCAGGGATGGAGGTTTTCTCACTTTTAAGTTTCAGTTCTCTCCCTTGGCCGTGTGGTGCTTGGTTACCAGCTGGGGTTAAAAGAAGACACCAAGTCATGACCTTTTAACCTGTTTTTCACTTTCTACAAGAAGTTCACCAAAGCCCAAACCACTGAGCACAGATGGGGACTTCCTTCAGTTACAGCAGCAGGAGTCACCGGTCAGGTCACAGGTGTGGTCAGACCTTTATGAGCAGACGTGTTCAGCAGATCTATCTGCTCACAGGCCGTGGGTGGCCCTGCAGGGTGTGTGGCCCCACTGTCATCTGCTGTAAGTGCCCAGATACCAGAAATTTCACAGAGCTGCTCTGTGAGCTCTCCCAACAGAAACAGCGCTACAGGACTGGGAGTAAGGAAAGAGGGATAAAGTGACCTCCACTGATGCAGTGCTGTACAACACCAGTGTTCTCTGGATAACCCAGGAAGTCTTTTAGGAGTCAACGACCCTGGCATGAGTGGTGATTTTAATAATTTTTTCATAAACAGAACAGCAGCACTGACTGTTACTTGCTGTATAGATCCAGGTAATTTTCTAGCTCCTGTCTTCCTACTTAGTCCCTGGGCTAAACTAAAGCTCCACTAATACTGACTAACATGAGTCTAACTTTTCTTGCTGGGATGTAGCAGCATTATCTTTCATCTGACTCTCAGTTTACCAGAGGCGATTGAGACATATTGTTTTACTAGGGGGCACTGAGCCTTGGAAACAAGTGTGACCTGGCTCTGTACTTCAACTTCTTTTTTATATCATGTGATGCAGCAGTGCTTTAAAAATTGCTTTTCTAAACTTAGAGAGGTAGGGAGAAACCTCAGACATACTCCAGGGATTTCCCATCTTCTGCTTAAAAACACTGTTTGTGTACTTCTATGTGTTTTGTTAGTCTGAGACATCATACATTACTTGGGATACTGAATATATTTTTCATGTGCTTAAACCCACTTTTAGCAACTGCCTGTTGAATAGTCCATATGACATTTACTCTTTGAGGCTTTACTGCTTCAGAAGGAATTGAATACACGTGCCCTGCAGTTTGCAGGAGCAGGGTTGAGCTGAGGAGGCTTGACCTATGAAACACTTGCTATTTTGGGGTCTGCTGTAGTTGTTAGCCAGGCTTTCTTTTGGAATAGTCAAAAAATCTTAAGGGCTCTTGTCAGGATGGGTTGAATGATCCTGCAGAAGTACCTGCACGGGGAAAAAACGTTATAGATTCTGTGTGTGGGATGGATCTTCAGGTCACAGCTCTGTATGGAAATAACAACTGGAGAATACTCATGTCAGAGCAGTTCAATGGCCAAGCAACAGTGTGGAGAGTTGTTCCAGAACCATTGTGGAGTGCACAGATCAGTCATTTCCAGGAACTCTAGCAGAGTAAAAGCAGCTTTAATTGCAGGCATGCAGACATGTGAAAGAGTATTTTTTATATAGCATTATGTATGTTATATATAGAACATTAAAACATCGTATATTAATGAGCATTTATAATAGCCAACACACTTTTTCTCAGGTATATTGTTCAAAATACTCAGCAACACTTTCAAGTGTGCAGAATATATGGTAATTTTATTTCCTAAGAGTATCAGTCGCTCTATGTTTTGTTGTTGAAATATGAAGAAAAATTGTGAATACAATTCCTTGTTTTGTAGGGTTATTTCTTATATTAGTCCAAGTGAGAAAATGCATCCATGTTCTGCTAATCTTATTTGATTTTTTCTTACTCTTTGCATTAATGCTCAATTATAATAATATTTTGTGTTTCATCTGACTCCTTGCTATCTAGTGCGGAATCCAAAAAGCACTATTAATAGTGGGTTCAATCAATTTCTAAGTGCATACATTTCCTCTAGGTACTGATCTAATTGCAATCATAGAAGATATTAAAGAAACATGCTCTAAAAATGGGAAAATTGTGTAAGTTAGAGTGCTGGATACAATGAATAAACATGGATCTGATTCTTCTAAGTGCTTTTGGAGTGAAAGTTTATTAACCTGCATAAATATCTCTAATCAAATGCATATTTCAAGCTGCCTCCCAAAATGTGCTTTATACACTTGGCCAGAAAGCCAGCAAACACTTCAGCACCCATTCCTGTGTTACAGAGGACCTGGCTCAGTGTTTCCACAGCTCCGCATCTTTGCAAGTGTTAAAGATTTCAGGTGCCAGGACCCTGAGTTATAAATGGGGCCCCGAGCAGCCCCACCTGGGGCTCTTATGGTGGTCCCCATGGGCCTGGGGCTCTGTGTAAACTCAACCCTCAACCCTCTGTCCTCTCCTGAGGTACATCACAGACGTCCTTGTCCTGTCTCTGGTGGTGTCTCCCTGATGGACCTCATTTATAGTACATTTTAGGACAGGAGAGCACAGCCTTAATTTGTACCGGGGAGGTTTGGGTTGGACATCAGGAAGTTCTTTACTGAGACAGTGCTCAGCCATTTGAAGTGGCTGCCCCGGGAGGGGAGGGAGTCCCCATCCCTGGAGGTGTTTAAGGACAGACTGGAGGTGGCATCAGTGCCATGGGCTGGGTGACAGGGTGGGGTTGGGTCACAGGTTGGACTCGATGATCTCAGAGCCTTTCCAGCCTGGTTGGTTCTGTGATTCTGTGATCTGATGTACCATCTGATCTGGGCATGACTTGGTGACACCTCACAGGTACCTTCAGCTTGTATCTGGAACTGTTTCAGGCTTTGCCTCCCCAGGTAGACTTTGGACCCGTGTCACAATCCTGCTTTCAGGTGTCAACTCCTTGTGCTCCTGCCTGGCCCCTGGACTTCCTTCACCACTTGTCTTATTTGGGACAGTCACACTTGTCTCAGACCACACTACTTGTGTTTCTGTGGGACTTTCTGTCTGGCCCCTGGACCTGCTTCACCGCTTGTTTTATTTGGGATAATCAGCTCAGCTCTGGCTCCTTCCCCATCCCTCAGGGAGCAGCTGGCCCTGGCTGCTTCCTGACCTGAGGAAAATACCGTGTCTCTCACGTACAGTTCAGTTTTCATCCTGGGGAAACTAGTGCACCTTTTCCAAAGTAAGCCCGGCTGGGCAATAGCAGAAACAAAAGGCAAGAAGGAAGCACCCAAATCACAGTTCCTAAGAAGTACAATGGCAGGTGAACACTGTTCAGTGTCAATTTAAACAAAAAAGCCTTGACCAGTTCTGAGCCTGGAAACTCCTTCTCACACAAGAGCTCTGCATTTCAGTTTCAATTCTAGTACAGAGCAAAGTAAATGTGGCAATGCATCATTTGCTACTGAACAGAAATATAATATGATGTTGCTTGTTTGTTTGTTTCCTGTTAGCCTTGATCTCTGAATTACTATGTTCCAAGCAAACGGTTTGGTACTAAAAAGATGCATTGTTTTGCAAAGTTTAAATCACTATTTAATTCATATGCCCTGTGCTAATTAAAATTGGGAATATGATACTGTTTCCTCACCACCTGCTCTCCAAGTAATACAGGACTGTGAGAAATATTCCAGTAAAAATCAGAGCAGCAATTTCTGCTGCAGAGTAAGTAATATTTAGATGAAATAGTATTGTTCAGATCTGACACCATTTTCTAGACCACAGTATTTATGTATACTGTCTTTGGACAGTTACATTATTTGGAATTGCTCAAGTGCTGAAAAAAGTATTCCATGCAAAACAAGGAAATGTAGGGGGGAAAAATTATCATTCTGTGTTCCCAGACTTTAGTGAAACTAGAATTCTTGGAGATCTCAAGTTAAAAATCTGAAAAAAATTCAAATCACAGTCACAGAAAATGTTGTACATCTGGTTTATTTTTTTTATTATTTTTTTAAAGTAAAAGAAATGCAGTTTGTGGAAACCTACCTTGAATTTAAGTAAATAGAAACATTCACATTTTGTTACAGTGTTCTGCGCAACTTTCTAAGTTGCAGTTTTCGAAGTCTTTTCCTGCCCATTCCCTATAAAACAGGGGATGTCAGCCAAGATAACGGTAGGGAGAGATGGGAGATCTTCAACAAATTAAAAAGCATTGTTGAAATGAAGAAACAAAATGTCAGGTGGCACATTTCTGGGCTCAGAGGAACCATTGTTTCTCTCTAGTGTCCTCCTCAGGAAATCAGGAGCCTGGCTTTTCTCTAAAGCACCATATTTTTGCAGTCCCCATGACTATGTGGACTCCTTATTGAAAGAGTGATTTGTTTCTTCAAGACTTTCCATGAAAAGTCATTTTTTCAAAGCATGAGACCAGGCAAATTTGGAGAATTTACAGCATTTTAAATTGCAATTTTACACCAGTCTCACAGAATTCCCATTGTAGAATGCGGAGCATCTTAACAAAAGAGTAAAGTACATTGTTTTGAAAGAGTTTTCATGTACTCAGACACAGGTATAATTCTGGTACTTTTTACTCTCTCAACCCCCATCACAGGGTAAATTTAACAGGTGCAAAACAATCCAACCTTATTTCTAGTGAAAAAATAAGATGAAATTATCATAACGCTTCCTTTTAAACTGGTAGAGAAGAGCTTGGGTGTTTGATGGGATCTGATGAATGCAGCTAAAGTGGAAACAGCACATTTTCACAGAAGATTTTCTTCCTGTGAGCTGTTTTCTGTGGTTTTAACCTCAATCAAAGTACCCTGATGTTCACTTTCAAGGTCTGTGTAGTAGCTGTTGAATGTATTATTCTCCCAAATGATACCTGGGGTTTGTACTGCAGTTATCATGTGCATTGTTAGACATTTGGGCCTGTACCTTTAGTTTTGCTGTGTTAAGTTTGCTCAGGGCAAAATATTTTTCTCTCCAAGAGCTGCAGCTTCGTGTGTGGGATGAGATCCGTGTTTGGCACATAGAGGTTACTGTTCTGTAAAACCAACACTGAGCAGTCAAAGCATCAGTGTAGCTGAACTTACAGTCCACCAAAAGCAGTCAGGAGGACAAAAGATCCATATTCACAGAGTCACAAGATCTTTAGGGTGGGAAGGCACCTCTGGAAATCATCCAGCCCAACCCCTCTGCCAAGGCAGGGAAACCTGGAGCAGGTAACACAGGAATGTGGCCAGGTGGGTTTGGAATATCTCCCTCCCTGGGCAGCTGTTCCAGTGCTCTGCCACCCTCCGTGAAAAGAAGTTCTTCCTCATGCTGAAGTGGAACTTCTTATCATTCAGTTTATGGCCATTGCTCCTTGTCCTGTCACTGGACACCACTGAAAAGAATCTGGCACCATACTCTGACAAACCATGGAGATTTTTTTATGGCTGGATGAGATCTTCTCTCAGTCTTCCCTTCTCCAAAGTAACCAGGCCCAGCTGCCTCAGTCTCTCCTCATCAGAGGGATGCTCCAGACCCCTCATCATCTCTGTGGGCTCCACTGGACCTGCTCCAGTAGCTCCTTGTTTTTCTTGATCTGTGGAGACCAGAAACGAGCACAGCACTGGAGATGTGGCCTCACCAGGGCCGAGCAGAGGGGCAGGATCTGCTCTCTGACCTGCTGGCCACACTCTCCCCAGTGCACCCCAGCCATTTTCTGTTCTTGGTGTTGAATCTCTCTCCCATCCTCATAAAAGCCTGGTTTCCAGCACCATACCTGGTTTTCCCTTTCCCTTGCTTGCCTCTGTATTTCAGACACCTAATGCTAATTTCTTAGTGTCTTTGAAGCTGGACCTATTTATTTTAGTGTTTTGTTAAAGCATTGCAGGCTCACAAGTTCTACAAATTGTCCTGTCTGGGAACTTTGCTGCTCCGCTTGTACTTTCTTGAATTTCCAGGCCCCTGAGTGCTTGGTTTATAATACAGTCATTGTTTGAACTCTAATAAGACTACACTGATACAAACAAACAAAAAGCTAACTAAACAGCAAGAAAACTGAATTCCTTTATCCAAATAATCAAAGTATTTTATCTAACCCTTCCCAGGGCAATGAACATTTTGGTCATGGGAGCTTATGTTTAGCTACAGAGGAATCTTCAGGGATCATAATGTTGTATATTTTAAATAAAACCATAAAGCAGGGCAGAAAGGTCACTGTGGTAGTGACAATGTCTCATGCTCACTGGAATGCACCAAGAACTGTTCCTCCTGGCTTGCTTTAGACCAACTGATCCTGTCTTCTTGTCCCAACTTAATATTAGGAAGAGGCTGGAATTTTTTTGTTTGTTTGGATTTTCTGAAGAGATTTCAAGGATGTGCTCGGCCCTTACTTACGGACTATTCTGTCACACAACTGGGAATTTCAGTATTAAAGAAAAAGCACTAAAACTTTCACAAAATACCATTATTTTAGCAGCTGATATTCTGAGAAGGATAAACAAACAGAAATCAAAGTTGCAAGAATCCTAATAACACTCCAGGAGACAGCAACAATGCCAACACATGGAAATCATTCAAAGACAGCAGTGTAGGATTTATCTCAAAGTCAACAGAAGCTCATCACAGTCCATAAAAACAAGTAAACAGCTATATTAACACTGAACAGTAACATTTCCAACAGGAAATTCAATTCTGTAATCAATGAACGCTTAAGAATTGCCATAATATTTTAATGTGTATTTTCTTAGGAGGTTGATTCCAGAAATTAGAGGCAGGAAGGGCACCCGATACAAATGGTTCTGGAAAGGAACAATGGCCAAATGGTTCCATTGTATGGCTTAGGGGGGGAAAAAATCCTTACACATCTGTAAATAACTCTAAACCAAGCTGGTTGTTTGGTTTTTTTTTCACAGCTGGAATACTAGTTTTTATTACAGCTCAACTGGCATTGCAAATTAAAATCCATCTCTGTTTGCTAAACTGCTACTTAAAATGGCTTCCACCAACTGTTACAGTTGGATGCTATGTTGTCATTTATGCATTAAGTGGGAATGGTTCAATTGCATGAATATTTAAAAACAAGTACAAGGAAAGTATTTTAATTGAGCCTTCACTATTAACTGCTGAGTTATGTTCCAAGGTTTGGTCAAAGCTTGCTTAATTTTTCGTTACTTGTGGAATCAAGATCCTTTGTAGATGGATCTCAGGGTGTCTGATTGGAGAAGAACAGCTTTGCACTTCTAATGGACGTCAATTAAAGTGCTCAGCAGACTCCTACCACGCTGGTTAGTCCATGCTGAACAAATTATTCTGTGAACTGTTCCTTAGAGTCGTTAAAGGGGGGAAAACCCCATATGATCATGAACAGAGACACAAAAGAATGACAGTGAGAACATTGGTACTTCTGGTAGAGACTCTCAATGGTTCCCAGTGAAGCTATGAATGAAAAACTATATTTTCCCTGCTCACTACATCTATAAAGCCCCAACAACCATGGAAGCTGAGATGAACATTGCAAAAAAGACAATTGTATGAGAATCTAGATCTAATTTAGTTTAAAATATTTATCTGAGGATATAACAGACAACTGCCAGAGGCAATCAGATTATTCATAAAGAAATTAGGCAGTTCTGAAAAACTACAGAAAGTCTTTACCATCAGGCTTCTAAGCAGCTCCTAATGACTGATTGCAACTTCTTCAGGTGTTGTTACAAGCTTTTCTCTTTAACCTATAAATCACTTTCTGCAAGTGACACAAGTATCAGTCTTATCTGTTACTCAGAGACAGTCACATCCAAGTTATTCTTGCCCAGTTTGTTCATGAACATTCCCCCAGACCACCTCACTTTACAGAAATTCCCAGGATCCATGTACTGAAGTTAATAGTTTTAGGAGAGATGAGTTATGAGACACAATGTTAAGGTCTTACCTGAAGAGCTATCAATTGCTCAACACTTATGAAAAAATCAACATATGTATTTAGAAACCAAATAAGTTTTCGTAAATATCAAACAAATCCTAAATATCATTAAAGTTCCACAGGACCTGGACACCTGAAATATGTTGAATCAATTTTTAAAAATCCATACTATTTCAGTAAAAAGTAATTAATTCTAATTGAGGGATCCTAAAATGTTTGATTTTCAATTAAAGTGTCAAAATGACACTTGTTTCAGAATATTTCTACCTCATAAAATACAACTTTCTCTTTCTATTTCCATGCAAAAAGAAATGTTGATAACTTCCAGGTTACCTAAGATCCAATCCTTAACTATATAGGTTTTAGGGAACCTGTACTAAGAATAAAAAGAGTAGCCCCTACTGTTAAACAACTGCTTCTCTTGGCACAGAGAATTGTCAACCTGAAATCTTTACTGTACATAGTTAAATAGCTTCAAATCTCTTTTCCTGGGGCCGTAGAACACATAGAGACATATTTGGATGCAGGTTGTACTCTCATTGTTTTGAGCACATGTCAAAGATGGGAATTAGCTTGCAGGGATAAGCCTGTTTTGACCTGGTATTTATGGAAAAGAGTAAGATGTTGTATGAAGACATTGTGATGTGCCATATATACACTACATATCATGATCAGCAGAACTAGGGCACTGACTATCCCTCTGAACTTGGCACTGGTGAGGTCACACCTTGAATCCTGAGGATCAGCTGGATTCCCTCAACCAGTGAGAAAGACAGGAATACCTTCATCTGCATCAGACATGGCCAAGTGATAAAACATAACAAAAGCAGGAATGTCAGGGAGGAAAAAAAGAAAAGCTGGCAAGATTTAATAGTAAATCCATACCTATAAGTATGGGGAGATGAATCAAAGATATTTTGAATGCTATTCATCAAACTCATTATTTTAGGAGAGCAACAAGACAAGCCAGAGTACTGACACCACTACTTAACAAAACCTGGCAAAGGGAGACTTCGAATCACTTCCTCTTTCTAGTTCACGTGCACTCATCCATATATGATAACTTTAAGCAGCAGTGTCACATGTTATTATGTTTTATTGCTTAAATGGGCAATTTCTCAACCAAGTCAGGCCCTGGGAAGCTCTTCAGATGCAAACCTAACCAGGGAACTTGCATCTCTCCAGCCCGCACTTGATGAAACACATGCTCTCCAGCTGACCTTCAGGAAGCGCAGCACCACTTGGAATCATGCCTCACTCCAGGTCTATGACTCAGAATTTAATTACATTAGAGAAGGGTATGATCTGAAAAGCTGATGCTGTTTTTATTCCAACCACTGAGCCTCTTGCCAGCTTAGTTATCAACCTTCATTCAGCTGAATGGTCCCCCGGGGATGTGTGGTGGCAGTGTTAATGCAGAGCTTGTGGTGCTGGTTTTCCTGTGGTAGCTGCTCTCCTAGAGGAAAACACGACAGGGCAGGGTAAGGGGGATGCTCAGTAATGCAATCCAGCTGGGCAGGAACTACTTTGTAAACTGATTTACAAATTCTAAAATGTAGCTGAGACAAAACTGCTTGATTTATACCTAAAAAACAGAGCTGATCTTATACTTTGCCCATACTGTTAGGCCTAAATCAGTATCACCTCTGTGCCTGGTTAGAGTAGAGATTGGGAAGAATCCTGCCCTGTGAGGGTGGTGAGGCCTTGACCCAGAGAAGCTGTGGCTGCCCCATCCCTGGAAGTGTCCAAGGCCAGGTTGGACGGGGCTTGGAGCAACCTGGGCTAGTGGAAGGTGTCCCTGCCCATGGCAGGATGTCGGACTGGATGATCTTTGAAGTCCCTTCCACCCAAACTACTCTGTGATGCTTATTATGAGTTAGTGACTGTAGAAGCCATCCAGAATTATTATTGCCAACATTTCTGGCTACTGTGGAAATAACATTCAACAAGAGAGCTGCATTCACTGAATTTTTTTTGTTTGAATGTTTGCTTTTGAGTCTCATAAAATGGATTTACTACAAATTAAACTATGAACAAACAGGTTTCTGTGTTAGAGGACAGCACCACTACAGAATGTTCAATATTCCTTCTCCAGGAAGGAAGGTTGAAAAGTTGAAGTGACTTCCAAAATGCACCAATTTCCATTCACATAAATGGAATGCACATAAAATCAGAGTCACAGATTCAGATGGGTTGGGAAGGACCTCTGAGATCATCAAGTCCAACCCTTGATCCCCTATCACCACAGTTACTAGAACACGGCACTAAGTGCCACATCCAGTCTCTAACATATGGCATAACTTTCAGCAACGGTATTTCCCAGCTATGCCCCAAAACAAAGCTAACATTTATATTATTCCACTCATTCCCAAGAGCATGAAACAGGCAATTGTTTTTCTGTTTTATAAATACTATTTTAACCTGACAATTTCTTACACAAAGAATATCATTTTCCTAACAAGGAAAAGGGTTACTACCAAAGCAAAACCTGCAGATATAAAACGTATAAAAGCAAAAATTAATCATCTAATGCAAGCTCTCTTTTGAGCGTGTTCCCTGACAGATGTGCTGAACTGAACACTGTGTCACACTCAGACCAAAGTCCATCTGGTCCAGACATCCCACTCACACAGCAACCAACACAGTCCTTCAGGGAGAACATTTTAATAAACGGCTACAAGTTAATTTTCACCAAGTTGATACTGACACTCTCTTAACACACACCAAGTTTCATCTCAACAGTATTAATTGTTACAAATACATGCAGATAAACAACTTAATCCCAGGCCTTGAGGTTCCTCTCAGTTCACGCACCTACATGCCTTAAAAGGCGGGGGCCTTAAAAGTCAGTTCTTCAGCCACCAAAATGAATGGCACTTATAAATTCAGAAATTACAAAGGCCAGACATGATGTAGTGATAGCTGACTGAGAGATCATGGGATTCCTTCAATGAACCCCTTTATAAAGTTGGGGTTTCAAAGTCCATAAAACTGTTCAATCTGAAAAAAAACAAACCCAAACCCGAAACAACAGAAAACCCTAATTAAACTGACATGGAATGCACTAAACTATTGGTAAATTAATTTAGTGGTTACTTAACTTCTCTGAAAAACAAAAATCACCTTGTTTCTCAACTAAACTTCCCAAGTTTTGACATACAGCCATTGAAACTCATTGTATCTTTTTCTCCTAGACTAAGAAGCCAAATACTCCCTCCTAGACAGTTATTGACTCCGACCAAGTCCCTTAACATGTTGATTTAATTAAGTGAAAAAAGTTCAGACCTCAGAGAAGCACGAGGGGTTCCAGTAATGTACAGTGACACAAATAAGGGGGCCAAAATCCCTCACTGCACAGAAACCTTAACTATTTCCTTCCACTGATGCCCAGGGTGTACCTCTGTGTATTTCTAGAATTAAACAACTTGATTCCTAGTTCACTCGAAAGCCCAATCTGGGCACAAAAGTGAGGTACTCCTTCATCTAGATTGACAGTGGGCCTTGCTTTGGAAGGGTTCACAAATCATTCCTTACCAAAAAACCCAGGATAAATCCCACAGAGAATGCTGTGAAAGCTGCCATTCTTTTAAAGTGCGGGAGGAGCTGAGAAAGGAAGGGGGAGCAGTGCTCCTGCTTCCCCTTCACGTATCTGAATATATACCCAGAGGCAGCACAGGAAGGTCCCCTTTGTCTGCCCAAGCGGTTTCAAAACCACATTTCTACCCTCTAGAAAACACAAACAGCACGAGTCGACTTAAATCTTACCAGCAAGGAAAACAGAAATCCTGCTTCACCCTCCTGGTTTCCCAGTGCTCTGACAGCTCTCCACTTTGTGCTTGGATGCTGTGAAACTCTCACTGAAAAAGCAACACTGGGGGAAATCAGCATCAAGATAAGCACAAAAGATTCCCTTAGAAAAACAGGTACTACAAAGCAGGTTATATCTTTTGTATTTCAGTGTTATCTGACAGACCTCACGTTATTTATCCTGCAGCATTGTTTATCCTGATGAAGAATCCTCATGCCATTGTACCCCCCAGTTGGACGCAACAACATCACAGCAGCAGCACACACGGCACTGATTTTGCGCCACAATCTCCAAGACATTCAGAACCCCTTTTTCCACGCTGGAAGTCTCTCATACCGAAAGCATATTGAAATGCTTCTGATCAGAAGTGAAAACCAAACTGTTTTCCCCTGTTTTGCCAAGTGTCCCGGGTTGTTTTGGAATTGGGCCCATCTCAGCTGCTCGTCTTTTTCAACATGTCCAAACTTTTTCATTACGGATTTTATGCGTTTCCGAATTGGTAAGTTTTTTGGTGTGGTTTGTTTTTGGTTTTTTTTTTTTTAAAAAAAGTAAAAAGTAAAGTAGAAGCCAGAATCTGCATTTTCAAGGCTCCAGGAAGATTCGACTTTGTAGCAATTCCCCAGTTGCAATTGCCTTGCCAGACAGTTTAAATCCATTTAGAAAGTTCCATGTTAACTGTGTAGCCTCAAGAGCCTTGTCTCCAGAAATAGCTCCCGTTTGAACTGTGGTGTCTGTTTTAAATCAAGTCTGGGGCTGTTTTTTACCTGGGGAGCCGGTGCATTGAGACAGGCATTTCAGGGACATGCGACAGGGCAGACACAAGTGCACACACCTGAAGGAACTCCAGCTGGTGCCAGGGCTCAGTTGGAAGGCCAGGGGAGCTGCCTGAGGACACCCCAAAGGTGACACTCTCACTCAGTGTGCTGTGGCACAAAGCAAGCTACACACAAGTCCTGTATATGCTGCACTAAAACTAAATAAGTGAACCTGGAATTATTTTTTTTCCTGTGTAACTAAACCACACATGGAATTTTTTTTAACTGTCCTTTGATTTGAAACTGTTGGTAATTAAATCCCAGTACAGGTCTAATACTTCAGCGTGCTCCCTCTAATCATAATTATCACATTTGCAAAGAGCTGCAGGGACCAGGCTGTTAGAAAAAGGGATTTTTTTTTTTTTTTTATATAACTTCACAAGATAATTGTTTGGAAATGAGCTTGGGAGCTACAGTTGGGGAACGAGTTCATGACCCACTTCAAAGCCAATGGGAGAAGCAACAGGTCAGCCCATGTGCTGGGAAGGTTCATATCCCACACAGCCTGGCCTTTATCATCACACTCCCCAAGCTTCACTCATACACCTCCACTTGTCACCCTTGACTCCAGGGTGTTCACCATTTTGATGAGGAGTATGTAAAGGGCACCCTCCACTCATGATCAATGAACACTCAGAGCAAATCCAAACAATTTTAAAATAAACCTCTGGGGTGTGCAAATACACTCAGGCTCTAGAGCCCTGTTCAGTCTCCTGGATCTTGTTAACTAGTCATAAACCTGAGAATTCCTATTCAGTTGTCAAGGCATTATATACACCCCTCAATGGTTTGACATGGAAAACTGCACAGTTTACAGTGACATTTGCTGCAGCACAGCAATTTTGCTTGGAGAGATCCAAGTTTAAATGTAGCATGAACTACACCCAGAGAAGAGGGAGTGGGCTCTGGGGCAGCCCAATATTGAAGTGAATTGATATCAAAACCCCATTATGAAGTGATCTGCTGCAAGCTTTGAATTATTCTCACAAAAGCTCCACCTCAGGCTATCTGGGCTCCTGCACAATAGAATTCAGTCAAATCACTCTTCCACAGCGCTTGCCCACAGCCCATTCAACTCTAACAGTGCTTCCACTGATTAAAACACCATAATCAATGGCCAAAACAAATTAAAGAGGGGGATAAAGAGTCATCTGCCATAATTTGTACGTTCTTTATCTTTCAAAGACTTCTAGCAATTAATTTGTTGGAAGTTTTATTGTCATCAAGTGAATACTTTATTTTGTAGAAAACTATGGGTAAAAGATATTGTAATGCAAACAAACAATGGCCATTATGTTATAAATCTGCTTCCCGTTCTGACTTGTGCACTGAGGGTTTAAGATCTTTCTAAAGTACCAGATTTGTTTGCTGCTAAAAGGAAAAAGTCCTTCTGTATGAGATTTAAAATTTAATCAAAATAAAAATGGCAAAGTATCATTAGGAATAGAGAGATCTGTGGTTGCATAATTAAGAGTGAATCATTTAAACAGCTATTGATGAATGAATATAGAAATTCTAGAAACCATCAGGACATCCTTCACACTCAAAAAAATTATATAACATGCCACAAAGTGCAGGACAGACAGTAAGAATCCTCTTCCACAGATCTCATGCATCTATCACAAAGTTAGAGATCACACATCAAACCAGTTTGTTTCTTTTTCTTTTGATTAATTCCTTTGAATGATCTGCATTGGCCTTCATCCAGAACTGTCAAAAGTCACTGGGTATTTCAAATCTTAGAATATCCTGAGCTGGAAGGAACTCACAGGGGTCATGGAAGTCCAGCTCCTGGGTTAGGGGTCACCTCAGTTTTCTTACAGCACCGCTCAGGGCAATCCCACTTTTCGCTCCTCTCCGTACTTGGATGTGTGTGGATACTTCCATGCTGTAGGCATATCCACCACTAAAAAAATATTACAACACAAAAAACCTAATGGGATATTCATATATTACAGCCATATATTGATTTGAAAAAGACAGACAGAAGGAGAGGTGCTACTGAGAGGGTGTTGCTAGAATTGCTACATCAAACAATCAAAAGCTGGGGGAAAAAAAGGAGTGTAAAAAATTCCTCTCTCTCAGGATGTGACAATGAGTAATGAATGCTAATCAGCTGGTATAATCACACCTGCTTTAAACTTTCCCTTCCCTTTTAGAGGAAATTATTAACTTCCCAGGGCAAAGCAGAGTAAAGCAGGGAACCGAGCAGTGAGGTTTGTCCCAGCACCTGTAAGCAGGTTTGTATTGTCTCAGTAATTATGATTTGAATGGGTATTGCAGAGATGTTATCATCTTCGATTACAGCTGCCATTTCCATAATGCCATTTCCATGTGAATGAAGAGCAAAGGCTGTCAGAAAAGTGTTGACCCTCCTAGGTAATAATACACTACTGATTGTGATAACAGCAGAACTGTGCTCTGTAAAATAAAGCAACTTAATAACAAAAGAAAACCCTGAAAAAAACCCTCCTTACTTTAGGCAGGGGTGGTTGTGTAAAGGAAATGTTGATCACTTGCTGCAGTTCAGGCACCAGGATGATTGTCCACAAAGCATTAAAACCAAACTAGCAACCTCACTTAGTGCTTCAGCATCCTACCTGGGACCTGTTAAGAATGACTGTTTAAAATATATTTAAAATAAAGAAACCCCTAAAAAGAGATTTTGCATCTGGCAAAAATTCATTGATGAATTTGACATCGGTGTCCATATTTTAAGACAAATTACCAGTAACATCCTTTAAAGACTAGTTTACAGCATTCCTGGACAATGGTCAAGATTCTGCTTCTTTTATTTCAATAGAAACGAAATAAACTCCAGTCTTTGCTTCAAGTACTCTCTAAATGCATATGAAAATGGATTCTTTTTCAAAGCTACTGTGATATTGCAACTCCAATCCTTGAAATTTATTTACTAATCAACATACCCCGTAATTATCACTTAAAGGGTAAAATGTCTTTTCAGACTTAGCACAGAATTAATAATAAGAGCCTAATGCATAAATTTTCTTACAAAAAAATAATAGATTTAGTCATTTTTCCATTAAAGATTGTGGCAAAACTCCAATAATGATGAGCAAACTCCTAATAATATTTAACTGTCATATGATTACTGTGTAGCAATTCCATTAGTAATTAGAACTAAATTGCACTGAAGTAATGTATTACCTTCACCTTCCTTCATACCTGTCCTTTCAAACTAAGGGTCAAATTAATGTCAGTGTATCTGAAAAATACTTAATAGGGTGACAACAGGTGCTTTCTGTCTATTTATCCCTGTAAAAAGTCAGCCAAAGCCCTTCAATTCCCTTAAGCACAACACATCATCCAGGGGAGAACCAGAATAACCTCGAGCCTCAAGAAAATTGATTTAGTGAAAATGAAAGTTCCTGATACTCTTCTTTTTCTGCATCTGTTCTTCTTGTAGCTGAATTTCTAACCAGCAGGCGTGGGTGGTATCCTGATATCCCCACTCTGGGAAGCACAACTTAGGGAGGGTCACTCCGGCCTTCCCTTCTATTCAGCATCCCCACTGGCTCTGAGTTCTAGGGAACAGCACAAACCCAGCCCTGGATCACTCAGGATAATCCATAAGCAAAGCAGGGTATGTACATTTCAACCTGCCCAGATTCCATCTGCCTCAGCTTCTTAAACATGTTGCTGTTCTGCTTGAAATTCCTCTGCAGGGAGGCACTGGGAGTGCAGTGGGGAAAATGTCAGTGTCCAGAGAGTGGTTCTGCTGTAGCTAATAGATAATTACAGCATTTTTTAATGAACACCACCCTAAAGCATCCCATTCTGGGAATGAGACCAAATCTTCCCTTTTTTTTTCCTGAAAAATTTTCTTTTATTTTCTTTTTTTTTTTTAATAAATCAATAGGTTTCTCTCAATCTTAATATTGCCCGATTAAAAGTAATATAAATAAGTATCAAACTTCTAATATGAGTGCAGTAATACAGTGTGAAGTGGCAAGGTGAATTTTAGTACATGTTGGGCACTTAGCTCTAGTACCTCTCTAGTCAAGTCACTGCCAGTAATTTGGTATTGCACCATCCCCAAGTTATCAGAAGAAGCAACAAAAGTTAAGTTTCTCATGAAATTTAATGCTGTTGTTAATACTAAACATTTCTTCTCCTTTTTTCTTTTCAAAAAGCCTTGTAGGAAAACAATTTACCAGTGTTTGCTGACAATTTCTTTTTCAGGACACTTCAAAAGAAAGATGGGAATCCAGGAAAAGTTCTGACCTCACACATGCATCGGGGTTCTTATGTAGGATCTTCTGTTCTGCTGTTGCAACAATCCTCGTAAGAAAATGCCAAGTTTTGGCTGCCAGTGCACCATTAAAACTGGTCCAGTTCAACTGTGCCATGAGGTACTCCCTGAGTTTGGATATTTAAAATGTACATCAGTGGTAATAATCATCACAAGGATCTGAGATCACAACTTGGTAATAGTCAAGGGTTCAACCCCTTAAGTAGTATTTAAAGCCTTTTAAAAAGATATTTATTACATATCTTTTTGAATAGACTAAACTTCCATGCAGTACATGCTAGAAATAAAAATGCACACTCTGATGGAGAGCTTTGACTATATAGTATGGTAAAAAGTGTACAACAGACACATACTGACACAAAATATAACTGAAGTTCAAAATCTGTTGAGAATGGAACTGCATCAGTGGTATTTTGATCAGAGGAGGATGGTCCTACCAGGATGTACTTTCTCTCATGACAACAGTAGACCATTTAGCCCTACAGTGCTGGAGACAATTCCTTAACCACTCAGGGTAGTGGAGTTTCAAAAATATGCTCAGAAAACTATATGATTAAACTCTATTTGTTATGCATTCAGCAGATCTTTATCTTCCATGGATCTTCATCGCTCCACAGACGAGGAAACAGGACTGTGGCTGATCTAAACTGACTTAACTCTCATTTTAAACTTTTACTAATTAAAGACATTTGCAAAAGTGGAGGGTTTTTACTTAATTGTTTTCAAAAGTAACTTCTATATTACTTATGTATATTATACGTTTGTGTCTAGTCTTTCCTTTCGATTTTATTCTCCCAGTAAATTAAGGAGAACGAATTATAAGCCCAGTGATGTCTCATTTCTTTCCTTTCTTCATTCTTTTCCAATTTTATTTAACATCCTGAAATTTGATATGGGACAAAGTATTACAAGAAAATCTAAAAACCCAATACAACAAGAAGGGGAACAGAACTTCTATCGTTCCTTTGGTTACTTCCAAACAAATGAGCATAAAATAAACACAGAGTCCTGTACAGATTAAACGTGACAAAAGGCTTTCCTCAGTCATTTCATGTTATTGTTATATTCAAAATATTTTAAAAGTTTGACTGAAAGAAGAAGCAATTCTACTTCTACCAGAAGTGCTCTCCTCCCACTTGGCCTCCACTGTTATTACTGTGCTCCTAGTAGATTATAAATTATGAATTGTACTTAGGAATTTGCAGACCTGTATTTTCTTTGTAGAGAGGGAAGAAAGCACTTATTATTTGTACTTTGATGTATGCCCATACAGTAAAATGGAATCACTGCTTTTGTAACAGCCTATACATTCCAAGCACTTGACCCAAATGTATTTAAGCGAGGCACTATTATTTGTGTGTGTGAAAAATATCTCCCCCTACCTCACACCTCTTCTCTTTTCTTGGGGTCTTTTATAGCTCAAAATAGCCGAGCTTATCTCTCTGCCAGCGTCCTCAGCTCATCTCAGTGTTCGGGGAGATAAGATTAGAGGCCTTGATCCTCCTGCTGTTAGAACAAGACCTCAATCTCTCACTGTCTCTATTTAATCAGGTTCCTATTTTAGCTGCCACAAAGCTGTCAACAAAAGAAAATAAACTATACCCCATCAAGGGGTTAAATTGGATTTCACAATGTGCAAATGCTCGTCTGAACAAAATTCCACCTGCACCCTCCATCAGGCAAATTACTTCTGACTTTTAATTTATTTCTCTCGGAAATGGAAAGGTATGGCATACCCAAAGTCAATAGGGAATAAGGCACGAGGTGTAATCAGCCTGCTCACCAATTCAGAGCCCTCTTCTCTGTCAGCTTTAATACATTTCAGACCACACAGTTTATAGAATGTAAGATGTATCTTTTCTGGTCTGTGTTTTATTTTGGACTTCTCTAGTTAATGGTCCTAACAAGTGACAACTGATGTTTGCTTGATGTAACAGTGACTGTAAGACACACGCGCTACTCAGGCAGATTTTGGACCGTCTGTTTGCTTCTCTGGACTGGAACTGGTTTTCATCTGTGCTCATCTGCAGCCCCAGAATTCTGTTATGATTTCTGTCAGGAAAAAACCCAACCAAATTTTTATTCAGATCTACTATTCAGGCCTAAAAATCCCCCAATGATTAATCACTCGTAACTTAAATATTTTTACTTCTTTGTTTAAAATCATTAGTTAGCAGTATGTTACCCCAAAAAAAGCTTCATTTTCTTGGATACTGATTGTCTTGTGGATAACAAATAAATGTTTCAGATTCATTCAAAATGTTTTCCCTGTTTTTCCCTCTTCTTAATATTTCCATTTTCTTAATTCCACCAGGTCAAATCCAACACCTACTGAAATTGGTAACTCTCCTGGCTCCCTTCTCCCAGGGGAAAGAGCAGTACCCATGAAGGTGAAATATCTCTAGGGTAACAAAATCAGGCTTTGGATAATGCTCATCTACCATGAAAACCTTACTGGCATTGCTTATCCACTTTATTTTTTGTCAGCCCTATAGCAAGGCGGAATTTTATCAGCAACAGGGGCTCCATTAAAACTCAATCATAAAGCACAAGTTAAAAATAAAATTCACATCTGAAGAAACTTCTTCAGTCTCATTAATTTTCTGAACAGCATTAGAAAACCTGCACCATCCATGATCCTCACACAAGGGATAAAGGTCATTTTTTTGCCATACCAAAAGCAGGAATACCTTCTGCATCTTCCACTTATTTTTCAATCCCATGTTATGAAACGTGCACTTGCCTTCAGTGTGTTTATTGCTGTCTAGTAGGACATCTGGTACCTTGCTGCTAACATCTGTCTACCTATGATCACGTAGTGTTAGGCATAATTTTGCCCTTAATAGCTTTCCTCAGGTTTCTCTCTTTACCTCTCATAGCCTGTATTCTGTGATCTGCTTGATTTTTGCTCTGATTAAGATACTCAAATCTGCATAACTGCAAAAGTAATAGATTCAGATTTCTGGATAAAAATTGGGGTTTTTTGTTTTGCTTCAGGGTCCTTCTTCAGCTGTACAACGAGAGTTAATCATGATGATGTTAAAGGTCTTGAGAACATATCATAAAATCAGGGAAAGGAAAAGCAAATACTCTGAAGGAAAGAAACCAGTAGTGGGATTAGAAGGTAGATTACACCCTGCTAACAAATTCCCACAGAAATTCTTCTTTTTATCCTCTTATAATGGCACAGGTTCATGTTTTTCAACAGAATCATTATCTGTAAATCAAATGCAAGTGCCTGAAGTAAATAAGGACAAACAAACTCCATGTAGTCAGGACAAGAAGGATAAACCAAACAGGCAAAGATGTAAGCACAGAACACAAAGATGGGTTACAAAGAGCTGCCAATCCTGCTGCCAGACCCTTGTGGAAAGGGACCCCGCACTTCAGCAATCTTGAAACCCAAACCCACAGGCAGAGCTGCCTTTTACCTCTCTCAGAATAAAGATGTAATTTTTCAGCCCAAACAAATGTGCATTACTGGTACATGGTGGAGCAATAGCCTGGGGAAAACAAATCCTAGAGTTTGCTGCTGCTTATTCATCAGCTAAAAGATTTGAAGCATTTTATTGTGAATGCCTACATTTCAAACAAGAATTTTAAAATTACTTATGAGAAGCCAGATCCTCAGACAAGTAACATATTCCATGCTGAAAGCTCATCTGAAAATTCCTGAATCCATGCAACTGTTCTGAATTAGTTTCCTTTTGAAGATATAGTGATACATTGAGGGGATCATCTCAGTTATCTCACAATAGTTTATTTTGGATAGCTGTGAAAATGTGGAGTGTTTGGCTACAAGCCAATTCTCATCAAGTCCCATAACCTTTATTAAATAAGGAAAAAAAAATGAAAATTGCAGATACAGATTTTGGCCACAGTATTTTATTTTACCTGAAAAAAAATTCAGATGTTTGAAATGTGGCAAATTCTGATGAGGCTGCATGCTTGCATTGTACAGCCAGTTAAATTTAGCTCAGAAATGTTTCTTTTAAACAAGAAAAATTTGCTAATCTGTTCAAATAATGTTTCACATCAGCAAGTAGTGGTTTTGGTTTTTCAAAGGACCAGGTTTCATTAAAAAATTGTAAATGTTTTCCCAGCTCCAATACTAATACAAACACTCCACACTACTCATTTATTCATGATTTCAGGTTATGTTGGAAATATCTCTGTGTAGAGTAAGAATTATTGTGATTTTATGTGACGGAAACATCATACTAGGGAAAAATTATTATTTATATAGCCAAATGCAAGTGTTGGGGTTCTCAGACTCTGAGATCTACAAATCACACTGCAGCCCAGGCTGCTTTTCACTGTGCTGCAAAGCTCAAGTACCCTCAGAGGTTCAGAAAAGAAGCAATCTGACAGGTACTGCCTAGTTAAATATGAGTTATCATTTCCATTACCACACCATATTATTAGGAGTTCCATAAGCAGTCATGTATTTTGGAGAGGCACCAACTCCAGACACAGAATATATCTGGCAAATATAAATTAGCAGATTGTCTTTTGCTTTATAAATTCAAAATATTGTGAAAAACAAAAAAAACCTATTCCACCTCAGTGGAAAGACTGAGAGGTAAACCTCTGAAAATGTGAGATTTTAGTTTTATTGGTGTTAAAATACATACATATTCACCAGGACCCTGAAGGACTCACCAGCACCCTAACTACTGACAGTTATCGAGGTATTAAGGTACTGCCTGTTCACTCTGAATCAGCACTGTTATTAAAAGTGGTGGGACTTCCCACCCACGCTGCAGAAAGCTCCAGTCTTCCACTGCAACAGGGGAAAAACACAACTTGCCTGCATACAAGGATGACCCAGAAAGCTAAATCTTTTCCCCGGGAAAAATAGATAAACTCGTGGTTAAGTTCCTATAATAGCAGAGCACTCAGCTGTTACCTAATAGAGAATGATGTTGGATCACTGAGTTTTCCCAGGAATTTAACATCTCTGCATGAAGTTCTTTCAGTTAATAACCCAGCCCAGGTGGTGGAATAAAGAAGTCTGATGCAAAAATCAAACAAACAAACAAACAAACCAAGCCTTTGATCTCAGTAATAACTAGAAAGTCAATCAAACTTCCCCAATGCTTTGTCTCGTACATCAAGGCTTGAAATTCCGAGTTTGAAGCCAAATATTGGTCAGTGAGTGGAGCCAGCTGCAAACGCCTGGCACTTGTGACAGTGCCTCTGTTTCCAGGACAGTGGGATAAACGTCTGTGGTGCTCTGCTAATTACAAACCCAGCAGTCACAAAGCATCAGCCTCAACCCTTGTCAAAAAAGGGCTGTTCTATAAAGGGAACCGCATACCATTAGCACTTCACTCCCAAACGGTCCAGACACAATGAGGAACAATACATTTCCTTTTCCAAAGGTGTCAGTGGATGCCAGGGAAAGCAGAACACCAAAAAAATGTTAAACATCCTGTTCCAGCAGAAAGTGATTCTGAGATCAGCCCCTCTGCTCACCCCACCTCAAAGTAGCTCTGAATTTAAGTGAAATGTCTCAGTTTACACCACAGGATAACCTGGCCCAAGGTATCTAAGGGATTTGAAAACCAGAAATGTAACGCGCAAACGCCAGTCCTGCAGCTGTAAATGTGGACTAAATCCTCGTCACCTCCGTATGTTGCATCTAATCAAACAGGCTTTTTAGAGCTTGGCTGCCCATCCTCTCACGTACACATTTCCAGGATACTTGTTCTGCTTCACTGAGTTTGGAATCAGCATCACCATCAAGAAGTGTCTCCTCCTGCACACCAATAAGTGACTCCAGCACCACGTCCAAAGGGTACAAAACCTTCCTTTCCTTTCCTTTCCCTGGTCTGACAGAGCACATCTCTCCCAGATTAAAGTCCTTGCACTGTCACATACAATACTAAGATTAATTCAGTATCTCCTTCCCTTTCAAAGCCTTTTCTGGCTGTTTAACACACCAACTTTTAGCAGTTTGACACCCCCCATGTTTAATCTCTGTGCTGCTGTTCTTTCAGTAGACTGGTGTAATTTCTTCACAATTCTAAAGGGCAGCACAAAGAAAAGTAATTTTCCCTAGTAATAAGATATACACACACAGAAGCCAAGAAGGGAAGGCACAAATAAAGCCAGATTATCTTGCAGAGTCTGTGGCTGCTCCTTAATGCTAATTTAAGTTCCCATCAATAGGCAGCTCCTATGACATGACACTTCAATACTGATTCACAGCAAATGTAGAAGTGGTAAGCTGAATCATCCAAATGAAATCCCCACTATCAGGCAGAACAAAATAGGAGAACTCAAGTTCTTTCTCTTTACCACAGCTGAGCTTTGTGCTTCTTATCTGACATGTGCAATGCAATTCCAACAGGGACACACAGTGAGCAAGGCCCACCTGTCTCCACTTGCTGCTCCTCTGGCCTAGAGCTGTAAAGACAGCAACTAAGTGATCGGGGTTTGCTTCCACGGGCAACAGTCAGGGATTTTGCTTTATGGTGGGTTTTCTGCATTTCTGGTGTGTTTTCAGAAGTTTCCATTCCATTTATTCACTTCTCTGACTGGCCTAGAAAATCTGCACCTTCTTGATTGGGTAACAGCTGCACAGAGAGCTGATGGAGACCTGGCAACAGAATCGTTAAGGCTGGAAGAGACCTCCAGGACCATTGAGCCCACCCTGTGCCCCATCCCCACCTTGTCCCCAGCCCAGAGCACTGAGTGCCACGGCCAGTCCTTCCTTGGACACCTCCAGGGCTGGGGACTCCAAACCTCCCTGGGCAGCCCCTGCCAAGGCCTGACCATTCTTTCCATGGAGAAATTCCTCCTGATGTCCAGCCTGACCCTCTCCTGTCACTAGCTGTGTGGGAATAGAGGCCAACCCTCATCTCACCACAACCTCCTGTGCTTAGGATGTGACAGACACATTTGGGACATAAATTTTTCCCCATCTTTTTTCCAAGACAAAGAACACACTTATTTTTACCCTCAGCTGCACTAAGTGCTCCAGAGACTAAAAATTCCAGAAGGAAGGCAGGAGTTACCCACTTGTGGTCTGCTCAAACAGAATTCTCATGACAAAATTAACAACCGTGTTCTGGCTGGTTTCTGAGACAAGTGAGGATACAGAGTGGTGAGAAGAATAGTACCCAGTTCTCATAAATTTATAGGCACTTTGCACCAGCCTTGTATTTTATTTTATTATAGGAAATGATGGAATAATGATATTCTTAGATAAAAGGAAATAATCTCACATAAAGCCTAGATCTTTGTTTAGGTCCAGACATTCAAAAGTGCTGAAGACTCAAAGAAGTCAAAGCCAGACTAAGCAGACCTTGAGGAGTGTCAAGTCCCCAGCAGCGCTTGTTGTGACATGGCCAGTGTTTCCAAAAGCTCACAGCACACAAGGTTCTTCTGAGCTCTTTTGAGAACCGAGATCTAAGTATGGCATTAGGAGCTGCTGTGTGCTTAGCATACTTAAGGATCAGACCTGTGTTATGGGCTCTCCTGAGCCCTTTTCAAAATCTGGTCTGCACTTTAAGCATCCAGCTTCACGCATTGTTTCAGTCCTTGGAGGATTCAAGAGGTTTATAATGAATTTTTAAAATTGTGAAACTTGAATGAAAAGTGCCTTTTAACAGCGGTATGAAGTAGGTTATCTCAGGCAACACATTTGTTATTGTTGCTACAGGAGGTATATGCCAACTATAAATACCATTTATTAGCAGTGAATGATAAACCTTCAGTGTAACTGAAGGCTTAATAGCAGAATGAATTAACTCCTGCTCAGGCTGCTGCAACTTTAATTCTAACTGGAGGCATTGTGGGGAAAAAATCTTGGGATCCTCAAGCATTTCACCAGCAAAGAGCCAAACGTAAACAACCAGCTGAAACAAAAATAACCAGTGGCTACTGGTCATTAGTGTTCAGAAGTGAGTAGCTGCTCCAGCCCTTTATAGAGATGTTATTAATTCTGAAATTGTAAAGACATGATGTTAATATTTCACCTTTATTAGCTGCCTCACCTCCACATTTGGATTAGCTAAGCCAACAGCGTGACCCTCTTTTTCAAATTTGAGAAACTGAAAGAAGTTATGCAGCTTAAATATCTTCCTACACCACAGGCGAAGGAAATACTTCTTGTAAGAATACAAATACTATGGGAAAGTGGGGAGGGCAGATGAAAACACGAAGGCACGAAAACCTAAAAAAAATTTGCTTTTCCTATTTACTCTAAATTCCGAAAGCCACAACTCCCCCTTCTCCTGGAATCCAGGAGGACATGCAGACAGGCTAATAAGAAGAAACCATAATGAGTCTTTAAAAACCCCAACCTAAAGGTCACAATTCAAGCCAGTCTCTGTGGTGTACCAGGGACTGACATAGGATATCTTTATTTTATGGACTGGAAGCAGGAAATATGTAAGGATGAGAGTCTCAACTGAAACTCATCACAGAGGTGGTGGATTTACTGTTAAGATGGAGATATCATTATACAAATTTTAACTTGAAAATTAAATCACAATTTGCATGTCACTGTAACATGAATTCTTTGTCTTATAATTAAATTTAGACCTCCCAAACAAATTCTGAGGTTATTAAGGACCCCAATTTGTCTTATACGTTAACTTGGCAAAAAAATAAATTCTGTTCATTTTTCTAATAGTTACCTGCAAACCTCAAAAAGCCACAGGCTATTTCTTGTCCCTTGCCACCAGTATGTTCACACCCCTTCCAGAGGGCTCTCCTCTCAGTGTCCCTTTGAATGCAGCGAAGACTCAACACTTTGGAAGAATTTTGGCTGAAGGTACAGTAAAGAAACAACAGAAGGAATGCTGGATCAAGAAACACTTCAGTATTCTGCAGTATAGTGTTCTATACAAAGTTATTCTGTTCACATTCTACTCATGATAAGTTAGGAATTGTGAAAATAATAAAGGAAGAGACCAGTACGATAACAACAAACTTTTTACAGGGGCATGACAGGAGAAGGGGAAATGGTTTTAAGCTGAAGGAGAGTAGGGTTAGAGCAGATGTTAGGAGGAAATCTTGCCCTGTGAGGGTGGGGAGGCCTTGGCACAGGTTGCCCAGAGAAGCTGTGGCTGCCCCATCCCTGGAAGTGTCCAAGG
>JAWMRA010000020.1:4057150-4106497 GCA_035584735.1 Pseudotriccus pelzelni
CTGCCCCATCCCTGGAAGTGTCCAAGGCCAGGTTGGACGGGGCTTGGAGCAACGTGGGATAGTGGAAGGTGTCCCTGGCCATGGCAGGGGGTGGAATGAGATAGGTTTTGAGGTCCCTTCCAAACCAAACCACTCTGTGGAATTCTGTGAACATCCACCCCCATCTGATCACCTGCTTGTCTCTCTCAGAAGTAAATTTTAGAGTTCAGCAGTTGCTCTTAGACTTCGTCTTTGTCTAAAATCTGAAAACATTTGAGAAAATAGGCTTAAATTTTTCCCATTTCTCTCCATGGAAGCCCCTGTTGAAAACGAAATGCCACCTTCCAGAGCCAGGGGTGCCCCAACCTCCCTGCACCCCCTGCAGCATCTGCAGAGGGGAAGATGAGCCACGTGCGTAAATCAGATCCCTTGCATTCACCAGGACTCTGATTTATGGCTTTGTAATCTTCATAGGCCAAGTTGCAGGGAAGGAAAAATGGATATTGGAAGAAGTCATAGCAGATGTGTTCACTTCTAAAAAAGAATGCACGACATGTGCTGCAAAATAAAAGCACCATTTGGCAACATAAAATATCTTGGCATCTGTGTGAATTTGTAACTGCAGTAAAATATTGATATGGCTGATAAAGCTGAAGTTCCATTTCCCTCTGCCTTTGCATGTGTGTGCCTTCAGAGGAAGTTTCCTTTTCATACTGTGGGATCGCCTTTGTATATTACAGATTTTTTTAATAGCCTCATATACTTTGCCTGATGGGATGGTGAAAAAACAAAAATAAGAAGTTCTGGTAACTGAACAGATGAATTTTCCTTGGCCTCACTCCATTGAGAATATACTTGCCTATTTTTTTCCCTAAACCTAGTAATTTTAATGTTTAATCCTAAAAATAGCATTAAATAGTGGATGATTTTCTCTTAATTAAGAGGTCAACATACCTTTTTTTCAATTATATTGAGAATCTTCAAGAGATTCTAAATGGTCAGAAATGTGCAAATCTCCTTTACAAGGATAAATTTTCTTTGGGAGTGAGATAAAAACGTACCGAAAAGGAACGGTGTGCTTACACGCACAGGTCCAACTCTGTGTTTTAGGCCATTATTTACAGAAGCCATTTGTGAAGCTCACATCTGTTTCTGTTCCTTCCCAGGTTTGAGGCTAATCCTTCACACTTTACAAGCAGTTCAAGATAATAGCCTGCTGGAGGTTTGAAGCTGACTACAAAGATCCATGAATCCCTGAATTTTGTTCATACTTAGAGAGAAACTTTCTGTTCTGAGAGAGATTAAGCACGAAAACAAAATTCTTCAGGAAATATGTCTGAGAGTATTTGACCTCTGACGTACCTGGCTGGAACAGAGCAAGCACATAAAAATGAAGATAAATGAGCATTACTGAGTTAAATATTTCTTCTATTAAAGAAAACTGTCATTTCCCCCTCCACAAGGCCTTAATCTCCATTTCAAAATCAGCTTTATCACTTCTGGATCTGTGACAAACCAATTTTGCCTCCTCCACACAACCAATCGCTGTGCCCCATTAAAATAACACCGCACCCAGGGTTTGAAAGAGCCTAAGATATCATGAATATTGAGAGTACTTCAAATGCAATTTCCTTCTCATAAAAAACTTTGCTGTCTCTTCCGATATAATATGTGGAGGCTGCAAGCTTGTTCCTTTAATCCATAGCAATTAGTTTCCATCAGGATACACTCCCACTCTGGAGAAGTTTTATTAATGGGTGGTGTGTGTTTGAAGAAATTTTAGCTTCTTAAGCCAGAATGAAAACAGCCATGAGCCTCTCATGGGTCTGTAATGGACTGTAAAAAAGTTTAGTGCAATATCTGATGTCACTAAAATACCAACTCTGGGCAAAAGGATTCTTTTCCTATTCGAGGTCTTTTTTTATACACTTACATCCCTCTTAGACCGCTGAAATTCCTACATATCACCCTTCCCATCACTGAAACTATGGAGGTGTGAGGAAGACTGGCAATAAATATCTGTATGTAACACAAGTCTACAGCCAGGAGTGGGAAAAAGTAAAAAGTTAAAGAGGAAGTAGCATCAGGTACAGACTAAAGAGTTTCACTTGCACCAGCAATTTAATTCCTTTAACACACACTGTCCCTTTTAGCATTTCCTGCCCACTCTCAGGTTACTGGAATGAGATCATTCCAATTTCAAATGAGAACACTCCTCTTTGCTTTTTCAACTGTCATCTCTATGACTGTGACTTAACACACGAGTTACTCCCAGGCCTTCACAAGAGACCTTCAGCACCTGCTCGGGTGGTTTTTCTGGGAAACCTGATCAGAGCCATAGTAGAAAAAGCCCAAATTCTAGAAAAAAAATGTGTAGCAAACAAGTTTGCTTTCTGCACAGCAGACATTTATTGTGGTAAGCACTACTTGGCCACAAGAAAGAGATCCTGCCCATGAAATATTAAAAATATTTCTTTTAAGAATCAACCAATTTTCACGTTCAGAATTCATGCCCTTTTTGATGTAAGGGTTGGGTGCCTTGCTCAGATAACTGGCTAACAGCAAGCAAGCTACTGATACCTTCCCTGTTGTTTCAAATAAAAACTAAGTCCATAATGGCATTACATTACAAACATGAGCCCTCCAGCAAATTATTGAATTGGTTGTGTTAAAGGAGTTTCCGAGATAAAGCCTTTTTGGAATCCGTTATTATTGCTGAGATTTTATTTAAATAACATCAATTATAGAAAAGAAAATCAGCTGTTTGTACCTGCATGTACAGCTGTCTACCTAATATTTAAATCCTGGACTGAATATACATTTTATTCTCAAAGAAACTAAACAGTTATATTATGAGTATGATTTGAAATACACAAAATCCCCTTGTTTTTTATAAGAGAGCTTTTCATTTAGTAGTGGGTTAACAGGATCTTTTACTCTAAATAAAGCTGAAATGCTGTGTCTTGTCTTCCCATAGGACAGGTAACTGGCAGCTACCACAAAGCACAAATAATATGGATAATCACCATTACTGTACAACAAAAACTAAAATCAGGAGGGAAACAGGCACATAAAGGTGCCAGAAGTAGCAAGGGTGTGTCTGTTCTACAGGACACTCTGCAAGGCAACACAAATACTCTGCTGCACAGTCCAGGGCCATGTGATTGGTTTGATTCTTTCCCCCCCTTCCAGTCTGTGTGTCTGGTGAAGAGGAACAGCAAAAGCTTCTGAAAATATTCCCTGAGTAAATGACTCATCCTCTGGTTAAAAAGTATCTACACACTGACTCCCCAACAAAAGTCTGGGGCTGTTGCTTCCATGGGCAGCGAAGCAATAAAGGTTGGACAGGTGGAGTAGATGTCAGTTTAGAGGCAAAATAAAGCCCTCATCAAGCTTTCCGAGCCTTTGTTGCCGGTTTTTTTTTAGCTCCTCTTTTTGTTTACCACCTATATTTCAGCCCATGGCTGAACAAAAGAGCAGCTGCTGGATCTGATAATATTGTTCAGCTTCAGTATTGCTTAGTAAATCAGAATAGTGTTAAGTGGCTTGACTTTATTAGGCTGTGGATTTGAGTTGCTGTGCCTGCGTTTCACTGTGTGGCTCTGCAGGTGCCTATACCTTTCTATTGTAGTTTGCATGCTTTTATTGAAATACCTACACACTTTGGAGCAAAGAATTACTGATTACTAACACCAGAAGAAAGCAGAGGGATCTACTGGCTGCAACAGGGGTTATGAAACTGGGATGAGTAGGTTTAGATTCCAGCTGTGCTTCTGACTGAATATAAGAACTTTTTTACTTCATATATGACAACACTAAGTAAATGAGAATTCAGTATCAAACTGCAGTGTAAAGGTTCTGCCCCAATTATCCAGGTCTTACTAGGAATTCCACCATTCTAAGGTACTATCTACTTATTAACTGTATTTAAATATGCTACATGTCACTTAGATTGAATACAAAGGTGTGTGTATTACATAAGGGATTAAAATCATCCGACTTCAGTTTCTAGATGTACAGAACCTTGGTTAACTATTTTTAATTTTTATGAGTCTCCAAATATAAAGTCAAGAGGCTGATTAGAATGTCCCCACATAAATCTATACCTGCCACATCACTCAGTCCCCTAGAGAGTCAATCAGGAGACAATCCTGACCACTCAGGTATTTTCAAAGAGCGGACTGGAAAAAGAGAAACCACCACCAAGGAAAAAAAAAGCAAGCCCAGCCCTGAAAATTGATTGGTATATCATGGCCAAAATGACGAGAGAAACAACCAGAATGTATAAGAACCCCTCACAGATATGTCTTAAGTAAACAAACCTATTAACTCAGATTTACAGTCAATAGAAGAAAAGAAGATAAATTGAAGGAAAACATTTTCAAGTGTATTATCAGTAACATTAGCAGAGCTTTGTCTTCATTTTGGTTGTTTTCCCTGAGTTCCTGTAGAAAACAGAGTAATCACTAGAGTTGCTTTCTCTCCCGTCGCCTTGACAGTACATTAATGCTCATAAATAAGTGACTTCTGTAAAACCCAAAAAGCGGTAAAACCCCCTTAGCAACTACGTGTGCTTTCAAGAAGGGCTTTCCTGCCAAATTTTGGCGGTTGGCAGGCCAGCAGGTGAGGTGGCACTGGGGTGTTCTCCAGGTGTGCCCACATTTCGGAGTCCCCGAGGCTGCAGGAGGAGCGGTGAGTTGCGGGAACACCCGCAGCTCGTCCAGCCCTGGCCATTTGGGGGCGAACCAGCGATGTCACCTCCTCGCTGGAACCCGAGTGTTAAACACCAACGCGGCCTGCCGCCAGAAAAGGGCGCTTCACCCGAAATCCGGCTGAAACCCCGCAGATGAAAGCTGCGGCACAGACCGGCGGTGGCAGCGAGCGGCCCCGGGAGCTGCACAGGGGTGCGTTGGGAGAGCCGCTCCGGGCAGAGCCGCTCCGGGCAGAGCCGCTCCGGGCAGAGCCGCTCCGGGCAGAGCCGCTCCGGGCAGGGCACACGGACACGGCAGAGCAAACAAAGCCCAGCACCGCTAACAAACTGCCTCGGCGAGCAGGGGCAGTGGAGCGCGCAGTCAAAAATCGGTGCTAACCCGTCACATGTACCTGACAAGGCAGGAAAGAACCAAAACAACACAGCGCAGCTCTTACCTACGGAGGAGCTGCTAAAGGATGGCTGGATTTGCTGTGAGAGTGACAATGATGTCCCAT
Source organism: Pseudotriccus pelzelni (assembly GCA_035584735.1). Classification (NCBI taxonomy): domain Eukaryota; kingdom Metazoa; phylum Chordata; class Aves; order Passeriformes; family Tyrannidae; genus Pseudotriccus; species Pseudotriccus pelzelni. The sequence continues at coordinate 4,062,338 of JAWMRA010000020.1, forward strand.
CCTGGAGTCCCCAAGCGGCTGTGATTAGGAAAACTGGAACAACAAGTACAGATGAAGCTGTGAGCCTGCTGAACTGCTTTGATGCCTGGGCTTAGGTTCAGTTCTCAGCATCACACTGATAAAACAGCTCTGTCATTATAAGTGTCTTAATTTTCCTGTGAATTATCAGACATTTCTGGCATTTAAATGACATACGCATTTTAAGCTATATTCCCTATGTCAGCCAAAAGTGATGGCATTTTTAGCTTGGGTAAGCCTGAGCATTTTATTCACTGCAGTTCCAAGAACATTCCAATGACTCAGAGGTACCGCATTACAGTCATATTTTAAATTTTGACCCTAATTAATTCATCAAGTTCATAACTATTCTTCTCATCTGAAACTTGTGCTTAGCACTTCAACCTCTGCCTTATAGCTTTAATTTTAAAGACAAAATGAAAATCTCAGCTCTCTTTACTCTTTCATTAAGATGATTTAAATTATCCGGAATTTTTCCCACTCCCACAAATAGCTCTCCTTCACCTTTCTCTAACATAAATGAGTTGAAAGAAAGCTGGCTTTCACCGGCAACTAAACTGAAAGAAGGCTAACCCTGAACAAATTAACAGCACACATTTTGTCTTGAACTAAATTAATATGACTCCTAGCACAGGAAGAGCCAGGGGACCAGTGCTTCTCAGTGCAAAAGTACTTACTTTTAAATATTAAAAATACAAAGTGCAGCGTGAACACTTCACTTGACAACATCCCAAAGAGATTAGCTAAAACCAGTCTAACAAAGGCCAGGCACAGCAGAAAAAGCGCTGCAGGTCAGAGGGTTTCAGCTGAGCTGAGTGGATGCTCTGATGCTGCTCCCCTACTCCTTGTAACTGTGCAGGTCTCCAAAGTATAATGAAAAAACAACCCAAAAAGTGAGAAAACAGCACTCTCTCTTTTCATGCCAGTGCTAGTGATGCTCTCACCTCTTTTCTTAAGTTCCCTGGTCCTGTGTTTGCGTTGTCATTGCAGATTCTCAGCAAGTGGGTCACAGAGCACACAGAGAACCCACTGCGGTGCTGATGTGAGGCAAATAATCCCCCACTCGCCCAGGGCACAACCGCTGGTGCACGAGATAATTAAACACCGACTATTGCCTTTTCCTCAATGCACTCAGAAAGGAGATTAAAAGAACAAGGCTTGGGACTAAATCCAGGGTTGTATTATTGCCTTGATACAGGTATAAATGGACAGAAGGGAATTCAAGTATCGGTGGAGGCTGGGATTTTGGGATGTTTTGAGAGCAATAAGAATTTTTCAGTTTGTATGGATAATGCTTGTCAGAAATTAACTGAGCAGGTAATTACAGCAGAGCAGTTTCACTCCAGTACCAAGAGACTGAAATGCCAGATCAGTATTGCCTGGCTTGTGTTCCACCACCAGCAAGGTTTGTCTAAATTAAGCATTTCCCCGAAGAGCATTTTCTTTGCAAGGCAAACATTTCACAAATCTCTTATTTTGACACTTCCATTTTGATAGCACAGCACAGATCAGGAAAAAAAACACCAAAAAACAAAAAACCTTTCAATGTTAGGTTACACATTTCATATTAGTAATTGTCTGTTTCTTACCAGGCTCAAAGAAAAAACTAATTTTGAAATTTCAACAGGTTACTTGTTGGTTTTGTTCTTTGGTACTGTCTTATCCAGCTCTGTTTCACTTCTACGTAGTATGCAAAAAAGATGTCAATATTTCTGCCATGTGGATAATATGAAATAAAAATTTTATTCCAAGTATATCAAAGAGATGATGGAAGTTATACATCTGAGTAGTAAATTATTAGCCAGGGAAAGAATAGTTTAATCACTGTATATAACAAACCTGCAATACCTAAGCACAGTAGGTTAGTCCCATGTTTGCAGGTTTGGGATTTTTTGTTTGTTTGGTGGGGTTTTTTGTTTTGAAAGTTAGATCTAATAAGAAGAAAAAAAAAAAGATACATAACAGCCAGTGTTTTAAAATCCTGAATCGTATTCTTTGGAGCATTGATGAGTAAATGAAGGCAGAAAGCCTTAGATCAAGACTGCTGAGAGATAAAAAGAGCCTCTTCAGCTCCAAATCACTGGGAGCTATTTAGGTAAGGCAGCTTGTAAAGTCCTGTACAAAATATTAGTCTCTGTTGCTGTTAACAAATGTGAGTAGGTATAAAGCCTCCAAAAAAGACAACAAAAAACTCCCATAAGATGAAAGGTGAATGTGGACCTTCTGTGAGAGTCAGAGCTGCTGGTTAATATGTTTTAGCTGCTTGTTCACTTCAGTGTCTAATTCTTAAAGAAGAGAAGGTATCTGCCCTGTCTTGTAAGGTGTGTTACTCTAAGAGCATCTTCTTTTTAATTCCGATTCTAAACCAATGGAAAGCAGAAGGCAGAGTGGGAGAAGTAAAGTCCCAGGATAATTGATGTGAGTGAAGAATAAATCAGAGTAATTCTGATGTCATAGTTGTCTCATTTCCAGTTGTAGTTAATACTCATCATGGATAACTTTTTTTTGCTCCAATGTATTGTGCATCTCTGCTCTGACATTCTCTGACATCGCTGAACACGAAGCACGGAGACTTTTTTGGTGCTCAGAAACAGCTGCTGTGAAAGGCCACTGAGCAAAATGATTTTGTTACATTGTCCCAGCAACGACCTCAACCCTGACTGAGGAGCTAATTCAATTCCAAGGACTCTCACTATCAGATGCTGTCAATTTGTCCCTTTTTTTTTATATAGTAATATCTAATATGGAATAGAGTTACTAGGAAGTGAGCTGAGACCAGCAAAATTCACTTCAGTTAGGGAATAAGACAGCTCTGAAATTTCTCCCCTAGAAGAAAAGAGACCATGGCCTTGCGTACACACACCCATAAAGGTTGTCAGTAAATGAAGTACAATCATATAAGCTGGATTTCTGGTTGCACTTGGGAGTAAAATATTTTATGTACCTCTACTACTTCTGCTGGTGAAGGAATTGAAATCAAATGAAAATTCTGAATTTTGAATTCATGCATTATGAAGTCAACCTCCCTCCCAATTCCTCATTTCTTCTTGGCATGTCAGTTCTAAATGTCCATACACAATGGAACCACAGAGTGGTTTGGGTTGGAAGGGACCATAAAGCTCATCTCATTCCACCCCCTGCCATGGTCAGGGACACTTTCCACCAGCCCAGGTAGCTCCAAGCCCCGTCCAACCTGGCCTTGGACACTTCCAGAGATGTGGCAGCCACAGCTTCTCTGGGCAACCTGTGCCAGGGCCTGACCACCCTCACAGGGAGGAATTTCTTCCCAGTATCTAATCTAAACTCGGCATCTTTCACTTTAAAGCTCTTTTCCCTTGTCCTAATGTCACATGTCCTTGTGAAAAGTCCCTGTTCAACCTTTTTATAAGCCCCTTTCATATATAATGCAGTTTGATAACTCCAAATTGCATCACGTTCTGCGTTTCAGGAATCACCAGGGACTGCAATAAGTCCTACCAAGCTCACTGAGAACAGGTGGGGAGGAGGCAGCCCAGCACTCAGAGCTGTCAATGCCTGTGCTTCAAAACAGTCCTATTATCTCATTTGCACTGTCACACAAATTGTTGTGAGAGTTAAGGCAAATTAAACACATTCACACAGAGCCAAATTCCATTGTTTGAATGGAAAAGTCGGAGAAATGTAAGACACTGTGTAAAATCAGATGGCACAAGTCAAAGGGGCTGAAAGGTTTTTGAAACTGGGAGAGAGGCCCATAATAAAAGCACCGAAATGAATGCTAATTGGCCAACTGGGTTAAAATGTGAAGCTTTTGGGAGACATTGTTTATCCAAAAAGCACAATACACAACAAGAAATATAAAGAGTGAGCTCAGGCAAGCATTGCAGCATGGAACCCTGACATTGCAGTCTTGTTTCCTATCAGTGTATTTTGAACTCACCTGATGTTTTGAGATTCAATTATTCCTCAGATTTGAAATATGAGATATTAACTCCTCTCAGCCTCTCATTTATGCCATTTTCCTTCATTATTCCTTCTGTTTTTCCAGTCTAGTTTGGTTTTCCTTCCACTTAGCAATGCCAGCCTCGCTGCAATCTCACTTGGCTTTTACTGCGGCTCAGGGACTAACAGAGCTCCACCAATATTAACAACAGTGACAGTACAAGTTTGCCTGGTCCCAGAGTATGAGCTGAGCTTGTGTTCTACCACTAATCACAGACAGAAAGGGAAGCTTTGGCCTGAATCATTTAGCTTTGTTTGTCTTGGTTTGCCTTTTAGTAGGTGACACCAAATTTACACACCAAAACCTCAATACTGTGTTATTCTTCTGCTATTTCCAAGATAATAGTTAAGGCTTCTGAGGGATTGTCAAGCAGCAACAAAGCACAGTTCTGCTGAAAGAAATAATAAAGATGGCTAAAATACTTCAAAAAATATTTTCAGAGCTTTATAAAAATTTTTGTTGTCACTATATAAATGAGTCAAACTCTATTAAAAGAGGTGCAAGTGATTCAGTGATGAAACATGAGTGTGAATTCCTCTGAATATCTGTACTTATTTCATCCCCACTAAACCCAAACAAATATCAAACTTTGGAGGAAGGCCTGAGCATGGATGATGTGATTTCAAAACGAGAGGGGAAAATAATGAAACCCTTGCCTTATTATTTGCCAGAGACTCCTTCAAAATGGAGAGGATGAGGCCATTTATTGTGTATTTTGTACCAGTCCTGTGTTACAGAGACAGTACATTTAGCTATGATGAGACAGGAGTCTTTTGGCTCCCTGTGCATTACAGTAAATAGCAACATTAGTGCAGCAGGCTGGAGATTGAAGGCTCCCAATCCTCAAGCAGAAGGCTTAAAAACTCCATGCCAAGACTGAGGCTCCCAGACAAGGAAGATCTGTCTCTGTATATGGGAAGCAGTGAGGGATAGTCTTCAGAAAGTTCCCAGCAGCAAAAATAAAGATCAGAAAAGTATTCTTTGCACTAACCAAGCAGAAATCCCTGGTATCCTTCCCCTGTTCTTTATGCGCAGAGAAAAGTTGGAAGAAGATAAATGCTGTTGCCTTGACTTCCTTTTCTCTTTTTGCCTCCAATATTTAAGTATTTAGATACCTAAAAAGCAAGTCATGGGTAGAGATTCATGTTTCACATTCTGATACTGTCAGAATATGTCTCTTCAGGTCTTCTGGACTCCTCTGATGCCTCACACCAGACGAAGAGCCCAGCCTGGCTCACAGATTGTTGCTCTGAAGGACTCTCAGCTGAGCACAACAGACAAGGGCCCTCCTACACACCAGTAATGCCATAGTGGCGGGCTCAAAGAACTCCCTTCTGCTCTGTAAATGGCATATGGAATGAAATAAAGGAGCGTTATAAAACATAAGTGTCATGTTAATTCTGCCCTGGGCATGGGCTGGACAGGCGGTTCTGCTGTGGCAGAGCTCACACGTAGCCAAGACCAGCACGGAATTATCACAGGCACTGCAGACAGGGTGGACCCAGCACAGACCAAGCTCGTGCAATGGCTAAGCATAACCTGGGAGACGAGCCCCACTTCCAAGAGTTTCCAACCCAAACACGGAGACCCAGAGAGGGTTTGCCTGGGATCACAGGTCTGCACAAATGTTGACTCTATGACAGACTGACTCCAGCTTGGTCCTCCCAGCATTTTCCAGCCTAGCAGCTCCCAAGCTCTTGTCAGTGCATTGCCATCAACACCAAATGTTACAGTTTTCATCGCACACAGCCTAGGATTTATCTGCTCATATTTACTTAGCATTTGCTGTGGGCTACTGCACTATATTCATTTGTTGATACCCATTTTCCAGTGCCCTTTTATTATTCTCCAGCAGAATAGACTCCTGGCAACCTGAAGAATAATGGCCTATTCACAGTCTTAGTCCTAATTAGGAGACATGTTTGTGTTCTCTGCAGAAATCAGAATCTCATAATAAGGGCTGCATCAACCATTAAAGGCTCCCTTTAGTCTCCCTGAAACACCTAAACTGGTGTAGTAAAGTTTAAAGCATTTATGACAAGGCTGTCTGCAGTTCTCAGGCTGGCACAAAAATATTACACATCATTTGCATAGTGTGGGAAGGGAATATCCCTGACCTACAGCACGAGCTCCTGCTCATGTGCTCACAAGGGAAAGGGAAGTGTGGGCACTGCAAGGGATCTGGGAACAGCACTCAGTAACCTAAGGAAAATATAACAGGAGGCAGAACTAAGGAACCTATAACAGGGGCCAGGAAAGTGGAAAATTACAGATTAAGAGCTACTAATTTTAAAAACTAGTAATCCTAATCGGTTGATGAGCAGTTTTGTTGCAACTGTGTTTAGAAACCATCCCAAATCACACTAGGATTGTTGTTCCAGGTATCTCACAAACTCCTAAGGTGAATTGTGGCACAAAGACAGACAATATATTTTTCCCACTAGTAATACAGGCCGTTAAGAGTTTGCTGCTGACTAATGTCTAGCCAGGAGTTCCCAAGAAGGAGAGCACACCACCTTCAGCAAAATTTTGGTATATAGGCTAGCCTTAAATAGGGGAAAAAAGAATCTAAGCAAGCCACAGAAAAAGAAAAAATCTTTTCCATTTTACTGATTTTAAAATTTGCCTGTGACATTCAGGAAACCTGTCCATGTCCAGGGAAAGTCTGCAGGCATCTTAAGGGAAGGAAAACCAGTTACAGGTTCATAACAGTGGTTTTGAAGCTGCTAGTGAAAGATTCACACTAACAGAGCAGACTGGGGAGGCAGGATTTGGGTGCCTGAGTTGCAAACTTCAACTTTTGTATCTTGAAGTTTTATATCCCTCTATCATTGGCAAATTTCCTTTCTAATCCTGAGAGTAAGAAAGTCCCCTAGTGTTTCTTGACAAAGTTTTTTAATGCCCTGACACCTTTTGCTTGCTCCACTTTTGCCTGGGCAGAGCACTTCACCAGTGCAGATACACTGGCTCTGGTGCCTCAGCTCCCTGAATCTACAGAACTGCACTGTGTCACAGAAATGAATGTTAGGCTTCTGCTGGGGAACAGTAAAATGTTTTTATTGATGTGCACAGGCATAAAACCCTAAACTGTGGCCTTGCACTGCTGCTGGAACCTTTCTACACTACTCATATTCAGCCTTGTCATCAGCTGGATTCCAGCCAGTTGGTAAACTGAGTGTACCTGACCCCTCACTGGGAGGTGGAGAAAGATTAATATATGCAGTACCTAAACTCTTAGCTGTGGAATATCTGTGCATATCCACCTTCTGAAGGGAGGAATTGTTGGTTCACAACTTCCCATGAAAATACTCCAGGTCCTAATGAAGTATGTGGGCGTCAGGTCTTCCCCCTGTGCCAGTTTTCTATTTTTATTTAAATAATAGTACACGAGAGCAGAGAGTGGCTCCAACAACAACAGTGTCACACTGCTTCAGCTCACAGGCTCGCTGCTAAATGTGGCCAAAATTGTACATATTCATCTAAGATCCTCCCTGAATAATGCAGCAAAATGCCTCCATTTAGGGTTGCTCATTTTGCTGGCCACCAGAATTCCTAAATTGCTCTCAATCGAACAGCCATTTCACAATGCCTGAGCCTCCAGTCCAAAATTGTTTCTGCAACAGTTGGAAGCAATCAATAAACTAATGAAAGTCAAAGCGGCTGTGAAGCAGCAAGACTTTTGTGTACCTGGAGCTGAAACTGTTCTTTTGGCACACAACTCCTCTTTGAACTAATAGGAATGGTTTTGTCTTTTTCTGCAGTTCTCTGATTCACTACATCAAAAACCACGGCCTTTGTGAGGAATTTTGTTACAGGACATCTTTAAGGGAAGCAACATAAGAACACAAAAACTATGTCGTGTCAAAAGATCAAGTGGGGCTGGAGCCTCTCAAAAGAGCACAAAAAAACCCACAAGGATCTGTGGTGTTTTCCCCAGACCTTCCTTCAGCCTGCAACCATTTAGACACTTCCTGGAGCTTCTGGAGACAGAAGTGCCTTCTGTACACCCAGTAACACACAACAGGAATTTCTCTGTCATTAATCTGCCCAGCTTTGGTGTAGTATTTTCTGTAGGACATTTAACACCAGCTAAGTTATGCAGTTTAAGCACTTGGATTTGAAGCTCTCTGGGCACAGCCCATCCATTTGTTCCTGATTGCTCATTGTTTCACACATTGATCCGTGACTGAGGTTACCAGGTACTGCAGCAACACAGCACAGCCTGCGAACAAATGAGACTAACCCCAGCAGACAACGTGGAAATGGAAAGGATGAGAAAACTCCAGCAAGCTCAATAACTTTGGAATCAACCCCGTAATGGCTCAGTGGAACATTTCCAGTTCCTTCTAGTTTGGGGAAGTTAGGGTGGCATCACAGGGTATTACAAGGTAACGCTGCTTTTACAGCCACAGTAGGAACAGGGATAGAAGAAGTTGCACTCATTTAGATTCCCAGCCAAACGTAGTTTTCCCATTCCAAACCATTTCCTAGAAAAAAAATCCTCCCACCTTAACAGAAAATACAATAATTCGTTTGAAAATGAGAAGCGAGAAGTGAGCTTTATGTCATGATCATGATTCCATGATTTTTAAAGCTGCTAATAGCCTGAAAACTTAATTTCAATCATTCTTCAGAGTTTTACCCTTACTTTTTTTTCAGAAGGTGAAATGAATACTTTAGAATGATGAATCTTTTGATCACTGCAGAGGTGGATTAAGTCTCATTTTGTTTCTCTTGAACTGCCTTTCAGTTATAAGAAGTCTAATCTGCAATTGCCAAAAAAAAAAAAAAATTGCCGTATTTGAAAGTTCTCCTTTAGTAGCAGGAGCTCTCTCTTTTAGCACCTATATCATCACAACCCATTACAGTAACTGTTTTGATGCTCTGCTGCATCATTTCAAAGTCCATGTAGCCTTTCCTCAAAGTAATACTCCCTTCTGAGTTAATTTTGAACTAATAATACAAGAATTTCTTTGAACAAAAAGTTATTCTGGAATGACATGTTGCAGTCTCCAGTTACTTTCATCTTCCCCTTGAGATATTCTGATTTACATAATATTTTTTGTAGGTTTTTACTAAATGTATATATACTTATATCCAGAGAATTCCTTTCAAAAGACAACCTTACAACTTAAGCACTCTGAATATGCAGCAATATAGGAGTTTGGATGAAAAAAGGCCACTGACTGTGAAGATTTAAGAAACAGACTGACATCTGCCACCTCAGTGTTGCCCCTAGAAATGCAGCAGGATATTGTACACTTAGGAATTCATTCCTACTGGCAAAATACAGAACTCCTCAGGAGTCTGAAACTGAAAAGATCTCAGTATACTTTTTAATACATACACATACAAACTTCTATAAGACAAATCCAACTTCAGGTGTTTTGGGTGGGGTGTTTTTTGGGGGGTTTCTTTGTGTTTGTTTTTTTTTTTTTTAAAGGCTTCTGTTTGACCCCACCAAGGTGATATTCACTATTTTAGTTGTCAGGTTTAACACTTGCACAGCAATTGGTCTAAGGTACAAGTCATTTAAAGATATTTCCCTTAACCATTCAAAACTCCCATATGAAGTCTTAAATTCTAAGCACAAAAGGAAGAATGACAGACAATACCACAGACTGAAAACTTGCTGCTGCTGCTAATTATTATTTTATAAAATAAGAAATTCTACCTTTAGGTCAGTTGTTGACTTCTCAGTTTTATGCTGTGCCCAAATGCCGGTTATAAAAGAGTTAGTTACTAGCACTATTTATTTCTACCTTTAAAGAACAATTTAATCAATACTGGGCTCTCTGTATCAGGTGATATGTATATTTGTACAGGATTTAAAGGTTTAAGAATTTACTGGAAGAGGATGCACAGATATAGAATATAATGATTGTTCTTAATTTGTGTTTCAGTAGCACTTAGAAGTTCCAAACAAAATCAATGATAGCCAGACAGGAATAGCATGAATTCATTACAGGACCTTCTCTGCCACAAAGTTTTACATGATACACAAAAAAATGCAAGACCAAGAAAGAAGGAAAAAACCCCAACCAACCAATAAAAACCAACCAAACAAAAAACCCCAACCAAACAAAAAACAAAAACAAAGAGAAAACAAAAACAAACAAAGAAAACCACACAAAAAACCATACCACTATCTCTATTCAAAGTGGGAAAGATCGAATTTTTAAGCTAAGTAAAGGACTCTCGTCTTGCAAAAGTGAATTCAGTTCCTATCAATCAAAAAATCCCAAAGTATACAATTTTTTTAAAACTTTCTACAAGAATTATTTTGTGCATATCCTCCTCTGGAATATGAACACCTCCTGTGTGTGTTTGACATGCACGTATGGACTTCCCATACAGTGACCTGTAAAGCTGCAGCCTTGCAGTGATTTGTGTCAGCAGTGACCTCTCAGTTATCCATGTCTGGAATTGTCTCTAGAGTTCACCTAATGTTCAACAGTTCTAAGCACATACTTTATTTAAATATCCCTCTGACCTCCCCCTTTTTGGTCAGGGAAAGGATAAGTTTAAGTCAAGGGACAGGAGGAGAGGAAATGATCTCAGGCTGTGCCAGGGGTGACTCAGGTTGGGCATCAGGAGGAATTTCTCCCTGGAAAGGGTGGTCAGGAATTGGAAGGGGCTGCCCAGGGAGGTTTGGAGTCCCCAGCCCTGGAGGTGTCCAAGGAAGGACTGGCCATGGCACTCAGTGCTCTGGGGTGGGGAACAAGGTGGGGATGGGGCACAGGGTGGGCTGGATGGGCTGGGAGGGTTTTTCCAACCTTAATAATTCTGTGATAAGAGAACAAACAAGTCTCAGTGATTGGGACAGCGCACAGTGGAGCAGCTAAACATGTCTGAAATTCAGCCCCTCAGCCACACATCCCCAGCGACACCGTTCTACTCCTTTAACCAGGTTCCTATCCAACCTCTGTGAGCGGGGCCAGGGCCTACTGAAATCAGGGGCAAGTCTTCAGCTGAACATTTAAAAACTCCCACAGATTCAAAGAAACTCCTCACTTTGGAACTCGTTATTCTCCACAGCTTTACTTTGGGTCAGAAATACTTTATGACATCAACCAAAAATCTGAAAATCAACTTTTTCAAAAGCCATGAGAGCTTCACATGCTTCATTTTAAGTGAAAGTCCTGTCTAAATATTTAAATACTTCCATTAATCTTATGTGATAATACTTCATGGATTACACACAGCAATACCTACAACAGTCCTTGAAATCTGAGATTCCTTTAAAAATTGCAGAACTAATTTGTTCTTAGCAGCATAAACACTCCGGTAATAATCTTATTCTAAACACCCAGAGTTTGCCAAACCTCATTTACTTTTAATGAGATCGCAGATATTTTACAGTGTATAGCATTTTTATACATTTTGTGATATAAGGGCTAATTACAGATTTGTGTTCCTTCTGTTCAGCTGGGACTGCACACGCTCCTCGTAACATCATATTTGGAGGACTAAGATTATCCAATCCCCAAGGAGGTTTGTTCCAAAACACCAAATTATCCTTATTTAACTGTTTCAGAAAAGTGAGGAAATTAGAATTCTCATAGCAGCTTAATGATTTTTTCCCTTTAGTGTAGGGCAAATGACAGCTTGGTTCTATCACCTTTCTTTCTTTCTTTTTTTTTATTTTCCCTTTAATATATTCTCCTGTAATATCTGCCACAAAAGGCTCAGACATCACGTTCTTGAAAAGGCTGGTTATAACAAAAAAATTGTCTGGAATGTTAATATAGGATCATTGCCTCCAGACATCTTATTTAGCTTTGGCCATTTTAGATCTCTAAATCAAGGAATTCCATTTAAATTCCTGGGAGAACGGGATCTATTGCTTTCATCACCAGCATCAAAGACTTACTTCCAGAATCTGGCAGTGCATATAAACTGCTAGACTTCTTGAAGTGTTTATTTTTCCTTTAATAAGCTTCCATTCCCTACTCAAAAAAGAAGTTCTGATTTTAGGGCCGGATAAGGATTTTTCCCATAATCATTAATAAATCTTTAGAATCACCCCAAATTATCACAAAATCAATGGCTTAAATGTTATTTACTAAGTAAGTATTTCCTTTTCACCAAGTCTGAGGAAATCATACAGTAATGGAGCATTTGCCACAGTAACATTTTCATCATAACTAACACAGGCTAATATTCTGTGTAAAATTACTACCATGAATTAACTTTATGTCTGTAGAAAATGAGATTGTATGTAATTACTGATTTCCATTCACAATAAACTAAGCAAATTATCTTCACAAACATAAATGCACCATAAATTTGTTTTGAGGCATAATGAAGAAATAAATTTGTGAAAGAAATATGGACTGAATCTGCCAAATTATTGTAAATGATAGCTTCTTTAAAATTAAGGCATGTAATTGCAATTGGAAAATGTTATCCTCTTAATGGTTGTATTATTATTTAGGTAGACCAATAATCCTCTTTGCTGATGCTTCATTTCTAAACTATTGGCAGATTTTATGCATTTTAATATCAAAATGCCATGCAATCTATAAATAGAATGATTTACCACTTGCAGGATTAGGTTCGTCCTAATGAATTTTAGATGATTTTTAAAATGGGGATAAAAGTGCTTAGTGGAAAGTCTCACATTCTTTCTGCTCATATTATTTAACTGAGTGTACTCATTGAATAGACAAGATTGTTTTAACATATGGTTCCCCGAGTTTAATGCTAATGAGTGAAAAATCACTGCACTGAATATGACATTTTAAATCAAATAAAGCAATCAGTTTGATGATGTTTTAACAATTGCACATTACACCCCGCCATAAAACCGCAAAGTTAACTTCTTGAAAATGCCACAGAAATTAAAACACTTGTATTGTTTTAAGGCCTCGGTGTTATTTGACATTTCAAAGGCATTCAATCCCGGCTGATACGCCCTTTACCTTGTTGATGACCAGGCATTTTGAGGCATTGTTAAAAATTTCAACTGCTTTGAAGTGGCCACAAAGGTTTGAGGATATTTACTAATGTTCACAGCCCTACAGAATTCACTGGTACACTGCTACTAAAAACCGTGAATTACTTCTCTCTCCAAAAATACATTTTTGCTCATAGCTATTTGGTTACTTTGCTTCTCTTCCCTTAGATTAGATAAATATAGCACAACAAAAAAATCCTCATCCAAGCTGCCATTTGAAGCAACTGACAATCGAGTCAGAAGAAACTGCTGCAGAGATCTGTATGAGCTGGCTGTGAGCGCTGCCAGGATGCCCAGCAGCTTCCCAAACCAGCCAAACAAGGATTGCGCAGAGTGAGAACTCAAAGAGGTGCCTCAAAATACACCACAGCCATCGTGTCATGCTGCTGCACGTTAAACAACCAGGAACCACATCCCGAATGTTTTCATCCTTGTTCTTACCTTGTCACATCCCCGCAGGACCCTCCACCTCCTCTTCCCTTCTCTTGCACCCACCACAGCTTTGCCTTTGGGAAAGGGAACGTAGCGAAGCCAAACTGCAAAAGAGACATAGAAACAAAGCCTTGTAAAGCTTGTCGTTCTCTGGCAAATTCGTGTTGGAATGTTCTTAACAGGAAATAGATCCTTGCACAGCATTTCTAGACTTTAACCGAGCTCAGGGAACGACTTGGTAATCTTTGTCTGCTCTCCCCAGCCACCTAAACCAGCTTAGACCAAATTCAACTACTTCATTACTGAATTGTGGGAATTCCATTCCTTCCAGGTCCATTAGCACCACACCTGGAGTTCCTTCCTCGCTGCCCATCCCAGGAAAACAAAGCTACAGTCAAGCAGGTGCTCAGTGCACTTGGCACTTACTCATTTCCGTGCAGGCTAAGGCAGCCCCAACACATTCTCAGTGCAAAATAAAGCAGAGTGAAGTTGTGGTTGGGAAGAAATAGCTTTGCACTATATTTTTATATAGGACTAGAAGTTTTTCAAATAGGTAGAGTTGTAGTAACCAAAAGGTCACTACAGCTCTGTTAGAAATAGTTTTCAAGCTGAAGAATAAGCCATTACCTGGGCCAATCACAAACCCTTGTCAAATGGAATGATGATGATCTAAAACATTTTAAAAACCCGATTTTATTTATTTATGCAGCAGGCTCCAAATCAATGGCAAAGTTGTCCTTCCTTGTCTGAAAGAAGACTCAATATTCTTTTTCTTCATTATTTTCTTTAAAGAATTACAGATGTCCAAGTTTGGGCCTCACACTACAACTTTGGGTAGTGAAAGTACGGAGTAGAAAACAGTGGCCTTGAATTTTTTACCTGAATAAAACTAAACAGACTACACAACAAGCTTTTTTATTCTAAAAACTGGAAATGCTATTTCAGCAATAGAAAATACATGAAGAGTCAGGTGAAATTCCTAACATTAAAAAAAAAAATACTAGTTATCCTGAACTAAACAGAAATTTAAATTCAGATTTTTTTCAGGGATGGTTCATGAGTGCCACAAAAAAAATTGTGAGTTCCATACCCAGCCGTTTGTCCTCCCTCTCTTCAGTGCGGGACCATCAGCAGATGTTTTCTGCATGACAGTGCAAACACACAGAAGGCTCCTCACAGCCCACTCCTGGTGCTGCAGCACCCCAGGACACTGAGCTGAGCTCTGCTCTCAGCTCTGAATTACTGCCTTTATCAATGAGGCAAACACTCCAAGTGGTAACAGCTGAGTTAATGCTCCTGCCAACTACTACATAAAGCAGTGGTAGTAAAACAGAGTGTACTGAGATTCCAGCATAGTAAATTAGGCTGTAATGAGAAAGTGATTCTCAGTCATCCAGATAATCCAGAGAGATCTAGTTCTTTGCTGGCTGCCCTAGGCACAAAAAAAAAAAAAAAAAAAAAAAGAGTTTGAATTTTAATATGAAATCACTAAGTCAGTTTGGGTTTGAATTTTGTTGGATAGTGCTGGAAGAACACAACAAGAAACTGGAGATAGTCAGTAACTAATATGAGTAATAACAAATAGTAACTGCAAATCACCTGCAAAGGAAGGGAGAAGGACAACTGTGAACCACTGAGCAGAATCCACACTTTTCAGATTTATTTCACCGATGACAGGAAGCTCATTAAACTTGGAAAAAAGAGCAATTTAAGCTGTAAATTCCTATTCAGCCCGTATTAACAATGTGGTTTCCCATGATATACAAACCACTAGGTGCTGACTGACACTCCCAGTTTGGCCTCTCCCACTCAAATCAGGCTTAGCTTGTTCCTGCTGCTCTGACATGGGAATAGCCCTCTTCCACCAAGAGAATGAGGTGGAAACTCTTTACCTGGGGCATCTCGCTTTGCCTTTTGTGAATAAACTACTCCAGTGACCATTTCTAACTTTTTTAATACAAACTAAATCCAGATGTTTTAAACACTGAAACCAAGCTGTGATTCAGTCTCAAAATCCCTAAGCAGTGCACTGAAGATCAAAAGGTTAAAGACGGACTAATGCCTGAAGTGTTATCAGAGAGGAAAGGGCACTTACTATTCAATTTCTTACCACCTGGCTCTGAAAAAGGTACTTAAGGGCTCATTCTGCACAAAAAAAAAACCAAAAAACTTTTACCAAATATTTTAAGAGGATTGTCACTGAATTAATAAATTAATATTTTCACGGGCTTTGGATTCTGGAATGAAGGTAAGTACTTTAAAATAGAGCTACTGCTCATGAATGTGGATATCTCCCCGAGTAGTTTAGTCCCAGGCCTGATATTTTCTCTTCCATATGCAGGAAACACGAGAGCTATCTTTGAGACCTTGTAGATAATCTCAGTCCTAGAGGGCTTCCCTGCAGACCACCACAAATTACCACAAACCTGAAGTTATATTTTAAGCAGCACCGAACCAAAAAGTCTCCCACAATGTAGAAGAGAAGCATTTACTTTCAATGAGGTTATAGCTTAGCTAAATTGATTTATGAGGCAATACCTCCTTTTTCTCATTTTTTTCCACTTCTAAACTGTGGAAAATGTATTTTGTCTGATATGTGAGACTGTTGCAGGACTGATTAATTCATTAGAGCTCAGAGAGAACATTCTGAGCACCAGAAGTATCCCAAGGACCAGCTATTGCTCTGCAGTTGCTGTTCAGGGCAGGGATGAAGAGAATGTGCTTCTGGGTGAACCAGAGCACCTCGACCCAGGTAATTCAGAGGCTGTTGCTCTTATTCCAGGCTGCTCCAAAACAAGACAGCCAGGGACAAAGTAAGTGGAAAATTGTATTACTCGAAGAACTTTAAATGCTTTCTCAGAAGCTTAAGAGTTGCACTGTTGAATGAAGCAATTCTAGAGAAAAGGCTGGAGGGGAGAAGAAAAAATACATTACAAGAAACAGTTCCCAGGCACAGAATGCATCTCTTCCATGAAACAATGAACAGTGTGACACGAGCCGAAGAGCAGCACTATGGTAAGATATGTTGAGCCCTCAGACACATTTCTTTTTCTAGAGAATACCAAAGAAAAGCTGAGAGTTTACCGAGATGTTATCAAAATAAAAAAAATTAAAAAAAAAAACAAAAAACCACACCAAAACCAAACAAACTAAAATCCCAAATCACAACTAAGCAAACAAACAAACAAACAAAAACATCACAAAAATATACACACACGCAGAGTCTGAGGAGACACAAGCAATGTCAGGAAACGCCATATCAGCAGCATCTGCCAACAATGAGTACTTATATCTCTCTTTATTACACAGCAATCATTGTAGTTTAGACAGATCAGCCATAGACTGGTAGTGAAGAATTGTGGTTCAAAAATACTCTGTACTAGCAAGAACATTCCCCGGGCAACAACATCTCATGTGAGGACTGCAGCACAAATGTTTGAAAAAGAGTTACTCCTGGTGGTATTAACAGCGTTTTTCCTACAAAAGCCAGTGTAAATAAGTGCGGTAGAAAATAAACTGCACCTGTCTGTGATGTTAAAGAATTTTCCCAAGAAAATTTGCCTCATTGAATGGAAAGCTGGACTTTTATCTATAACAGTTCATAATTACAGTCCAATCTTTTATCTGTTTGGCCTTCTCTATGGCACATATAAAATTCAATTTTAAAAGTGAAAAAAAAAATACAAAAAAGGTTAGAGGGAGAGATCTCAGAAAGTTAATCCCAGAACATTATCTCATCTCTTGCTCATGATGCAGACTCTGATTACATGATCACATATTTATGTCTTGATCAAATAAGTTTCCAAACACCCCAAAGGCAGAGCTGAAAAACCTCCCAACTTCACTGAAAGAATTGACAGCATGAAGTAAATGAGGTAAGGAGCATTAAAATGAAAAAGCTTTTGCAGATCATCACCTCTGCTTCAAATTATAGCCCAAATCTGACAAAAAAGCCCACCAGACAGACCTGTGTTGACTCACCTCCACAGGCATTCTGGCTTTAACAGGAACCCTGAAGAGCTGGAGTCCTCTGATTTGGAAGCTTGGGAACGATATATGAAATGACACAGCTCTGACCCAAAGACCATTCACGATATAAAATAGTTGAGGCATGTTCAAGGAGCCAGGCATGGCTTTCAGTCACACATCTGGCTCATTTCATATTGGATTCTATTTAATGAATGGATTAGGGGTCTGATAATAGAGATGGAGAAGAAAAATAATTAAAAAAAAATTTAATAAAGTTCTCAGCTGGTTGGTGGAGTACAAAACTTGACTAATTCTCACCCAGGAAAACATCTGGACCAAATGCATACATGCACTCCAATGTTTTAAATTGCTCCATCTCATGCAGGAAAGAGAAATGTTTTTTTTCCTGATGGGAATTATAAACTTCCCAATTTAACAGAGATACTAGAGGGCAAACAACTCATTTTAATGCAGAAGACACGTTAGGGAGAATTGACTACCATAACAAGGAATATTTCAAAATTTAGAAATTGTGTTCAATCATTACAATGTTGAATGAAAGCTGAGAGAAAGAGAACAACTCCTCCACTTAATACCTACATGGAATTATTATTTCCCTCCAGCTCCGTAGCTGTTGTGTGACTAGAGTGACTAGAGTCACACAACAAAACAAGTTTTAAGAATGAGACAGTTTATACACACACAAAAAATCCCTTTGTGGTAAGTGCCAGCAAAGAACACACTGTACATTAATTGCTGGTCTCGGAGTCCAGACCATCTGTCTCTGGATGTAATGAAGGCTGGCAACACTGCTGCTATTTGCTCAATAACTAAAATTGGGTCTGAACTAAACCCTCCTCACTGTCTCGTTACACCACTGCGAGCAGAGGTACAAAAGCAGTGCACAGCCACCTCTTACAGCACTGCCTGAGCCTGCTGGAACGTGCCTGAAGTGGAGAACAGAGGGTATTAGCAGGGATAATGAGGAAGCAGCGAACCCCCCAACCACACCTGAAAGCAGAGTGCTTTATAACTGCTGTGCTTGCACACGGTGAGAATGTTCAGTGCATATGGCAGGAGCTGCCTTGGAGCATTGCTGAGCCACTGGGGGGGGGGGGCAGCCCCACTCCAATACCAGAGCCTGGAAATACATTTGTACTTGTGTACAAGGCACACATGAGAACTGTTACTGGGCTAGTGTTTGCAAGCAGCTATGAAAGTTTAACTAATCTCAGCTTAGGTACAAAGATAATGAACCAGCAGAAAGCTGGGCAGCAGCACCTGATATTAAAACAGCCATCAGTCATGTGTTGTGCTCTGCAGGAACAGAAGTGTAAGCAAGGGAGGGATTGCATTTGCCTTTTGATGTCAATAGGCAAGAGCACAACACTGCAGGCAGCTCGTGGCATTTACACTCCAGCAGCCAAGGAAGTGACGTGGCCTGTCCACAGAACTCAGGAGAAATGTCCTTGCTTGGGGTTTCTGAGGAGACAGCGAAAACAAGGAGTTTCCTCCTGATTTGTGGTGCCCCCCAGCCCTGCAGAGCGGGGTGTGAGCAGTGATTTCATGACTCCCATGCTCGCTCTCCGTGGCCAGGATGTCTCTGGGCTCACACTCAGCCAGTCAGCTGCCCAAGAGGGAAATGTGAGTTGTCCCTGAACCTGTGCCTGCCCTCCAGAGAAAACACTGATTGCCTAAAAGGCAACAAGATATAGGGAGCATCTCTGCAGCTGACTGTTGAAGACAGATCTGATCCCAATTCTTTGGCAGCTGTGGTTACTCCCCCTGCTAACACCAGCAGTTTCAGGACATGGGCAGCAAATAAAAGAATAAGCCATTTTCATATGTGTGTAATTCACAGAACTCTCTGAGCGGATGGGGCCATGTTGCTGTAAAGCTGCTTTTTGGAAAGCTGGATTCATCAGTTCCTGGCCTGCTGAGGAAGACTGATGACTTGTCATTATTTTCTGGCTTCAAGATCAACTAGGAGAAGATAGAGGTTCTACTACTTTCCAAATCTTTCCCCAGGCCTGTTCTGGTGCCTGACCACCCTCTGGGGGAAGAACCTTTTCCTAATGTCCAACCTAACCCTCATCTAAAACAGCTCCAGCCATTCCCTTGGGTCCTGTAACCAGTCACCAAGGAGAAGAGATCAGTGCCTGTTCTTTATTTATAAAATCCACTGCTCAAGCTAAAATCAGTCTGGGCTTTTGTTTCCAAACCACCATTAACAAAACCTGTATGTTTTGCATGGAAACACTGGGCTCACCGACCATTTTCCATGGGGATATTTAGAGTTTTTCCAGAAAACAATATCTGTATGTGTGCCTGAGGGGGGAAAAAAGAAAAAATATTTTAAAAAATGTGTTCATAACAACAGATTTAAAAATGGGAATTAAGCATGGGAATTCAGTATCCAGTTCTGGGCTCCCCAGTAGAAAAGAGATACAGAGCTACTGGAGAGAGTCAAATGGAGAGCAACTAAGGGGATTCAGGGACTGGAGTCTCTCTCATACAAGGAAAGGCTGAGAGAGCTGGGCTGGGAGATCCCCTCAATGTCCATACAGATCTAAAAGGGGGTCATGAAGAAGATGGAGGCAGGATCTTCCCAAAGCCACTCAGTGACAAGATAAGAAGCAATGGACACAAACTGAAACACAGGAGGTTCTACTAGAACATCAAGAACCACTTTTTCACTGTGAGGGTGACCAAGCACTGGCACAGGTTGCCCAGGGAAGTTGTGGAGTCTCCATCCTTGCAGGTATTCAAAGGCCATCTGGTCCTGGCAGCCTGCTCTGGGTGACCCTGATTGAGCAGCAGGATGGGACAAAATGACCTCTAGAGGTTCCTTCTTACCTCAACCATTCAGTGAGTCTGTGGCCTTGTTCTAAAGAAAACAGTTTAGAATAAGTGTTTTCAAACACTGCAGCCAACCCAGACAGGGCTTCTCATTCCCTGTAAATACCAGGGAGCTGAAGCAATGGACACTGAGGATGTGTTTGTTCTCAGGGTGAGCTTCACCCCAGTGATTCACCTCAGCAATGTGCACCTGCATCTTTCACACTCTCTAGAACAGCCCATCCTTGTGCTTTAACATATACAAAATGTGGATTATTTACCTTTCAGACATATCACAGAATCTAATGGAAATAGGGACTCAGGAGAAAAGCAGTGCTCCACTTTGAGCATCTAAATGTGCTTTCCAAGTAGCCAGCGCAGATGCTGAGGGTCAGACGTCACTCTGGTGAACATCCCTCTATAACTGGATTCTCACCCCAACCGCTGCAACAACACAAATGTTGTCCTGCCCCATAAAAACAACTCCTGAGTTCGAAAACTCTGCTCTGAATCATCCACTCTATTCTAATGGGAAAGCAAGGTTTATTCCTCTCCACATTTCTCTTGACTTTTGCTGTAATGGTCTAGAAAAATAACAACACAAGAGCACTCACCCTCTTTTGGCAAGAGCAGGAACAGTGGATCAAAAGTTCCCAGAAAATCCACAAAACTGTAACTAGCCAAAGGACAAAACAAATCTATTTTTCCAGTCTGCCTGTTCTTCCATGGTGTGATTTAACTGAAATCCCACAATATCCAAAATTTAAGATGTCTGCATGAGCAAAAAGGTGTGGCCTCCTTTTTCCATCCTGGGACCATAACAGCTGATAATGGAGTGAGCAGTATAATACCAGCTCCAGATATATTTGAGCACTGTCTGCAACCTGATTGTGCACGACTTTCAGAGAGCACAAGCCATGGAAAGTACATTTGATGCAGCCTAAAACTCCCAATCTCTTTCATTTTTATAGTTTCATAGTCTTGCAAGCTTGACAATTCCTGAGAGAGCATGTGGTAAAACAAATAAAAAAAAGAAAAGAAAAAAGAGTGTAAATAACATATTCTTGCAATTGGTGCCAGCCCAGTGGGACTGAAAATGTGTTGTGCAAAGATATAAGAAGCCAACAGTAGTAGGAGAATGCCCTTCTTTTAGAAAGTTGGAAGTTCAGCATCTCTGCATGAGGCAATGAAAATACAAGATGAGAAATGTGAAGCTATGTAATGTATCTCACTGAAATCTTCGGCCTGGCCCGAAGACTGGAGTCTCATTTACTTTATGACACTTTTAGCTTTCCACTACCAAGAAGAAATACACAAGAAGGATGTGAATTTGCACCCAAAGCTCCTCTGAAATGTCCTGGCAGAACAAAGTGACATATTTCATTGTTTCTTAATCTTCTACAAGCGTGACCTGCAGCCCAAAGGGCAGTCCTGGTTTCCAGAACTATATTTCACATCTCTGACTGACAATTAGCCCCAAACCAAAAGTTCTTCCATTTTCGTGCTCTTTTACCTGATTCCACAGACTGGGAATTCACCTGGTCACAATGATGTGGTTTAAAGGTAAGGCTGGAGAACAGATAATCACCCTTTTGGTGGCACCTTGCAGCAAGGTCAGTAATTCAAAGCTGAGTGTAATCCCGAGTTTAGGCTGTACAGGTACAGCAGCAGAGAAGGACTTTGATCCCCCATAAAACAGGAGTCCCACAGACAGATGATTCTTTACTGCAAAGAAAGTTAACTTGTAAGAAGAGAACATATCAAAACTTTTGGAAGTTCAAGTGAATATATACAGGATTTTAATTTTGAGTTTGGGGGTTGTGGTATTTTCAGTCTAGCCTGAAACTCTAAACCACATTTTTATTTTATCTTAAGTACTATATCTAATTAATGTATTTCATTAAAAGATGGATTCAGTGGTTGTAAATATTTTCCAAACTTTAAAAATTAAAGAAGTGAATGACATTTAAAAAAAAAAAGGCTCTACCTATAAAAACCCCCAACCTGAATTCACTACCTCCTTTCTTGTAATAGGACAAAAGCAGTATTACAGGAGTCATATCAACATAGCTGCCCGAATTATGTTGTTGAAATAAAACAAACTGACCTTGTTTCCTGAACAATCCATTCTACATATTACTTTGGAATGGGTTCTTGACGTAGAAAGGCAGAATAATAGTCAAACATACCTCTGCAAAAGCAAAGATTGAAATCATTTTCCTATTATCTCCATTACAATCAAATTACTTAAAAGCAGTATCTCTTAAGGATGATAGAAATGCATATTTTGATAGATTTCAAGCCCTCTCTAGCAAGGTCACTTCTAAATGGAATGAAATACAACCATTACAGTTTCTGGTAGTCAGTGCACGATTTTTACATGAGGCAAAAGCTCAGCTGGTCCTGACTCGAGCAACAGTGGGGGCAATGAAGACAAAGAAATGTTTCACCCTTGCTTGTGCTCCCTGCTAAGTGGGTTTGGGAAACCCTGAAAAGCCTCTCTCTGTGACTGTGAGGAGAGAATTATGAGGCAGTCAAAATGCTCTACAGACATGCAGGACCAGCCAAAAAAAAGGTCTCTAACTTCCAGCAAGGAAGGGATTCCTCCTGGTTCTAAAGAAGGATGCGATGGATGTGTTCCCTTGGCGCGCCAGATTGTCTGGCCAGGCAACGCCTCCGGAGCAATATCTCCAGTGCTCAGTGGAGCAGGGAATTCTGTGCTGGGGGGGGAACAATTAGCAATTACAATATGGCTCAGAGTAAAAACTCGGTGAAGCTGATGCAAGGAGGAGGGAATAAAATTTCCTTCAAATTTATTTTCAGCTCTGCTCTGTTACATGTACAATTTTGGTTCAGTGATTCTGCCACCATCCCCCAAAAGGATGTGGGCAGTATTTTTATCTGAAGTCCCAAATTTCAACCAATCATACCTTGGGAAGGTAAAGAACTTGTTGCCTTGTATCAGAAAGTACCCAAAACTGTAAAAAACACCTGTATTAGGTGCAACTTAAACCCAAGGAAGTGTAGATATTTCTACAACTGTATGCAATTGATTCCAATCAAACTGGAAGGATCTTAATCATATTTACAGTCTCCCACATATTCACGAACATATCTAAATTTTGGCATTAATTTAATATTAATATCAAGTCATTAATATATCAGTGAGTACCTGAAATAATATTTACATTTTGTTTCCAAAGTCGTGAGTACCAGAGAAAACATGAGAAGTTCAGTACAAATGCTAGTTTGGAAATACTCCTGTGACTATTAAGTCAAGAATTAAGTCACTATTAAGTCAAGACTATTCAAAGACAAGAATAAATGTTCTCACGCAAATGAGGACCTCTTCATCCTGTTTGTTCATGAAAAAATAGCCTCTTTTTTTAAAAAATGAGGTTTCAAAAAGTTCTCTTTTTTTTCTATTTCACAATGAAGGAAAGCTTATTTATGTAAGTAGCATATTGGGCTATTTGCATGATACTCCTTATTGACATCCCTGAAGATTCAAACTGACTAGGAGTTCACACTAACACACTCTGGATCTCAAGGACACCTGAGAGTCCAGCTGTAGCTCTACCTCATCTCTGACCAAGCAGGGTTGAAGCCTGTCCATCTCAAAAAACCCACCCAAACCACCAGTGAAACACATTAGCAATGATTGTGCCAATAAATGCTGCTTCATCTATCTGTGTCGTACTGATCTACTGATGTCTCTTGGGGACCAGAAATTGTGCTGTGTTCTACTCAGAGCAGAGGCAGGGCTGGAATACAACTTCTGACACATAATGCACCCCAGAACACTCCTCTTGCTCCCTCAAACAAAGCTCAACCTGCACACCAACTGCAGTTACTCCGTGTACGCTGTTTTCTGTGTTTCACACAAGCTGCCCATCCCTGTTGTCAAATAATCTCGATTACAGGCTCTTAGAAAAGCTGCTCAGCAGTGTGATGGATAAGTCAGCATTTCTGCCCTGCCTGTTAATGAATAAACCCTGAGCCCGTGACTGGCATTTCGGGGCTGTTTTCAGGTTGGCTGTGGCCAACACCAGCCTGTGGTTGCAGTCAGCCCAAGTGCAGCTGTTTAACAACCCCACAGTGCACAACTGACACCGAGGTGCACGAGAAGAAGGATTGCACAGGGCATGCATCAATCACCGGGCAGAACAGAAATATAGTCATTGTAATAGAACAATATCACATGATAAATACCTTCCCCCTTGAAATCCTCGTGCCTCAGCGTTTAGAGATGATGTATGGCCAGACTTCACCTTGACATTTTTCCCCTTGCAGCAGACGATTGTCCCATGACATTTTTCTTTGAAGACATAGCATACAAAATGTTCTTCAGGAAGAATCTGAATGAACTTCCACACTCGGTGATCCTTGTGGGTCCCTTCCAACTCAGAAGATTCTGTGATTCTCTGACTCATGAAAGGAAAGAAACAACTACTATTTAAAAGAGCAAGTTCAGACCAGACATAGCTTTGTCTATTAAGTATTTTAATAGGAGGGTGCGTTTGGCTCCTTTTCCTCATCTAACATTTACCAGTATTTTTTCAGATCTTGCTTTAACATAGTTTTCCCCCATCTTTCTCTGCAGATCCTTCCCCAGGATCTCTTCTGCTAGTTTCTCTTGATGGAAATAATTATACCTAGGACGGGAAATAGTTCTTTGTAGAAATCAACAGTTGGTTGTTTCTTGGGGGAAAAAAAAGCTGCTTATTTTCTCACATCTTCTTTGGACTCTTCGCTTCAGCAGTGGTGGTCGTAAGGGAAGGAAAAAGCTCACTGATGTAGCTTCAGCTGCTCACAGAAGGCATAGTCTAAAGGAACCTCAGAATTTATGCCTGTAGAATCATCCTTTCAAAAAATTATGACTCCAACACCTGCCTACCACTCTCTCATCTCCAGTACACAAAACGTCAGTGAAAACCGTGATACTGTGAGATGAGGCTGTGAATTTGGCTCTTTTTATGAGGTATGGGGAAACCATGAAGAAGTCCCATCTCAGTGTATCTGTTACATGTTTATGGGCTGGAGACACATTACTGTGGTGACATGGCATAAAAGCTTTAGGCATTTATGTGCTGGAAGCAGTAAAGAGGAGACTAATGAGGTCCCCTCAAAAGTGTATCAGTGAAACTTTCATATGGCTTCACAACTTCGTGAAGTTTTTGGGACTTGCCTCTGGAGAAGAGGAAAGAGCAACTGGAAAGAGGAATTTTAAAAGAAATTGCATTAATGCTGTTTTTCATTTCTCACCACCTGCAAAGCTGTGCTGACTTACTGTTCAAGGTTCAAAAGCTTATGGATTGGTAAGAAGGCAAACAATAAACACCTTTTAGCAGCCTCGAAAAGAAAGCAGCACAGCTTAAAAGTTCTCTCACTTCTGTCAGCTCACAGAGTTGCTTTTCTGAATTGTAACACAAACCCCTGGTTTGAGCTGGAGTTGAAGTGATTAAGTGTGCATGGCAAAAGCAGGTTGTGGCAAGACACTCTATTTTGTGGCATGAACTTCATCACTAAACGACAGGTAATTCTGAAATGTGTGGTATATATGAACATATTTTTAAATTTAGAAGGGCTTAAAATAGGAAGAAAGGCACTGAAGCATTTTAAAGATGTTGAAAAAAAAAACCTATTACACGCTGAAGTTCATTACCACTAGTAATACAATTGGATCTCACAAAACCAGTTTGTAAATAATTGCGTAGGAACTGCACATGGTTGCTCACAGTTTACACATGATTACAGTTTGATTGCAGAGACAACCATACAAACAATGAACTCAATTTCCCCAATAGTTGTCGACATTTTGCAAATGGGTTCTGTTTACTTAAATCTGGTTAAATGTACTCAGTAAATATTTTTCACTTGTGAGCCCATGAAGGATAGTCTGGGAGGGTTTTCTACAGTTCAACGCTCAGACCTCAGCAGAGACTCTTCTGCTACCTTTAGACCCCCCTGCTTTTAATGTTTGGTTCTTTTTTCTCATCGCTCTGTCTTTCTTTTTTTGGGGACTGATCAAAAATCCATTACAGTCAGAGGAGAGGCTCCCAGCAATGGGTTATGTATCAGGCTATTATGTTATAAACTGGTACCACGGACAATTACATTGAATTCACATCTATTTACAGTGACAGCTCCATGTACTTTATCGTGTCCTGCTGCAGCGCTACGCGAGGGGAGACTGCCTGTACAGTAGGTTGAATACTGATGCTGGGAGAACTGCCAGGGGTTTGAATAAAGTTAGGTTCAAGTAACCACTCAGTCTGATAATTCTCAGAAAGATTTGCTCAAAATGCGTCAGTCTTTTCATACCTCTTAAGCCTGTCACATTAGGCTGGAAACCACTCAATTACAGCCTCTTTCAGGGCTACTGAAGCTGCCATTTCAGGGCTCTGCTGACAGTATCACAGAGAGAAGCTTTCCAGAACACTTAGTGCTTTTCCATCTGTGGTTGCCTCGTGATGAATACACAGCCCCGAGAGACCAGAGGGAGCCTGTCCAGCCCTGCCAGGATATTTCTGCAAGCCCAGAGTGGTGCCCGAACTTTAGACAGTCATTAAACACAACACCACCTGTAACACCTCAGGCACACAGGACAGAAAACATTCAATACCATGGAATTTAAGGCGGGGGGATGGGGGTGGGGAGAAATCAGTCATAAGTTTCTTTTTAAATAGGAATTGGAACAGGGCAAGACAAAGATTTTATTTCTCTCCTCACCAAATTGTTTCAACTGACTTTTTTTCCCCTCCCCTCACACAAATTTGAGAAGATAAGCAAAGCCACCTCAAGCAAGGATAGTTGGGTATCCAGTTCTTGCTTTGTACACAGTGTAAAGCGACCCCCTTAACTGGGGATGGGACAGGGGAAAGGGGTCTCCCTTAGCAGATTAAGATCTTGCTTTTGTCTCACATTGCTTTTCAAATCATCAGTGAGAACAAACAGTTCTTTCTAAAGCGCTGAGAGAACCACAGTGCAGAAAGAACACTTCAGTGATAGATTTAAATGAAAGAGAAATAGTCTTTTGTCTCCCCCACCGCAATTTCCTTATTCAAGTAATTACCAAAATGAATCTCTGCTTTAGCTGGGCCATCTCACCCAACAAAAGCCACCGATGGCTCCAGAGTTCCTTGATTCTTTGTGTTGCTTAATAACACACCTTGGGTGAAATGGTGCCATTAGACAATTTTAAATTGACAGTGTACCCCATTCTTGTTTACAGTACATCCAAGAGCTATAAACACTTTTGGAAAGCAAGAAAGTCAGTGACTTACTGCTATACTTAAAATCTCAAATGATGATAAAGGCCATCTCTAGACTACAGCAGGCAAACATAATTCCCCTGAATTTAATGAAGTTATATCTGTTTATACCAGGTTAGAATTTCATTCAGAATTGTGTTTTTGACATATGACTTCACTGTACTCTTAGCTGCTGCCTTCCAGTCATGCAAAGAACATGGTCATTATTATAACTGGATATTATTTCCTTTAAACAGAGAGAATTTTTAATTAGAAAAAATGCCCTCACTTTCAGGGGCACTAGAAAATATTCTTGTTAAAAATGAAAAACAACTTCACTATTAATTATGTCCACTGAGACCAACACTGTAGCAAAACCCCAACCACAACTTATTAGTTCAAAATAACTTGTAGAATTATGAAAGATCATTCTTGCAACAATTTTCAGGTATTCTGAAGTTCATGCCTTTTATCTAGTACAGTCATTACTTGTGTGTCTCATACAAAGAAAGAAATCTTGTCATTTAAACAGAACAATCAATTAATATTTTTCATTATTTTTGCCTTGTGGTCTCTAACTGATTAATTGAAAATAAAGGTTTATTTTGAAAAAAATGAACAAATAGGAAATACTGAAAATAACAAAGTGCACTCAGATTTCTTTTGAAAACAGCTACAGATTCTGGGTAGCCTCGAATTTGGATGCCCAGCTTAACTGGCCTAATTAATCTTCTGAACTGGGTACCTTTTCTAGGTTCTGTACACTGGGTACCCAGATACCACCTTGACTCCAAAAAGAACCTGACTGTTTTCCTTGACTGATAATTTGGGGCATGAATATTTCTCTTGGACAAATGATACCAGGATGTGTAGTTTATGCTTTTTATTCTTCACCATCCCTGAAAGGCAAAATTCAGCTGCCAAAGTTGAAGGGATACTTTATGACCCATGTCCATGCCTGCATTTCCTACCACATATGGTAACTGAAATCAGATATTCTCTTTATTGGGCTGTGCTGCTTAACCCACCAGCAAAATGCTTGTTTATTTCATTTTGACTTTTTTTTTTTTTTTTTTTTTTTAGCAAAAAGTGAATTCTGCATTATAGAGAAGGGGTAAAAGCAGAGCAGGAGCGCTAAGCAAGCTGGTTCAACAGGTAACAAAGAATGCAGAGAAGGGACCAGACAATGGAAGACTTGACACTTAAGCAGACACTGGAGGGCTGAGAGACTGAAAACCTCCGTACAGGACCATCTGAGCGATGGGAAAAGTTAAAGAAAAAAAAAAAGACAACCAAAGAAACCTCAACTGAACAGGGAATGGAGGCAGTGGAATCCTGTTATTGCAAGCTTGCTGGGAGATTCTTAATGACCTTGTATACCTTGATTATTCTATCTAGATTTAGTTGGTTACAAACGCAATAGCTGGTACATATTGCAAGAATTCCACATGCACAGCTACAGGACTCCCATTTTCCAAGGGGTTTAAGCCCAGGTCCTGAGCAGAGCAAAGCATTGTCCTGTCTCCAGCTGCCCCACAGAACTCAGCTGGTGCCTCAAGCGTCTGGCTCAATCTCCCAGGCTCACTGCCCAAGTTATCCTGGAACACATAAATCCTTTCACCCACACACCCCAAAACAGGATTTAGGGGATGTTTAAACCAGACAGCTTCCACTTCAAAAAAGTGGTAAAACACGGTAAGCCATAGTTTAGCCCTGAGCAGGTGGAAAACACAGCGTTAAGTGGAGGTTCCAGTCACTTGGGAGCAGTGTGAGTCAAACAAATGAGCACGTTTTGCCCAAGAATCCTGCCAGACACATGGTTTCATAACACACCAATTCATTACTTGAGGAGATGGTGTTCTTCCTCTCATCAAATATTAACGATCATTTCAGGAAGTTTAAAAAATTGTCTCAGAGCAACTTCTCACAGCCATTAATTAAAATAATGAGCGCTATAATATTAAAAGTGTAATTCTCTTACATGTCCTCAAGTGTTTGCCTAGAAGTCTCTGTCTGTGAGAGACCAAAAAAAAAAAGGAAATCTGAAAACACAGCAAATTAGAGGTTGATACTCCTGGCCAAGGCTGGAATTCTCAGCTGGCAAATATGAAATCTCTTCTTGAGACACGATGCCACAAAACCAGTGTCTTTCTCAGCACCCCAGCTCCTTCCCCCAACACACACAGGATGTTTTTCCATCTCTGTGCTTATCAGAGAAGATGCCAAGTCACAACCCACCTGTGCTGATGCAGAAGAACTCTATGTAAAGAGAAGTTTTCGGCATTTAAAGATGGCACTGAGCCTCTTGCAAGGGAAATGGAGAAGGACTCTGCATGCACTGACACCTGGATACCTCAAGAAATTTGTCTCTGCTGCCATTTTATCCCTCTGTTTTTTTAATACCATGACAATAGGAGTCTGAGGAGAGTATACGTAAAGGCACATGAGTTTACATAGCAGTTCAGTTTTAAGTCAGTACCAGGACTTGGAGAATCATCAAGGATGAAAAGATAACATTGTGTCTACTTGTAGTATTCATAAGTTGTTGGGTTTTTTTATTTAACAAACACACAAAACATATTTGTACTCTTGATGTGATTTTGAATTTTGTACATAATTTTGGTTCATTTGAAACGACAATTGGGAATGAATATAGGAGCCTTGGTCTCATTTCCTTCCTCTTTCAAAGGAATTTCTCATCAAGATACTTGTGCAGGGATGCCAGAAGCTTATTTAACAAAACTCCATTTAGCACAACCAGTGTTCACTGCAAACCTCTCCCCCATTCTCTCAGCACTGTTAGAAAGGAGGCTGTGACAGCACCTGGGAGAGCTGCTCCTTCCCCACTGTCTCCCTGGCCACGGCTCTGGGGGCAGTTGGCTCCCCAGGGGTGCAGCAATGGTAACCAGGTGGGCAAACAGAAGAGTTATAATTTACAGGGGGTTGGAGCAGGATGAGCTTTCAAGCTCCTCCTTAACAGAGGTCAGCTTTCATCTCACATATTCACTGCAACCACCCAGGCGAGCAGCTGAACTGCACTACGCTTGCACTGTTAATTCAAATTAAAACATTCAGAATGGAAAATCTTCAAAAAGACTGAGAGAAACTTCATTTCTAACAGCAAGCTCGAGTGGCTGAAATCCTTTTCTCATAGGCTGTCATGGGTATTCCAGTCACCTTAGCTAAAGGCTGGAACTGAATTTCAAGCTTTTCCTGAAGAAAACTGTGAGAGCCCAGCCCTTCCTTACCTTTGAATTCCTTGAGATGCTTCAGTCTGAAGACTCTGATGGGACAGACATTAGGACACAGCAGAAGTCAAAATGCAAATCTCCAGTATTTGCCCAGGGAATGCTTGCTGTGTGTGTGGTTCACACCTTGCCCTGTTCCCAGTCTGGCTCATACTGCACTGTATGCCCAGCCCTCAGCCCAGCCCAGCTCAGCTCACAGCCTCGGCACAGCCTTGGCTTCTGAAAGCATTTCTTCCAAATTCATTATGGAGAAGACCCAGCCCCAGGATAATTAAATTTCTTCAAGGGGAAGCTAAGTGTTCTCACACCCAAAACTGCAAGTGCAGCTTGCAATTGCAGCTGCATTTCTACTGTCCACTGCTGGCATGGCGAAAGAGAGGCAGAAATATTATATTGATATGAAACTTCACCTTAAATCTTCATTTTCGCAAGTTCTGAAAGTGCTGGGGCACAGTAAGAACTTTGCTATTCAGTTTGGTTACTTACAGCACAATGAGCTGCTCAGTGCTACCCCTATACTCTCAAAAGTTGTGCTTCATTTGAATTACATTTTCACTGGTGTTTTTTCCCTGCCTTAATAATACTGTGACATATTTTTGAATAAAAAAAGAAACCAAAACCAAGTGCACTGACATCAGCTAGAGCATCTCTAATTATTATTCCAATGAGAAAATTAGAATGAAGAGAAAATTCTATGGATTTGGGTGGGGCATTGGGGTTTTGTGGGTTTGGTTTATAAACCTGATACGAAAATGACTGAATTATCATGATAAGGCGTCATCTAACAAACCAAAGGTGATCTTTTCAGGAGGGCAATGACAGGCAGAGGTCCCAAGCCTCAGCTAAAAGATAACTTTCAAGAAAAAGTGAAAGGGAAAAGCCAAGTCACAACGTAATGACACATATGAGGGCATTTTAGGTAGAATTGATAGCAGTTGTTAAAAAAAAAAAAAAAAAGTAGATGGTTCAGCCCACGGCTAAATTGAACACACGAGCTGTGAACGAACCTTAGACTCGGGAGACAAATTAAGGTATGATGAAAAGGTCTGTGCCATCAGATAAGAAAACACAGTTTTATTTTCACTTCTACTCATAATAGTGAAAAGCCACCAAATGGCTAAAAAGAAGAAATAATTCCCATCCAAGCATAAGCAAAAAAAGTAGTGTTTGAATATATTTTGTACACTGACAAACACATATATGACTATGAA
Organism: Pseudotriccus pelzelni; assembly: GCA_035584735.1. Taxonomy (NCBI): domain Eukaryota; kingdom Metazoa; phylum Chordata; class Aves; order Passeriformes; family Tyrannidae; genus Pseudotriccus; species Pseudotriccus pelzelni. The sequence continues at coordinate 4,094,248 of JAWMRA010000020.1, forward strand.
GTTTCCACCAAATGGAAGACCCAAGTGATCTGTCAGTGGTTTCTTTGCTACAAAGTCAACATACTTAGCTTCAAAAATTGTGTGGTTGAGGAAGAAGTTTCAGTGGGGTTTTTTTGGGGTTGTTGCTTGTTTGTTGTGGTGTTTTTATATTTAGCCCATTCAAACATTATTAGACTGTCTATATAAGGGGCACATTACTGAAATTTTGATGAAACCATACAATGGTCTATACTGGATTTCACATGGGAATGTCTCAGTTGCTTCATAGACTGATCCTGGAGCAGATACAGAATGTAATGAATTCAGTACCAGCACACCCACACACACACGGTGTTACTTCAGCTCGACTCACCTGAGACCGAGCAGCCAATAACATCCCAAAACAGAACAAAAGCAAAACTGAAAGGGCTGAAAAAAGAATAAATAAATAATAATAATAATAATTAAAAAATCCACAAACCTTGCAGCTATTGGTGGGTCAAAACACAACTCCAGGTGTGAAGAGGGCAGTTTATGAGTAAAGATACAGCCAGCTGAGAAGCGCAGAACATCCCCTGGAAAATGAATGACTGACACAGGCAGAGAAAATTGTTTGCTTTGACATAGAAAGCAAATGGATGAAATTACTCAACAAGTCTGAGGATAATATTTAGACATTGAAATATTAGACTATATCATCCCACCTGAGCCCCTCCTCCTGGTAAAATTTCCAACAAGGGAGAAGAAGAAATCATTAAATAAATCCTAATCTGCCTTGACTGTCCTTCCTGTTGCTTAAACGAGTGATACATGGTTGCCTGGATATCACTGTCTAAGAATATATAAACCCACCTTCCTTTGGTGATCTGATGCTCATTCTGTGGCTACTTTTTGTGCACAAGGTTTTTTTGTTCTTCCCTGAATAGGCCATCTCAGCCAAAACTGTCAGAAGGGGGCATGCCTGTAGAATTATACCTCTGTGTGTGTATTTCTATTTCACAACACAGTATTTCCCAGTGAAATCAGAGGCCATTTGATAATTCTGCAAGAGCATGTGTTGCAAGGTCAGTAACATCCTCAACCACCTCACTAATGCCACATGGTAACCCACATCTCTTTGGGTTTAAAATCATAATCTCATTTATTACAGAAATCACTGAGCAGAATGTGTTTTAATGAATATCAATATTTGCAGAAAATTGAACTTTCTTTTTATTTAGAGGAAAAAAGGTCATTTTGGTAACCTTTTCTAGAATATATCTCTTTCCCAATTTAGTTACTAAATCCTAGGATTCTCTGTCTCCAGAACATTGCCTCTAATGACATTTTCAAGGCAGCAAACAATTCCTAGGCAATGTTCATTGTTGTGATCCATCGCTTGCCTGGAATTTTATTTTTATGACAAATCTAGTCTCAAACTAAGGGAGAAATGAGACCTACAGTTGGTTTTCATGGTTTTTATTTGTCATTTTGGTTTTTTTAACTTTAAAAAAATCATAATGCAGACCCAAGTATAGATGATTCAAATAAATGCTGCTGTACTGAGCTAGCAAGGCTTTTTCCATAACAGTTCCTCATGACTTGCAATTTTTAACATTTAGAAAAATATATTTTTGGGAGTTTGCATTTCAGATCTCTTTGATGAAGTCCAATGAAATTTATCTGCAATTTAACGGACATTTTCAAGCTATATAAACAATTAAACACATTATTTCCCATAACAGGCTGATTTGATAACTAACACACATCAGTTCTGATCACTACTAGTTCAGAAATACCGTTCTGCTTAAAAAACATTTGAAAAGCAGTGTCATAAACAGCAAAGAGTATATCCATTATCCTCACATTTCACCCAGAAAATCCATTCTTCATTTATTTGGTTTCTCCAAATTCGTATTTTTCCTTTGGCATTTAGACTACTGGAAAAAAACTCCTATAAATACTGTGTTGGTTTGGCATATTCCAAGCATGGCTGAGAACATTTGGCCACTGCTGTGGATCTTCCCCGCTATTAGTCTCCCTAAACAACCTCAAACAATAAATAGTTTGTGAAAATAAGAATTGGCTGTATTGATTCATCCCCAACATCCATCTAGCTCAGTTTTCTTTCTCCAACAGGGACCACAAGCGGATATCTAGGAAAAAGAACAACCATATGACACCTTCCTTAATATTCCTGTTCTTTACAGTCTCTGACCCTTCCCTGACTCCAGAAGTCTTCTGGGGCTGTTGTGGTTTGCTCACTTGGTAACCCACAACAATCTCCTTCAATTCCTGTCTGGTGTCCCGAGCCCACACCAGGTTGTGCCTCCACAACATTCAATAAGCATTTCCACACATCTCCAGGCTGTGGTGGAGAGAATGATTTTATTCTGTCTCTTTGGAATCTGGCTGCCATTAACTTTCTTCCATAACCCCTAGTTCTAATATGCAAAAAGAAAGCAAATACGGATCTTTATTCTTGTTTTCCATCTCAGCCATGACTCTGTAGTCCTTCATGTCCCTCAAGTCATGGATTTTTTCCTCTGATTTGAAAAGCCTCAGCTTGCTCAGCAGCAGCATGGAGGGAAACCATTCCATAACTTTGACCACACTCTCTTCCCTGAAATCTTTTCAGTTTTAACAAATCCTTCTGCAGGAAGAAATCACAGCAATGCAGTCACTCAACACGTGGATGACCCATGCACTTATCCAGTCAGGATCTGCTCTGTTTTGTTCTTAGACTCATAGCAAGATTTAAGAAGTCCCTGATATTACACTCTTTGACTGCTGCCAAACACTAAGCTGATGGTTTTACTGTACTACTTAGTATAACCTCGATTTGTCATGCGAATTCTGTTTATTTCACCAGATTTATTTTGAGAGTCAGGTATTTGGGAACTTGCTATGTGGAAAAATTCTGTATTTTTCACTCTTTTGTTCACTTTTAGCTTTCCTTTCACAGGTTCCATTGATTTATTCCATGACTGAAATTAAACCCAGGTGTATTTTCTTCTTCCAAATAGAAGAATGGACACAAATGAAGGCAAGAAATTCTAGGCTTACTTTTGGCACTCCTTGTTTCTAAAGGCCTTTCAGAGTTGTCCACCCTGGTGTCAGCCCCATTGTCACAGATGGAAATATGCATTTAAGGACCATTAAGCAACACATTTATTCCAAATGTATTGTAATTACAGAGACACCTGTGCAAAGCAACTCTGAAAAGACACACTGTGGAGCTCAGCAGCTCTGACATTTCCGTGGTGAGACAGGACAGAGGGGACTAGAACATGATGGGAATGCAACTCCAAATTTTCCAAAGATAGAGCTTTCTTCGGCTGCTTTTTAACACTTTTTTTACGGTTTTTACAAGGTTAACCTTGATACGGTTTCAAATTATTCTTTTAGGAAGAATTTCTTCCTTGAAAGGGTGATCAGGCACTGGAAGGGGGTGCCCAGGGAGATGGTGGAGTCCCCAGCCCTGGAGGTGTCCAAGCAACTCAGTGCTCTGGGCTGGGTGACAAGGTGTGGTCACAGGTTGGACTGGGTGATCCTGGAGGTCTTTTCCAACCTCAATGAGCACATGATCAGGAGAATCAAAATCAAATTTTCAACTGCAAAACTGCACCCTGAAGAGCTTAACCAGTGAAGCATCACAACTAAAAGCTCTCTGTAAAAAAAAAAATAAATCTTTACAGTGATTACTTGGAGATTGCAAAGTCATAAACCAGGAATCCTCAACCAAACCAGAAAAACTAGTTAGCATGGATTGTCTGTGGATGTGCAATTCCACAGCTGCTAAAGCCAATACAGTTTGATGCCTTGTTGCCCCTTTCTCTAACTCATGTCCAATGATTCCAGGTCCACATTCTGCGCCAGCAGAGACAGACGAAGCTCTGCACAGGAACAGATTGCACATAGTGCTTAGAACTGCTTCAGTCCTAAATAAACTACCCAGAGTGCCTCCCAAGCCACACTGCTTCCTGGAGGGACAGGCTGTGACTGCCTTTGGAACCTGAGCTCAGCCACAGCAAGGATGTGACTCTACCTGCCCACAAGACCAGGAAATGTCTCTCTTTGCATCCCACTGCTTACAGTGAATCCTCTCCAACATAAGAGGCTTTTGGTGTTAGTGCCAAGAAACACGACACACTTTACCAGGAGCTTGGGAAAGGATAGATTTCAGTAAGAAAAAGATTCCAGGTACACTTTAAAAAATAATTAAAAAAAAAGCAGAGATCAATTGAAAAAGCAAAGAGTAATTAATTTAGTAAATAAGTAAGCAACAAAACCCCCATTCTGTAACAAACAGAAAGAACATGTGGATGTATTTGAGATGCCTGTGAGCTTCCCCTGATGCTAAGGACAACTATAAGCACTTTCAATTAATACCATTTAGAGATTCACTTCAGTTGATTTCAGAAGAATGGACCCACTTTCCATAAGTGACTAATGGAGCTGACATTTGTAAACCATTATAGACCCCAAATTCTAATCACCATTTCTTTCAGAAAAAGCTTTTTCATCCAGCTAAACTAGGCTGACTCCAAAAGTACATTTTAGAATGATAATTAATTCAATGCCAAATGTGCCTGCAGTAAAAATACCTTTAGGGAATGAACACATAATAGTGTGTGTAGCTTTTAAATAAGCTGTCCACAGGGCTATGCCAATTTAAACAAATTAAAATAATTGTCAGAGTGCTAGGTATGGAAATATTCTTTTTGTAAAAGTGCTGTGAAATGCCCTGGGGGCTTGGGTGGCACAGCAAGGCTGGGGGATAGATCCAGGCACTTACATCGCCTCTGTCCAGCTTGATGGGAGTATCCTCAGGTGTTGCGGTGCGTTCAGTCGTGTTGATATAATGGGATAATCCTGTTTTTTCCGGGCAAGATGTACCTTGAGCCAAACAAACCCCTTGAAAGGGAGGGAGTCCACACCAGAGTACTCAAACACAGAGTTCCTCCACTGCTCTCTCTGGTTCTCTCCCTCATATATTCATGTTCAACATTCCTCCCCCCCCCCCCCCAGAAAAGTGCACTCAAAAAGGAAAAGGGCAGAAGTAATCCTTCAAATGTCTGCAAGTGACAACAGATCAGAACCTGGGAGGCATCTGAACTTCCCCTGCCTCTGTGTAATTGGATCAATGTGTTCGAGGTGGCACTGACACACTTTGCTCACCCACTGCTGCTCTCAGGGCTGGGACAGTTCCAATCGCAGTCTCAGGCACTCAGTGCTTGTTGATGCCCTGAGAGTTCTTCTAATAAGCAGCAATTTTTAGGCCATTGCAATACTGTGATCTTATGCTGCTTATTTTGAGCTCCAGCATTTAGACTGTTGTTACAACCTTGGATCAATACCCACAACTGGACCCAGACATCCTTGTGAAGGGGAAAACTGAATTCCTTGCAGCCTTTTTTTCAGTACATAAGGAATCAGGATGTGGTCCAGAGCGGTCTGGGTCAGCTTTTCAAAGACTAAAACACCACACAGAGAAGGATTGTCCTCCCACAATTTTGATTCCTAAAAATACTTAGGTGAATCTGTGACTTTGTGCAGACCTTACACAGATTCACATAAAACAAACAACTGGACACAGCAGAAAAAAAAAATCTGCAGGTTTCCAGCAGCACCACAGACCATCAGTGTCATCCTTAATTTACTTCAGCAGATTCAGGGGTACCAACAGAATAATATGAGCATTTTCCACCTGCTACTGGTGGAAGCAATACCATTTAAATGATCTAGACAGCTTTAAGAAATTAACAGCTTTAAGAAATTAAATCCTTTGGGGAGGGGAGCAAAACCCTTTTCTAATCTAATCTAATCTGTTTTGCTACATACCACATTCTATAACGACCTCTAACCCAGACTAAGATTTCATACCCCAGCTGGAATACCATTAGTCATATTTTTCATTTCTAAGCTTACAACAGAAGAGAAAGGGGTTTTATTCTATTGTATACTAAGACTGTGTATATAAGGGCTTATTAGAAAAAAAGAAACTAAAAACTAATCACAACACTATCAAACAAGGGCATTTGGAACTGCTTTCCAGAGCCTAAGAAAAACAAAAATATTTCTTAATCAAATCTCATGGAGAAAGAATATCTACAAAGTTAGCATTTATATCTCAGATATACTGTAGAAGTTACTATATTTAGTGGGTCAAGGTATCCTAAAGGGAAGAAAGGGATGCTCTAAAAAGTAGGAACAGACTTGGCTATCAGGTCCCAAGCTCTCTAATGTTTGTGTTTCACTGTCTGCCCCAGCTCGCAACTCCAGATATAAACCCAGTCACCACTGTACTGAGCCAAATTCTAGTCTTCTGTATCTCAGAATATTTCTGGTCACATATTCCAGTTTAAATACATTTTCACTTAGAATACATCTAGACATTACCTTTGACTAAGTGCTGCATTAATATCAAGTATGCCAATAAAAGGCAGTGTTTACAATGCATTGCACATCCAGGATTCTTTCCTCTGTGCTCACAAAGCTGTGCTGCTTGATTTTATAGAGTTATGTTCATGCCTTGTCCATGTCACAAAGTTCTAAACTCTATAAAAATCTCAAGGAAAAAAACGTGATAAACATTTGCTTAAGGTTTGGTGACTGAAAAAAAATCTATGCACTTACCATAAGTTGATCTCAGAACATGAAAAACACCTAGATAGGGATGTGTGAAAGTCTTTAGAAATATTCTTGAACAGCTAATTACAAAAATATATTGGAAAATTTAAAAATGTTTGGGCCAAAAAATCCTGAAACTGTAGGTACTAGAACTTTTTTCTCCTTTCTTATAGAAAGATGTAGGGCAACTTTCAGTAAAAACACTACAAGGTTTCCTTTCCCCCAAACTTTCCTACATCTTCTCATCATGAAGTTCCCATCATGAGACCATCTTCACCAGGTGTTAGGGAGAAAAAAGTTGAGAAAGAGCCTGAAAACATTTCAGAAACCTTTGCATGTACCCAGCCTAAAGAACAGACTATCACTACCTTTACCTAATGCAGCAAAGATAAAGAATGAGAGCTTTTTCTTGTGGTTATCCCCTGTGTTCCTGTGCAGGGCTGTGTGTGTCGTCTGGGGTTATTTCTGCGAGCATTATTTAGTTTTAGGAGTACAGACAGTAGTGTGCTTTTACCAAATGGGAGCTTGTTAGAGGGGACACTTTTTGTTTAATATTAGGACCACTACTTTTGATGGGCATGGGGGATTAGACATTTAGCATTTCCTCTGAAGCAGAGCCTTTGAAAAAGGTATTAGATACAAGGCCTGGCAAAAAGAATAGACAGCGGATAATGCAACGGGGAATTATTTTCTAAGATAACATTAAAATTTGCCACGTGGCATCTTTTTGTTTTACAAGCGTATGCTTAAACGCAAAAGTAAAGTGGAAAGATCAGAAGAGATACAAAACCTGATAGCTTTACTTCAGCCTGCTGTTCTTTGAAAGCTGGCAGGCAAATTGACTCCTGTGACAAAGAACTCTGCACGTGTTTCACATCAGACTTCACAGAGCAACACCCTGTCTGTCCCACTTACAGTCAAATGGGACCCACAGGATGTCCTTCTCCAAGTGCACCACAACCATCCCAGTGTCCCGGCAGGGAGGGAAGGAATTTCATTAGTTGAGAGCCCAATTCTTCACCATCTGGTAAATAGATCCTAATAAAGAAAGAGACAGTTACTTTTTTTTGTTCTTCCATCACGTCAAAATATTTAGGGAGAAATCCCACTTGAAGGAGATGCTGAAATCCCTGTTTGGAATGGGATGGAATTGTCATCTCAGTAACAATGGGAATTTTGCTTTTCACTTCAGCAGGTTGAGAATTGCACACAACTTGTTTCCTTAGAACCATATTTTAACACTTTTCAAAAAAACCCCTATTTATATTGCATTAAATTTTATGGTCTCAGAGAATTTACACAGCCATGTCCTAACGAAATGGTTTCCTTTAATGCAAGTGAGCACATGAATTTTATGCAGATCATTAATGTCTGTCATTTTCAAAATGGTTAATAAATTCAGCTAAAAGACAACCCCCAAACCGACCCCTAACTAAAAATGAAGTGTTAGTACCAATAAATATTCTGTGAATTCCAGGAGATTGAGTTTCCACAGCAGAGAAAACATTTTCTACAGTATTTCTTTCATTAATAATATATTTAAAAAAAAAAGAAGCAAGCATTCAGACTCTTTGGTGCTGTGGAAACATCCTACCCCATCTTCTCCAAGCATTACCATTCATGCTGAAAAAGGTCAAAGCTAATCCTCTCCCATGGATTGTTCTCTTTACTATGGAGGTGGCCATCTGTGCAAAAAGCTCTAACTTCTGCTCCAGCTTTGCTTTTTCCTCGAGTTCTTCCTCAAGGACTATTCTGCCTCTTCCATCCGCAACTGTGAACGAAACTACAGTGCCTGCAGGTTCAAAGGAGACTTCTGCAAGGCTTTACCTTAAAGCTGTCATGAAGGGGTAGTGCTTCTTGGCCCTAGGACTGTGGCACATTAGAATAGGTTTGAGCACCTTTGCCCTCTGACCAACCTCCAGATTCATGCAAGCTGATCTGCAGAATTAGCCTAATAAGAGTTCAGTGCTCTCAGAACCTCACACTTTCATCCCTGTGCTGTTCACTTCATTTTGACCAGCTTGCAAGGATAGTAGGATTGCCCCTTGCTCAACTGTGGTAAACAGAAGTGATTTCCTTTGCCTGATTGCTGGGATGCAATTTTTCCTCAATATGATACCATTTTAATGGCGTGCTAAAAAATTAGATTTTTCCTCTCATAGACACAGTTCTACATTTGTCACCTCTGGTGATCCTCAAAATGCATTAAAAAAGGCTTAGAAAAATGGCTTCTTCTGGAGAATACACAAGTCTGAGTAAATGTCTATGTATACAAAGTATTTCTGGAAATGAAAGTGGATGAATAAAATACACTATAAAGAAAGAGAAATAGAAAGAGGATTAGCAGCAACCTTTTAGCTGTGAAGCTTTGGGATGCAGGAAAATTAAGGTTAGAGCAAAAATCCTGCTGGGTTAATATGTATGGAAAGATGAAAGAGAGAGGAGAAAAGGAGTGTGGCAAATGGGAGGGGGGAGGCAAGCTGCAAAAGGTCAAGTTGCATGCAGAAGAGGTGAGCACAGAATCAAAGGGTAGGAACCATATGAGCTGAATCAAAGCAGAAAGGAACCAAGGCTTGAAATAAGAACACTGATCATTTTGGAGATAGGTTATTGGATTAAACTGGAACAGTGTTATCACCTTGTCCAAGGAACAAGAAATGAATTAAAAACACCTCGTACAGGAGACTGTGGGGCTGTATATTTCTTTTTACCTTTTTTTCATTAGTTGAGGTGCCAGCTTCTTTTGAGTCTAATTTCTTTAGCTTTGTTTGATAGAACAATAGGGCTTTTCTTTTCCATTTATGTTGATTTCCAGGACTCTTCAATTTATTCAGTGAATCATCACCTCTGTCGTTAATCACAAAAGGAAGTCACGTTACTTTGACTATCTGAATCTGACAGATATTGTGGCTAAATTTTTCAGAGGGACATGTGTGCTGAAGGAAGAAATTGATTAGTGCAGGAACTAGTTCTCCAAGGAGAATTTGTGGCAGATGTCCTATTTTAGAAGTCTCCTCAGTGCAGAGGAAGCAATGCTAAATTGACATGGGAATGAGTAAAGATTAACTAATCTTTTAGCTTTTTAGCTATGTGGACACACTTGAGAATTATGTTGCTTATTCCCTCAAAATACTTATTGCACTTAGAAAACCCTTCTGTACACTGTACAAAACATTTCTAATTGCTTCCTTTTAAAGCCCACTCCCTCATCCCTGTTTTCACTTTCATTACAGACTCACTTTGGTGATGGAAAAGAAAAAATAAAAATTGAAGAGTCCTCAGATGCTTAAAAGGTTTTAAAAAATAATAACTGATCTTGGGGAAACCAATGTTCCAAAGAGGACTTACCTAGATGGTAAGTGATTTTGAAGTCCTACTGTCGCTTAAATTCAGACAGCAAGCAAAGGACTTCAAAAGGAATTGGTTCAGGAATTTTGTGCAAGTTATACCAGCTGTATTTGTAAGAACAAAAAAATAGAACAAGTCTATAATACCTAGACTTTATTTTCTGAAAAACACTGTTAGCCCTTTCATCTCTGTAGATTTCTGTTCAGCAATACCTTTCTTTAAGCTGTGTAAAAAAAGCAAATACATTATTAAATATTCAGTTCTGACTTTAGCTCCACTGAAAGGGACGAATATTTTATGTACTGTAATAGCTACAATTGCTCATTAGGGCTCTGGGAAGGAGAGCAGAGCTGCTCATGATACTTCTTTTAAAATTTTGATCAGACAGTCCCTGCCATGTTATGCATCTCTGGATATTGGCTGTGAACGTGCTCCTCTGGTCACTGCACAGGCGTATTGGAATGCCTGGGAAAGCGTGGCAGGATGATTCCCACAAACACTGAGCTTTAATCACCACTTGTGTTCCCACTGATTACAGCCAAGTGTATGAAGCCCGTTAGTCAGCAGCCCTTCAAGCAATTGCTTTTGATTCCAAACTGAGAAAGCTTTCTAAAATCTGCCTTTAAAAGCAGGCCCATCTGACTCAGAATACTCCTCATGTCTAAAAAATGTCCCACTAGTTCCTTCCTTCTACATGACTCTTGAGAGCTTTAAAGCCTGAGGAACATCAAAAAAAAGTAGATGTACAAGCTGTGTCTTTAGTGCTTGCCAACAATGCATCCTAAATCAGATTGTTATCCTTATTCCACTTAAACACAGAGTTAATTGGACAAAAATAAGGAAAAAAAAAGTCTTTTATAGGCTGTCATATTAACAGAGGATTTACACAGCAGACTTAAGCCTTTAGGGATCACTTCCGTTTATAAGGCCAGACATACATTCATTTTTAACTGCTTAAGTCTTGTACATCACTGTCAGTTCACACTAACAGAGTCAGGTTTTGGTGTTACGTTCCCTGCAGGGACAGTTCAAGATGAAGACTCGATAACTTCAACTTCTTATGGTCCCCCATCCAACTGGTCTTAACAAAATGTCTCCTAAACACCAGCCCTTGGCTCGGTGGAACACCACCTGATACCAGGCCATGTCATCTGGGGATGGTTTTGGTGCCGACATGACACATCACAGTCACATCACACGTGCCTGAGGCTCAGCATGATGCCAGGACACAGGACAACCCTTGCACTCCAAGGTCAGGAAGGCACCACACCACCAGAGCAACAGTGGCCCAGATAATGAAATAATTTCTCCTGAAACTAGAACCATTCTTTTGCTCAATAACACTGCCTCCATCTTTTGCAAAAGCTAAAGAAACTAATACCTTCTGTTTATTTGGTGGAGTGGTAAATTGTTGTTGCTGAATTACCTTGGATAAGCTGGATTGATTTGGATGCTCGGGAAATGTTCCTGTAGAGCTGATCCATGCTGGTGTATGGAGACCATGGAGTGCTGCACATCAGCAGTTTTCCTTCTGGAAGATACTGTTTTATTTTGCTTCCAAAATTGTGCATTCATGATGTATATCTAAGCCATTAAGTAGTAAAAAAACAATACCGAAGTTCCACTGCATCTCGTAATAAATTACAGTGATAGCAACTCCTTTGATGGCTTTGGATTAGTACCAGTGCATAATTTGCCTATCAATAAAAGCCCTATCCAAATAATGAGGCATCAGTGAATTTCAGACTTTGATTTTGATCTCTAGATCAAGAAAATCTTAGATACCTGGAGGCCAGGTCAGGACTGTATCTGAAGTGAAAATAACTGGTTAATGAGACCTAAAAAATGTATGATCAAACTCCATTGGTGTCATTCTGGGTTGTTCTGTTTCTTTTACCAGTGGTCATCCTGAATTATTGTTTCTGTTCTGCAAAAAACTTCAGAATTACAAAGCCTGACAAACCTGGCCTGATTTTGACCTTGTGTGACAAAACACTTAAAAGCATTTCTAGAAGCCCCTCTGCTCTAGAGACAGGCTGGGAAGGCTGGGGGTGTTGAACTGGAGAAAAGAAGGCTCCAGAAAGACCTGAGAGCCTCTTCCAGTGCCTGAAGGGGCTCCAAGAGAGCTGGAGAGGGACTTGGGACAAGGGGTGGAGTGACAGGACAAGGGGGAATTGCCTTAAGCTGAAAGAGAGCAGAGTTAGGTTGGATATATGGAAGAAATCCTTCCCTGGGAGGGTGGGCAGGCCCTGGCACAGGTTGCCCAGAGAAGCTGTGGCTGCTCCATCCCTGGAAGTGTCCAAGGCCAGGT
>JAWMRA010000020.1:4115161-4148827 GCA_035584735.1 Pseudotriccus pelzelni
ATCTATCTATCTATCTATCTATCTATCTATCTATCTATCTATCTATCTATCTATCTATCTATCTAATCTCTCTCTCTGTACCTGTCTATCTGTCTCTGTCTCTCTCTCTCAAATCAAGAGCTATGTCACCCTCATTCCAGAAACAGAGCATTCAAACTTCAAACATAAAGCATGATTTTTTTTAAAGAATGACCATATTTAATTAACTGATTCAATAATATCAATTATCATTAGTACCAGAAGTTCGAAGGAGGCAATCTGAGTTCTGTTGCATTAGCTCTAGCAACATACAGCTGGTGAGCTTTTTTTTACATGTTTAAAATAAATTGGTAATCTTTGTGGATTTAAAAAAAAAAAGAAGGAAGGCACAAAGACCAGTTCAAAGAAGGATGCTCTGAGACCATTTATGTTCACAGAGATATGAGATGAATTTATTTATTTTTGAGTAACTGTTTAAGGATTTAATCCTAATATAACATTCCAGAGCAGATTTAGAAGACAAATCAATGTGTTTCTGACTGCTTTGGCTGTATTTTCATCCCTGAGAGCTTGGCTTGTTACAGCCTTCTTGAAGTTGGTGACTGATGAGGAGAGGAGTTGTGATCCCTCCCAGTGAAAGCGTTTTCTGTCCCCTGTCTGTGCTGGTCACAGCAGGAACAGCCAGACTGGTGGTCTGAGCTTGTGTCTCTGCTCCTTTGTCCCTTACAAGATTCCTGTCACCTCTTCTCTTTTCTGTGCCAGGTGGGACATAGACCTGCCTGGTCCCTTTATCTGTGGCAGCATCATAAACTACTGAAAGCTTTTAAAATCTCCCTACTTGTGGTGAATCTGCAGCTTATGCCTAAATCACTATATACATTGGGCTGTAGGGCTGCCCATTTTATTAAAGTTTCGAGATGATTCCCAGTTCCAGTTGATCTGAAGATTTTTCCATTCATCTGTGCACTCAGTTTTTGTCACAACAGGATACTCTGCCTCATACCTGTTCCCTGGATTCAGGTGCATGTTCAATATATTTATCTCAGTTCAGAAAAATTGGTTCACCTCACTCTTTTTTGAGGAAATACTGGGCTTTTCTTATGAATCTACAATTTTCAGTTTGAAGAAACACTTGTACCTTCAGGGAGCATTGTATTCTCTTTTCCCAGTGCCTTTTAATTTTGTTTATTTTCTCAAGTACCAACAAAAATATGCTGTAGCACTGTAAGAGTCTCTTGTCAAATCCAAAGAATGTATTTTTACCAAGCAAGAGCTTTAGTTTGCCATGGAAATGCAATGTGATATCATTTATCTAATTTATGCTCAAAATCTCCATAATGTTACAGTAAAAATTTCCCTTAGAAAAAAAAAAAAAAAAAAGAAAAGAAAAGAAAAGAAAACTAAAGTAGAATTGCAATAAACTCTTCTTTATACATTTGAACTCCGAGAAGCCTCTTTTAAATCACCTAATAAACCCAGGACCAACCATATCTTCATTTGCTCATTAGGTACTCAGTTTAAAAGAAGGGAAAAAAATCAATACTTGTTCCTGTCTCATTTCTGAAGAATGGCACTGAGCCATTCGAGGGCTGGAATGCCTTCAAGTGAGTGACATGCTCAGATAAAGTTCAAAACCTCAATATCACCTCAGCTCATTTTGAACATCAGTCACAGGATTCTGATTTTTGATGGAATCAGAATTAAAGCAGAGGGAGAGAGGGAAGCACACACTGTGCTGGCAGAAGAATGGATACAGCTTGGAGAAGGGAAAAATATACTTGCCATTCTTTAGCAAAATTCTATCACAAAAAAAAATCTTGATTGTTCTTAGAGTTCATTTTTACTCCTATGGCTGTTTGGACAGTGAGATTACAGATATGAGGCAGATGTTCAGATTGCACTTACGTGAAATAAATATGATCTATAAAAGATGCAAATCAGCTTAAAATAAAGTTTTAGATATGGTGTCTTAAACAATATTCTAAGGATTTATTTTTTCTGCTTTCAACTGCACATATCTGAGTGCAGAGAAAAAAGGCAATACTGCTGTTACAGAATCAGTGCTTTTTGAAACAGTGTCTGAAAAGCTCTATTGTGGTGCCTCCATTAAAAAAAAAGAAGATATTGACAAACTGAAAGGACATTCAGGACTGAGGCCTTGGGAAGGCTGATCAATGAGAAAAGGCTTAAATAAATAAATATGTATGGCTCGTCTTAAAGGTGACTTTTCGAAAACTTTGAATCACATCACTGTTAGGACGATTCTGGGAGAAAATATAGACAAACCAGACAAAGCTACTTAAAGAAATTAAAAATTAATTACCTAAGTGTATAACTGCATTCATTACAGTAAGAATTTTTCCTATTCAAAATGATCATAGAAGTCTAAACTTGTAAACAAATCATGTAATTATATTATTACTAGTGTAAATGATATGTACAGAATGATTTAATGGAATTTCTAGCATCTGACTTGATGCAAGTATCAAACAAATGGACTTAATCATTCACTAGATACAGTGAGGGCCAATTTAGGACACAGGCAGGCCCAGTGCTTCTGTATTGTAGTCTGACTGTAGTTCTGTATTGTAGCAATTTTCCAGATGGAACAGAGAACTTTAAAGGGGCATTTTCTAAAACTGAGCTGCCAAAATTATTGTCATAAGGATGATATTTTAAATTTTTTTCTTCAGTGCCTCGGGATTTTTTGGAGAAAAGGTTTGTACACCCAAATAACCTTTAATATATGTGTTGTATCATAGGAAATTGTGTCCTAGCACTCAGGTCTTCAGATGTTCAAGAGAGGAATTAGTAAAAGGGTTATGAACTTCAGGACGCCTTCAGAAATCTGTCCTTTTTTTCCCAGTCATTTATAGCCACAATCCTTTCAGAGGGCAGCAGTTTAGTTTCCTTCTCAGTGTCCAGTGGGTTTCCCAGCCCAGGAGCTTCCAAGCTTTGTTATTCCTTGGGTGGGAGTATGAGTATGGACTCGCTATCACCCTTTGCTCTCACCAACGGTGTGGTTTGGCAGAACTTTACCCTTGACACGAAGTCTGGAGGGGCTGGCAGGGGGAATGTTGCCTGTGAACTACAATCTGGGGCAAACTGACTCAAACTCTGCCCTCTCAGCCCAGGCTTTAAAAACAGGAGCTCAGATTTAACGCTGCCTGTGCTCACTGTACTTTTCCCCTATAAATTTCTTTGTTGTCTGCAGAATTTGCTTTCTGCTACAAATGAACCCTGGGGGAAGAAACAGCATTTTCTATACATCCAGCTTTGACTAATGCCACCTTTGGTCCCAAATTCTAACTTGTCACCACCCTACCTGCTAATGCAGGTGCTCAGCAGACAGACATGATGCCTCTTAGAGAGCATTAAAATGCCTATCTCTGAGAGACAAAAAGGGAATACTTTAATGTTTAATATTAAATCATTCTCCTAACTGGAGCAAAGCTATAAAAACAACAATAATAACAGACTCCTAGAGGAGCTGAGATTCAGTCTTTATCTGACAGAGGAGAATATGCAATTATAAAGCTATCAAAGCTTTGAAACTATAAATATAATTAAGAATAAAGATATGCAGAGAAAAATAGTGATGTAAGCTCTTCACAGCTTTAAAATGACTGGATAGTGTTCTAATGTCAGAGAATAATACAAAGGAAAACACTCTGCCATGGTAATATTATGATCCCACAACTCCCAGTTTGCATACAAGAGCATCCAGAATCTAAGATGTTTTATCTCTGTTGTTCCTGTCTCTCTCCAGTCAACATCCATCTAGGAAGAGGCTTCACTAAGATTCACACAGAATTTTAACACCCATGTTTGCAACAGGGGCTCAGACTGGAGGGGCTGAGAAAAGGAGCATTTGCAAGGCTGATGTAAGGAGGTACAGCCAGAAATCCTCTCTCTCAGCAGTCTGATGTGCTATTAATAAGTCACGAGGTAAAGCATATTAGGAGGTGAAAAATGCAGCTGTGAAAATTGTAAAAGCAGTTCTGTGAAAATAATGAATTTATCTAAAGGTGCACTGTTACATCAGTCCTAAGGACACAGGACAGCAGGATGGGAGAAGGCCATCATAAATTAGCTGATGTTGTTTTATTTATCAGGGAGTGTTACCTTTTTTTCCTCACTTCTCTCTGTTTCAGAGAATTCTCTGTTAATTCCTCTCGGGTACAGCCTTTCTTCAGTGTCAATTCATGTTCTCTTAAGTGCTGTGACACTGAATCAAGTCACTTTTCTCCAGCCATCCCTTTATTCTTCCCACAATTGTGTATCCTGCACTGCAATGCAGTAAAGTCTTGATCTCCTGCTTTGCAATCTTTCCAGATTTCTAATGACTGAGCCTTTGTTTTTGGTGACATTTCCAGGGCCCTGTGCCTTCAGGATTAAATCCAGGAGTTCCTTTCCTTGTCAAGCCTTTGATTTGTTCTCCTCTTCCTTAATTTATCAGAGGCAGTAACATTTTCACATATTTTCTTCTCTGTGTTTATTACTTTGAGCATTTACAGCATCTCTTTCCAGACTGACTCTGTCAGTATCCTATGCCTCAACAAACGTTCTTGACCAACAGTGACAAAAAACGGTGCCTTGCTCTCTTTATCCATCACTTTTACACTCTCATCACTTGTCTTTGCTGTTGATGCTCTAATTATTTTTTTCCTTTTCCAACATAGCAATAATTACCATCTAATTCTCTTTTAGCCATCTTCTGAGTCTTTACTTTCTACTAAAGTTTCTTTCCCCCAACACACCTGCTTTTTAAAACATTAAAAAATAATTCTTTAAAATCTGTCTCTATACATCTGTGCAATGAAGTTGTGACATCCACATTTAAAAATAATCATTTCCTTTGTAGGCTGCTACAATCTCACTTAATTGTACCCAACATTCAGCCTTTCCAGATTTGCTTCTCAGAACTTCACACCTTTGGCCTCATGCAAAAGAGGCAGATATATTTTATTCTGCTTCCAGTAGATCTGAGTGTATTTAAAATATCAGCTATGACTTGGATTCTGTCTTTTGGAATCTTTTGGAACTATTTAAAGCTTGGTTTTAATTCTTGTTTCAAATTTAAAACCATGGTGATTTTAAATTCCAAAGGCAGTGTCCTGCAAATATTAGATGTGAGATTTTCAAATTGCACTGCTATTTCTCAGTGTGATAAAAAAACTTTTCCATTTTTAAGGAAAAATTTATGACCAGTTTTGGCCATGGCTACTTTATGTTGAATACTTAAGCTATGCCTCCCCATAAGCTGGACTCCTCATGCTGATGATGCAAAAGGGACAGTTTTAGGACACCAGCCTCCTGTCTGAGGTCTGTGCCAGCCTGGGCTGAGTGTCCTGTTGTCACAGCTCAGCAGTACCAACTGGCTCATCTCCATTCTACACAGTTTGACTGGGAAGTGAATAAAGCGTTGCTGGGAAATGTTTTGGAAACTGGAGATTTAAGGATAAATTAATACCTTTTTCCCCTCCCCATTTCAGTTCGAGTCACCTGTTCCACTTAACTCAGAAGCTTGGAAAGGAATTAAAAAAGAAAGATCCTCCAGTCAGACACAGGCTCAGGTGAGCAGAAAATTTGAGTGTTTCATCATCTGATCCATAGGAAAAGAAATTGGTTGATTCCTCAGACTGTTACTATGGAAAAATCTGGTTCATATTGGCAGAAATTACCATGGGAAAGGCATTTGTACTATAGTAACCAAATTGCTATGTGATTTGGTCCTGAAAGTTATTTTGGGGATGTATTTTGGATGGTATTTTGGATGTACTTGGCATGTATTTGGGATGAATAGAAGATGTATTTAGAATGTCATGAAACTGATACCTGTGAACATGACCTGGTATAAGATCTTAATCCTCATGGGTTTGGGGATACAAGGCCTCGAGAGGGTAGAAGTTTGGTAATTCCAAAAGAAAATCTGTATCCAAAGAAGAAGTGAAAAGCTCATCCTTAATTATTCTTATCAGCTGATTTTATGGGCTCACTTCTGTGACTTTCAGTTTTTTCACCTCCAGGCCATAAGGCATCACACAATACCCTTTCTCTGTGCATGAAGTCATTTTAATAACCTCCATCAGCTTTTTGAAAACCAAACATTAATATCATGATTATAATCTTGGCTGATGCTGCAAACACCAGGGTATTTCTGTAATTATTTGAAGTTATCTGGAAGCATTCCTTGGTTTATTGGAATAACCATCTTGGTACACAGTATTGGATTTACCAACAATAATACACTCACCAGGGTTTGTGAATGCAGGTTAGCTAAATAACATTTTTATTGAACAAAACCAGAGGGAAAAGATTTATTTTGCCAGCTTTCCAAATGAGAGAAGTTGATAGCAGCTGAATGGGTAGTATGAGAGTTTGCCACATTCAAAAACTTCAGGGATTCTAGGAGAGAAGCAGGTTAATATTTTGATGGAAGAAAATGCAATGGAGGGAGATGAGGAATCAAGATAATTTTATGGCAAAAGCCATAATTTTATGTAGGACAGAATACCTGATCCACCTCTCCTTCCTCCTTCACTCTTCAAACAACACTTTTGAAGGGAAATGCTGGTTCAAAATGGTACCAAATGCACTTTTTCAGTAAAATTCCAGCTGACAAGGTTTCGGAAGGGCAACAGCAAGCTGTCAGTAAAAGGATGGGACAATTAGGTGGAAATGCTACTTCATGTCAGCCTCTGGTACAACTAATGACATTTTGCACTTAAAAAAGATGCAACTGAATTCTGAGTGACACTGGCTGTGGATACAAGCTGGCATCACTCCACAGATTTCAGGAGAGCTACAGCACCTGAACCCAGCAGGCAATGAGGCAGCTGGCCGTAAATTGTCCATGAGACTTTTTTTCATGGCTTTTAAAAAAAGGTTGTGCTGCTTGGGCTAATATTTAGTCAAGGTCTGTGTGAGGGCAGTATTAGAAATTCAGTTCAGGTCTTGCTAGCACTCAGACTTAGGGCTTTGATCAGGCTGCTCCTTAAAGTGCCTGCAAACCAGTTGTGAATTGAAGACTGGGAAGAGCATCACATATAAAGAGAAAAAACAATAGTTGGCTCTAAAATTGCTGTCAAGAAATCTCTCACTTAAACCACAGAAACCTGAACTTCAGGGGGATCTTCACGTTTGACCTTGAAGCTTTATAGTCACCCCCAAATAAGCCCCCAAATGGCATCACTCTTGACAAAGCTGATGGCTCAACTCAGTTGAGATCCATAGTCTGGATGCTACTTCATATTTCTTCCTGCCCCAGATTTTTTTTTTTCACTTGCTTATGATCCCCAAACAGGAAACTGCTTCTAACCAGTGTCTTTTTCCTTGAAAACCTGGCTGCTGTTGTCCAAGCCACTAGCTGCTTTTTCTAGCACACATTAGTTTAATTATTAGCCTGTTTAGCCTGAGTATGAGCCCTGGCTGGAGGGCTGGGGAGTTCTTCCAGCTCAGATTTAAACTGCTCATTTGGAAGTAGGTCTGTACTTACCTTCCTCCTCTATTGAAAATGTAACTGAATTTTATATTCCACAGAAATTGCATTCAAAACCAGAAAGGAGAAACAGGCCTTGGAGCAGGGACCAAACATAATGAGCACCTTGAACACTGAACTGCAGAGTTATCCATCCTTTCTGACCTTGTGAGTTTGCAGCTTTTTTTCCTGCACAAAGGTACAGCTCTAAGAGAACAGCAACATTCCCCACCTCCTGAGTAGCCTTGTTTCTTGCAAGCCTTGTGTTTTGGGCACTCATCTGGAAGATAAAAGGTTAGGTTTGAAGTTCAGACAAGAGGGAATTCAATCTGCACTTGCCTTTTACGGGGCAAGCATTCTTACCACTTGGCTATTTTACAGAAAAGAAAGACTCAGTGTCTCCTTCTTCAGCTGTGTTTTAAAAGAAAAATAGGAATACTGCTCAAAGAGACTGTGCTCCTGCTTTCAGCAAGGGGAGCTTGCCAGAGATCTGAGGCTCCTGGAGAGGACTAAGACCCAGAGCTTATTAATATTTAGTCATTTAACTTGCTGTTGGGTACCTGTTGATGACTAGAAAGAGTCCTGTTTTGCCTGTTGGCTACTTCAGTCCTGGTGTGCAAGAGTTAACCCTCCCTCAGGCTGCAAAGAGCACCTGATGGAGAAGGTGGGACCCTCTTCCATAAGAGAAGATTGTGGATTTCACTCGATGGACCAGGAGCTTGGAAAACAACCACTGCAGCCCCAAGCCCTCAGACCCCACACTGTCACTGTTTACGTTCAGAGTTGGGACTTTCTGTATGTCTTGCTTGGCTTTGTTTGGTCTGTGTTTTTCGGTTATTGTTTTGCTTTTTATAGTCTTTGCAGTAAAACGGGAAATTTATTTTTCTTTCTTAAGATGGTATGATGTAGGCTTACAAAAGGGCAGATGTGTTCATCTGCTGTTGATCAACGTAGAAAAGACCCATAAAACTTTTGTATAGAAACCCTGACTATGTCCAGAGATGTAGGGAATGATGTAGGCACCTGGGAGACAGAAACAAGAGGTTTTTTCAGAAAATGTGATGTGGTGTGTTTACTGAAAAGCACCCCCCCTCCCCCCGCCATGAATATTCCAGGAAGTTTTGACCCTTTCAAAATTTCCTGTAATGATGAATAAAATGCCACTTTTTTATGGGCTACTTTGTTTTGACATGTGATTCTTAGATGACAGTTAGAGAAGCAGAGCATCATACACAGCATTAACTGCTGATGGCACTGATGACATAAATAGGCAAGTACCTGACATTCATTTTTTTTTTAACCTTTTTTCTATTCTAAGGTATCCAAACGTATTCAAATGTTCTCAGCACTTATGAAATAGAGCAAAGAGATAATCTGAAGTAATGACTAGTGCCTAAAGAGCTGAAAATACTTCTGATAGTTCTTTTAACTGCAGGAAAGATTCAGATTTTGCTGTTAGAGTAAAAAAGATCTTATTGGGACAACTATGAAGAATTGAGAGCTAAAATAAATGTTTGAAGTAAGTGAAGGAACTTCATATTTTATTATGGCATGAAGGGAATATGCTGTGAATGGCTGAGATTTATGCTCTCAGACAAAAGAGGGAAAATGCTTACTCAGTTTCCCTAGAATCCTACAAGAGAAATACAAATACACTGGCAAGATGGAACTTATCTTTTGCTTTAAGCCTTCCCAAAATAAAAAAAAAAGAAAAAAATTCTGAAGTATCTTCCCTGCAATGAGGATAACAATGTGCAGAAACACCTGAACACTCAGCTCAGACATGGACCCTTGGTACTTTCTACAAAATCCTGGCCAGACTTTGTAATACATAAGCATCAGTTCCAAGAGAACATCAGAAAGGCAAAAGCTTTATGTGCTATTCTAGAATCCAGGAAAAAATGCATAGCCTTAGGCATTGTATTTAAATGAGCCTTCCAAGATCCTCATGAATGTTCGCTCAGACAGAGTTTATCTACCAGGGGGAAACCAGAGATTCAGTTTCTCTGCCAACTTTCTTAATAAACATGAGCCACTGGCATTGTCCAAAATAGAGCAGATAAGCAGAAGTTGCACATCCCACTCATTACTATGCTATATTAAAGCTTAGCACAGTTGAGGGAACAACATTTCAGAAGTTATTTACAATGATGGGAACAATTTAGTTTACAAACAAATGAGCAATAAATGTCCTTAACCAGGAGATTAAAAAAAATAATTTTAAAAAACGTTAGCTTTTACAAAAAAGTCAAAACACATTTATTTCAAGCATTAATTATCAAGGAAATGTTAGTGGTTTGGGTGTGTTTAGTAGGGTTATTTATTTGTTTGTATTTTAAGTAGCTATTGCTCTGTGTGAAAGACTGCTGCTCTGAGATGGTACAATGCCTGACCAATATTCCAGCTGATGTGAGCTCCTAAAAGCACTTGGATGCAATAGAAATGTTGAAATTTGCTTGTTTTTTACCCTTTCCACAGCACCAATTAACACCATTCTCATCTCGTGGCAGCACAAAGTTATCAGTACTCATTGCAATCTTTTCCTAAAGCAGCCTTTTTTATGTCAGACTCTCCAAGCTCAGAGTGCAGGTCTTTGATAGACTCTCAGAACCTCAAAGTTTTGTTGGGTTCCCCAGCAGAGTGTCTGCTCAAAGCCTGGGCTTTTAAACCAGCTGTGGATCTCGATGGAGATGTGCAGTCAGATTCACCACAAGGACCCACATCCTCCCCACTGACAGCAGCAGCAGAAGGGCACCTCCAGGACCCCTCAGGAGGGGTTCAGAAGCATTTTTGTTGGTGACAGCTGCTCTAAAATCAAAGGCTGTGCTATTGTTGTCCTAGGCATCTCTCCTAGAGTGCTTTTTACTTACTTTACACTACTGTATATTACTTTAATATGTTGCTTAATATGTTGCTTCAAAGTCATGAGTTACACTGCAAAGCCTTTAAAAGGCTCTGAGAACCTGAGAGAAAGAACAGGACTGAGGAAAACCACAAGAAATCAACCGATTAAGAGCATTTACAAAGCCCAGCCCTTTGTGGATCTCCAGATTTCATGTCACAGCTGACACCTCTGTTCTTCAGTGCCACACCCAATTCATCACTTACTGCCTCAAAACCTCCTCCATGAGTTCATTCACCACCTTTTCTGCAGGTAAAATTAAAAAAATTAAATCGCTGTCTGCGAAACACCTGTGTGATTTGTAAACCCTGTCTTTAGGTCTGCTACACCCCAAAGATCAGCTTTCATGGAATCATAGAATCGTTGAGGTTGGGAAAGACCTCCAAGACCATCAAGTCCAGCCTTTAACCAAAGACCACCATCTGCTGCCTTGACAGCCTGAAACAAAAGAATTCTCAGGGCTGGGAGGCCCTGCTGAGCCTGCAGAGGGTAATGAGGCCCTTTCCCCTACTGATCTTCTGTCCTCCCACCAGCTGGATATATTTTGGAAGAAACAAGCATTTTGAACCCCCCTTTATTACCTTTAATGAGCGTGATTGCCTGTGCAGCTATGCTAATGGCACTAATAAATAACCACAGGTAGTTCTCCTCTTAGACCCAGAAACTTGGGTTGTAATAAACATCAGCATTTAACAAAAAAACTCTTATGTGACACATCACCCCCTTCCAACTCGGAATATTCTGTGTGCTTCTGTGATCAGCTCAGTGTTTGCACCTCACCCAATCCATGGCAGATGCTGCCAACCCTGCAGTTTCCTATATAGTTTAAAGAAGTGTATAGGGGTGCATTTTCAAATATTTTATTTCTTCTTGTCCATGCAAACTTCCAGGAAAACACCGCTTCTTTGATTTATATGCTTATACACATCAAAATAAACCTGCAGTGTTTATTTTTGCACCGAAAGCTGAGTGGGTAGAGTTTCAGGAGGCAGTTACTTAGCAGACCTGAAATACCTTGATGTAATGCTAAGAAAGTGATATATTTTGGCAGCAAAAGAATATTTCTGACTTTGTGAAAATCCTGAAAATAGTAACAGAAAGAATACTATTTTTCTGGTCTTTACTCCTACGGAGTCTCTTAATTTTTCATGTAAAATATATTTTCTTTAAAACCATCAAGCAATTTATTTTTCTTAGAGGGGACTCCAACATGAATCCTCTGATCACTGCTAATTCTATTTTTTTTTTCCTAAATGAGAAAACAAATGACAAAAGGAAATGAGACAAATCTGAAATTTTGTGAAAATCCAATAGGCATTACTATTTTCCTATTTCTTAGCTTTGCTGGATATCTTTTTCATCTACCCACTAATCTAACTTTCTTTACATTTTGTTTTTACTTAAATAAACATTAAACATACTTGCCTACAGTAAGCTCTCTTGTTTTATTCTCTTTGCTCTGCTTTCCTGTACAATAAACCCATTAATTTTTAATACTTTATTTTCTGAGTTTCTCTTTTGTTATTTGATTCTTAATGAATTCTCTCTTAAGCTTACAATATCAATGCTTATTTATTATGGATGTATTGTACAGAAACATTTTTACTGTGATTTGATTTTTCATCAGAAGACCTTGAAGTTCACTTTATACAGAAGAAATGACAAAAAAAAAATCCTTGGAAAATAATCCACTTAAAATAAATATTGATAATGCAGGAGAGGGGAAAGAAACCCCAAACAAAACCCAAAGAACAACAATGGCAGTAAACTGGGAAAATATTATTGTAAACAAAAGAAATCTGTTGCGGAAGACAACCAGACATTCTTATGTTTTCTTCTACTCCTGTTGGATTCCAAGACAAGTGGTTTCAATTTTTTTAAGCCAAAGTTTTGGACTAGTTTTCATGGAGATTGTGTCAATCAAATGAAAGTAATTGTCTACACTTATACCAGTAAAACAGACAAGATGTCTTGGTCAGACAGAGCATCACCCCCAGTATTTGTTTCATTTATATTCAGTTAGGAATGTAATTAAAAAAAGATATAAGGAGCAATAGACAGTGATCTCTACCCATCCAGGAAACGGGGTAAGTGCTGTTTTGAGACACAGATGAGTAAGTCAAAAGACTAGAGTGCCCCTTTACTGCCTGTCTCAATAATCCTGCTCTTTTTCCATGTTTTCTGGCTGTGTGTGGTAAAGTGGGTATGAAAAGAGATGCAGTTTTCCTCCTGGTGATCAGCCAGGTATTTTGATCAGAAGATTATTCTTTGGGAAATTTTAATGTTGATATGCTTTTAAGCTTCTATAATTATTGCAAAACCATTAATATTAAATACAACAGTGATTCCAGGTGCTGCCTGGCAGAAAGAGTTTCTTAAATAACTATTTACTCCTGTTTTTTTAATTAAATTCCTTTGGTTTATCCAAGAAACAATTCTAGCCTAGGCAGTATAGGTATGATTTTATATGATCTTGGACAAGTTGCTTAGCTATTTTTAGCTCCTGTTCTCTCCCAGCTAACTGGGGGATTGTCAGAATGAATCCATTGATTAGGATCACTAAAAGGAGGCTGTACAGCTGGATTTTAGACAGATTTATGGGCTTCAGTAGTTTTCAGAACAGTAATAGTAACGTTGAAACACGTCAGAGGTATTTCATGGCATAACTGGACCATGAAATAAACTGAGTGAATAAAGAAAGAGTTGGAAAACACTTCAGAAACTTTAAGTTTTTAACCAGAAAATTACCTGCTGCTCTATAGGAAGGTAAGATTACAGATTTTCATAGAATCATGGGATGTTTGGGGTTAGAAGAGACCTTAAATCCAGTTCCACCCCCTTGCCATGAGCAGGGACACCTTCCACTAGCCCAGGTTGCTCCAAGCTCCATCCAACCTGGCCTTGGGCACTTCCAGGGATAGGGCAGCCACACTTCTTATTTTTGCCGCACTTTATAAATCAACCAAGTTCCCCTCTATTAGCTTTCCTCCACTGTCTCTCTTCCACAACTCTGAGTATAACTCAAAATCTTCCTTTATGTTTTCTGGATAATGGGGCAGAACGAATCCATGCTGTAAGCAATTAATATAATGATTTTTAATTTTTGACAGGATCAGCATTTTTTTAAAAATACCAGTATGAATAACTGCTTGCCTGATTTTCTAAAACAGTATTTGGTATTTCAAAGGTGCTCTGATGGAAACAAACCTTCTATTTCTTTCTTACTAGGAATCAGGAAAGCGTAGGTGTTTTGAAGCTGTTATTTTAACTAGAATGGATTCAAATTCTCCTGAGTATCAGCCTGAGCTCTGGATGCAGAAAGCTCAAGAGAGAACTCAGCTGGAAGTGCTCCAGCGCTTTTATAGCTCCAACTAGAAATTCACTCTGGGTCACAGTCACACCTTGCTCAGAAGGCAAAGCCAGCACATCTGTGCTGTTCATGCCCCTTCACTGCCCTGCCACTGGATTTTCAGTTTGCAACACAATTCCACACGAGAGGAATTCCATTTGGATTTGAGCATCTATGTGACAGCCCAGTTGAGCACTAGCCAATAACTAGTGTGGGTAATTTTACCAGTGAAGCAGGAGATAGCTGTGCATCCTTTGGATCTTATTTATAACACACTATTTGTGGTCTTTGTACTCACTCTGGAGAGTCAGGATAAAAACTGGGTTATTTATACAAACCTGCCCTGAAGGAAGAAAATTTGAAGAGGCTTTTCCATTTCTCTGTCTCAGCAGTCATTCTTTGTCACTTCTTAATTTCTGGGAGTTAATTTTGACCAATCCAGTCTAGATATGAGAGAGACAAGAATCTGGACTGAATAAATAAAATTCTTTTTTTTTTAAACTTAGTTTTCTCTAGCATATTGGTTTTGCTGTCTCCTAAAAAATGCCTCTCAAATATACACTTGTGTTAAATTTCATATAAAGAGATACTTCTGTGTAAATATGACTGATTATTCTGCTGCACGAGTGTGATTTTTCACATGTAATGTGTGTCTTGTTTGTTCTCTCATGAAGGCAACTGAGAGGGGAGAAAGGATGCCCTAGAAACTAAAGAATGTGTTTGAAACTTGAGTGAGCTGAGCACTAATCTCAGCCTGGCTAAAACTTTCCATGTAGCTGGAAGTCACATCAGGGCTGCTGTGCCACAACTGCAGGTTTGTCAGCCTATTCTCCTTCCTTCTCCCCTGTGACTCACAGGATAATTTTTAGCTAACGATTTCCAGCTGCCTTTGCAAACCCTTTGTGCCAAATTGTGCTTTCAATAAAAGCCTTCCTGTGCCATAACTTCTCATTCATACATATACACACCTACTCTCACTGCAGATTTTTACAAGGACGGAGTCAATGTAGAGTCGGAAATTATCAAAATTATTCTTCATGCCTTGTGAGCACCAATAAAGACGTGCTCCTTTCAGAATCTGCTCTTTGTTAATACAAGAGTATGGAATTTCGTGCCTGTGTAGGCTGACATTTTATACAATTTACATTCAATTGCTGAAAATGTTTCTTACCTCTTGGGTAAACATTATCAGGGATATACCGTGTTTTTCCTGCAGACAAGGTCATTGATGAGAAATGAACAGAAATGCTGTCAGCCCTTGAATCCATGTAACAGTTTTGACTAGTTGTTTTATAACATGCTGCTTTGCCACACAACAAGACAACTCCTTTGCCAAATAGGAGAGAGAGTAACAGTTGTTACCTTTCAACAACTCTTCATTTCTGATCAAAAGATAAGGAGGTAATTTTTTGAAATCTGTTAATCCGAAGAAGCTTAGCTGCTAATAGTTCCCAGAATCCTTTCGATGTGCATGCCATGTTCAGTCTTTGCAATGATCAAAAGTGAGGGAACTCTGATGATCAAAAATAAAGGAACATGTTATTTTGACACTTCCAGATAAACTTTGCTTTCCGTGCTGATGAGAATTCAGAAATTGTGCATCACCCTACAACAATTCAGAAAGTCTGTTAAAGAATGCAAATCTTCCACCTTGTAAAACATCCTCGGGGAGAGAGGACTTGGCATTCTCCTTCAGGAGGAGAACAGGGTTTCAATGCTGTGTATTATGTATAGCCAGACGGGATGTAAGAAAAATATTTAATGTTTACCCTTAATGTGAAAAAAGTAGAAATGTGAATCTTGCCTCTGGTAAGTGGTATCTCTCGACAGAATACATTTCCCAGGCACAGGCAGAGTTCATGTTTGCCTTTTAAGGTTTGGTGAGGAGTTAGATTGAAATAATCATTGAAGAATGCCTACATGTTAGCAGAAAAAAGGATTTCCCTTCAGCCACTTCAAGAAGAGCAGCAGGTCTGTGCCTGCTGTGGTTGGGATTTGTGCAATGTAAGCCAAAGACACCCTCAGTAACACCTCTGCTCACACATGGCTTTGCAGTAAGATTTTTCTGCTTATACCTACGCAGCCCGTCCACAAGTGCTACACTTACATGGTTCCGTTCATACACAACATAGTGGATATTAAATTCATTTTTTTTAATTCCCACAAACCCATTAGAAATATCTGACAGAAAACGCCTGTGTGAAAAAGGCCTGTGACATTCCAGGGATATGAGGAAACCAGCCCTGACCTTTCCCTTCGCGTTGGTCGATCAAGGGGAAAAGCAGCTCCATTTATATCAGATCTCCCACAGATACCAACTGTATGTTATCCTATGGAGCTTCTGTGCTAAAAGACCAGTTAATATGGCCAAATTTCTGAAGTTAGCCTGTCACCAGCTTCTGTTCACCTTTGGATTTATTTATCTGTCTTGGAGGAGAGAATAAAGGTCCCTCACAACATGATGATTACTATCATAGCTTGGTGGCAGACCTTTAGCTTCTAATCACTGAAGGGGACTCTTCTCATTTGCTCTGGTAGATATATGGATCTGACAGAGCACAAAAAGGGTTTTTTCTTCTTGGGGTATATTATTTTCCCCAAATCAGCAAGTAGAACGGGCAAAATGTTTATGTCAGAATTTGTATTTCTAGAAAACTGCAGGTGTGGGCTGACCAGAGCCGTTCATGAAATTACACCGTTTCATGCATCTGTTTCTGAAAATATTAAAAAAAAAAAATCGCTTATGCCCTCTTCTTTATGTTTGAAACATCTATCACTTACTTCATCGTGGAAACCCTTCTAAATTAAACTATCCTCATTTCTGTTCTTAGGAATTGCTGTTGTGGATATTTTGCTGACATCCAGCAGAGCAACACTTCGGAGTGACTGCAGAGCTGTGTGTAATTTTGCCTCTAGTAGCTCAGCACTATCATGTTCTCTCCTGCCTCTTGTCCCTCTGCTCTTTCCAAACCTGTAATCACATTCTCTTGATTTTCAGCTCTGTGTGCCTGGAACTATGCTTCTGATCTCGTATGCAGGCACCCTCTCTCTTCCTTTGAATTCCTTGCTGAAACATTTCTTCAGACAATTATTTCTACCCTTTATTTATAATCAGTGATCTCTCCTGAACTGTTGCCTCTTGTCTTGTCTTGTTTTTATCTCGTATCAGATTATAAGATCTTTGAGTAAGGGAATATGTCTTGCTATGTCTTTATAAAACGCTTTATAAACTTACAGTGACAGCCACGATAATTCATGGTGTATTTCCACTCACATCAAGGAATCTCTGCTTATTGATTCTGGGCAGCACACGCTCCTATGGGCTAGTGAATTCAGGTTTATCAGGGCACTAAACTATCCTGATAATTAGAATTTGCTATTGTGATGATTAGGAGTGGTGTGACTCCTCCTTGCATTAATTCACCGACGTTCCTCCTGACCTGAATCCGTCTGTCAGCGGCACTGATTCAGCAGGGCGGTGCTGGGGGAAGGAGACAAGAGGAAAGAGAGGAGGCTACTGCCTCTGCATGATTGTTAAACTTGCCTGTTCTTTCCTTTTTTTTATTCCCTGCTTTTTCATTGTACTTGAAAAATAATTCCTGTCAGATGTTAAGAAAGGCAAGGCTGGAGCTCTTGCCTTCCATCTCCAGCTCCGTGGCGAGGGAGCTGCATGGAAGCAACCAGAACTTCCTCCTAAGGCATCATTTTCTTTATGAAAATGCAGAAAGGCCAATTGTTCTCTGGGAATGAAAAGTTGAAGAGATATCCTGCTGTACAATTTTAATGGCTGTATATGCTGCTTGTTTTATACTATTTATCAGAATTTCCAGCCTCATGCAAAGACATTTCAGTGCCTTGCTAGAGTGCATTCAAGTCACAGTTTCACTACAGTTCCAAAGAGGAAGGCTAATAAATTACAATAAAACATTATATTGTACCTCCAAGTTGTCAGTGACTGAATGTTTAAATTGTACTAACTAGCAAGTGATATTTTTCTTGGTGGAAAACAATGGAATTTTTCTCCCCAGTATTGCAGTTTGAGGTTTATAGCAAATCATGGGATACATTCAGTACTATAAATATAATCTGCTCGTAATACATATTACAGTCCTCATTAAACTTTTAAGAATAGCTACAGTATTTGCTGTGGAAACAGCTCTCTGCCCTCTACCAGTTTCATCTTGTATCCATCAGCAGAAAAGCAAGCTGACTCTCTTCATAAACTGAATTTACTCCTTCCCCTCTCCCTCCCTTGTCGCCATTCTTTGTTTGCTGTTCAGAAATGGAGCTGGGTCACTAATTTAACACACTCTGCATGTATCACTGATTTCCAACAGGCTTTCTAAAGTGCTGTAGAGAGAAGGGTACCTTCTGAGCCCCATTTGGCCCAATAGAAACTCATATCAAATATTTCCTTTCAAACCCATTAGTAGTGATTTGCAATAGTCCAATTTAGAGGTCACTTAAGCATGAAAACAGTGTACAAGAAAATGTATAATGAAACAATATCAGTAATAGCATATTTAAATGAACAATATCAGTAATAGCATTTTTAAAATGTTTCATTAAGTCTGAATTGTTATACTGTAGTACTGCTGTGAAATAGCTGCTACTTTCTCTAAGATTTCTTTTATATCCATATTATTGAGGCACAGAAACCAAAAGATGATAAAAGTCAAAATATTTTTATTAATCATGTGGTTTAGAACACATGTATACTGGATGACTTGTTTTATATGTCTTTATATAGTCCATAATCCTAGATTAGACCCAATTAATGTAAATTCAGTGTCTTTTTTATGGAGGCAGTGTGAGACTGAACATTTTGTAGTCTTGCATACTAAATTAAAACAATTAAAATACTTCTTTATTGCTTTCAGAAAACCATTATCCCAGCAACATAGATTTGCAGTGTCCTGATTGGAAGGCATGAAATAAACAAAAATTTCCCATTATAATGTATCTATTAATTTTTTTCTTGCTAAGCAAAGCTGTCCGATTTAGTGGGGCTGTGCTTTCAGTGTTGCTGAGTGATCATCTCCAGGTCAGTCACTGGAGAAAACTTGGCAGTGGGACATGGTGAAGACACATTGTTCTCCTTGATGCACATGTGGTGGTTAAAGTGAGGAGTGATTTGGGAAGGTTCTTCCAAACTCATTACAGGGAGGCCTTCAGTTCTTTCCAACCTATCTTTAGCTGAAATAAGGTAGTAAAACAACGCTAAGCCCACAGTAAAACCCAAAATTTTCCTGGCCTAGGTGGCACTCTCTCTTTTATAGCAACACCTAAGTAAGCAATTAGCTGGATTTAATTGTTGAACAGCATAAATTGATCTAATTCCATTAATACAATATAGCCAGGTATGATTCCATCAGTTGAGGAACTGGTCTTGTAAGTCTTTCAGTCTGCAAATACAATCAGAGGGTTATTAAAGAACTCTGTAGTACTGAGACCTGGTTTAAAATTGGTGGTTGGTTTGGTTTTTTTTTTCCTTTTTCTCCAGCAAAATCCAGTGCAACAAAACCCCTGAAAACTGATCTGGTTTTTGGAAGCAGCAGTTTTTAATCTGGGAGCTTCTGAAAACTGGAGTGGTTTTGGCTGAAAGCTGCTTCAAAGGAAAAAGAAGTGTCCAAAGCTCTGGAGTACATATGTTTCTATTTTTATAAGTAATAAATCCAGGCTGGCTCGGAAGATGTGCACACTCAGAACTAGCAGAGAGGCTGAACCTTGTCCTGGCTACCTGGAACGGCTCCAGAGCCACAGCAATGTCTGTGTGGCTCCTCACCAGTTGAGTTCCCAGCTGAGGTCAGTGGTGGCTCAGGCAGTTCTGTCCTCACTCCATCAGGAGATGACACAACTTTATAAAGAGAGCAGAAACCTACATGAAGTAATGGAGATTTTACTATCTCACCTAATAAAAACACGTGTCACTGCGCTGTCAGTTTACCCTTTGCTGGCTCCAGATTCCACATCATCAGATCAATTTTGCTTTCAGCTTCCAGGACAGAGTAATCTCATAAGCACTGTCTCGACCGCACGACAAGTGCATGCTGAGCTCTCTTGTCTTCTGATCATCTATTGCAGGCAATCAATCAATTCAATCTGCCTGAATTGCACTGATTTTATTTAGGTCTGGAGCTCTGCATTTCCTTCCAGAGGGAACCATGGGGATGAAATGCCAGGAGGTCTGTGTGTGAAGGCACAGTGTTCCTGCTCAGGCTTTAGTCTCACCAGTTAGAGATAACTGTAGTTGATCTTTGCTTCCTATGTAGTCAATTAAGCTATAAAATACTAGCATGAAAAAGAAATAATTAAATCAGCTGATGCCTATCAATATACATTTCAACAGTCATTTCAGATTGTAAGACTCATTTTATCCTTATATCAATATTTGTGTGAAATATGAGCTTTTCAGAGGGTCTAAATCAAACAGGAGGATCACCACCCAGTGCCTTCAATTTTTAAAGAATTAACTTCTGTGATTAAGCAGCTGAAATGTAAAGATAAAAAACACTCATATGGATATTTCTTGTGGTTCTTAGCGCACAAAACTGACTGGCATGGAAGAAAAAAAAATCAAACAATATAGCATTTTGGAGCTGTTTGCTTTGTTGAAACTATTGAAACTGTAAAACATCTCTGCTCTTATTCACACCTAATTATACTATCTGGTCATTGTACTCAGTACCTCTAAGGACCATGGATATTATTGGTCATTTTTCATCACTCCATTGACAGTGCCATGGCATTGCTGCAGAAAATTCAACCTTCAGGTTATGCCTCCTGGAATTGTGTGCTGGTTAGAATCAGTCTAATGGACCTGTTTATGACACAGTAATTTCCATTTGGGCTGCATCTGTTTGACTTATCAAATATTTTTTGAGGACTTAGCGCTTTATGTGGTTTAGTCCCCAGGAGCAGAAGTACAGAACAGCACTGCCAACTGAAAATTACTGTAGGGAGATACTAAAAAAATAGGATGTTTTTCTCTTCTGAGGACGAAAGGAAATAATGTCAGCGACAGGCTGGAAGAGGATGGATATATTTGTAAACTGTGACAATAAAAGTTAACACTGTAGCAGGAATAAATCAAGCATTCAAGCAGCAACTCTGGCAAATACACACTCTAGCAGTGCTGCACCAGAAGAGTGCACTTCATGTGGCAATATCCAGTGCCAGATCTAGAGGCTAAGGATCCTTTTGTTCCACCTGTCTGTACAAGACTAAGACATAATATTTATTGCTTGTATTGAACTGCTTCTATATATCTCTAGTAGGAAACTTTCCAATCCCCTTTTTTAAATAATAGATTGTCTAAAGAGGCACAACAGAGGTCGAAGGCATGATACGAATATGCACACTTCAGAAACGGATAAATCAAGTTAACTTTTTAAGGGAAGCTGGCATAAAATAAGTACCACAGACTGAAACTAAAATATGTGGTTTTTTTCTAGATTATTTGTTTTCTGTATCTGTAAATTTTGTTTGGGTGAAGTTTGAAGATTTTGTGCAATTTTCCTTCTAAGATTTCAGAGCACCTGGCCCGGCCGCCACCAGAGCAGAAATCCCAGCCGTGCTTCCAGGGACCCTGTGCAGCACAGCTCTGTGGCAAGTCTGAAAGTTCAGAAAGCAAGCATCATATTTTTGTGTACATGCTTCACAGATGGTTCTGCCTCTCCCTGCTCAGCCTGACGGATCCTGAGAGTACCAGGCCGGGCGCGCATGCCCAGCCCATCTGTGCGGAGCATCCCGAGCGCAGCCGGCGCTTTCCAGGAACATTGAGCTCGATATTCCTGCACATGCACAGCACAAGGACACGTTTCTGTTAGGAAAATCCTGTACAGAAAAAGATGCATGTCTAAGCGAGGTAATGAGTTTTACTAGAAGTTGGAGGCAGAGGAATGAAGTCCAAGTCTTGGTCCACCATGGTCACCACACAGACGCACAATTCTCTAACACAGCTTGTAATAGGCTGATTCCCAAGGTCAGAATGGATTTAACCTTTTTCTCCCTTGCATCAGATTTTTTCCTTATCATTTTCATGGCTCCTGCTCTTCTACTGCGCAGTTACGAAATCCTATTTGTTTCTTTCTTTCTTTTTCTTTGTCACCTGCCATGCTTTGATCTGGTTCCTCCTGAGTGGCCTCCATGGGTGTCCTTACAAAGGACCTTACAAAGCCTTTGCAGCTTGGCTGAGACTTCATACTCAAGGCCCTTCACCTCAAAATGCTTGATAGGACTAAACAGCAATGAGGCAACACTTGCTAGATATGTATGTCCTGCCACTAATGATGGTGGGGAGCTATTATGTGGAGGGTCCTCTCTCTGATGCCCTTGATACATATATGGCAGGAGTCATTTTCACCGCCAGCTTATCTTTACAGTGTCAGACTTTCAGCTTTAATAGGCTCATTAATCATCTGTGTCACTCACTTTCCATTCCTTCCCTGAAGCTGCTCAGCAAAAGTTCTGCTGCTGTATTTTGCCAGTGCCTCTGTGTTTTGACAAGGGAATGTAAATGCCACTGTCTGGCGGCCGCTGAACCAGGGAAAGGTTTAATTGGGTTCAATAAGCATCACAGTCTTTGGATGCTTATGAAGAGCAGTAATGCGTTTGCCTCAAAGATGGACCCAGGGGAGAGCAGGGTCTGTTTATCATCTGAACTCCCCCATTCTGAACATGCAGTGCTGGATCAGGCCTTGTCTTGGCCTGTCTGCTGGGGATATTTCACCCTGAGCACCTTTCATTTCCCCGGAGTCAGCTGCCTGCACTATTTCATCCCAGTCTGACTAGACTCATATATGGTAGGGTCTGACTCTCTCAAGATTGATGTTCATACATTTCTACCTTTAATTTTCATTCCTGTCTTCACATTTGACCTAATAAAAATATATTTACTGGTTCTCAGTTTTCTTTTCACATTTGTAATCAATCATACTTGATGTATTACTTAATCCTGAGTCTAGTCTTACTGACTCACTTTGTGGTGGAGCCATATACTAATAGTCTTATGTTAGAGTAGAAATCAAATCAGCAATGTTAGCATTTCCAGCTTACTTCAATCAACATTTTTAGGAGATGTTAAGAATACCAATACTTTTACCCCCTTGTTGAACTATTTTAATCTCATTTATCTTGTTTTATACCCTATCTGTTTACAGTTCCACTGTCTGATTTTTTTTGTTAATAATCTATTTCACCTTTGTTTTTTAATATGTGACTTAAACCTCTGATGAAGTATGAAAACTACCTTTTAAGCTTCACAGCCACCTTCTTAGTTCTCCTCCTAATCCTTCTTCCGAACTCTTAAGGGCAAAGACTCAAAATAAAGAGAAGAGTACACTGAAAAA
Source organism: Pseudotriccus pelzelni (assembly GCA_035584735.1). Classification (NCBI taxonomy): domain Eukaryota; kingdom Metazoa; phylum Chordata; class Aves; order Passeriformes; family Tyrannidae; genus Pseudotriccus; species Pseudotriccus pelzelni. The sequence continues at coordinate 4,138,222 of JAWMRA010000020.1, forward strand.
TACCCCACTAGAAATCATTGGTTGATTTTACAGATTTAAATGCCTCAGTTCACAGCCACATCCTCACACAGGACACAGGGTGACAGAAAACTTTGGGTGCTATCCAAGACAGCCAGAACAAACTTCAGATACCCAGAGAGATCTACAGGATAACCTTGAGCTCAGGAAGTCTGTGAAAGGCTTTAGGGAGGTACCTTAACCTGTGTAGGATCTGGAGCTCAGAAATTGCTCCCAAATGGAAATCCCCATTAAATTTCTAGTTAAGGCTTGGTCTCAAATAAACAAGTGAAGAGAACCAGAGCAACCAAAATCAATTCCAAGTAGCTCTTAGATCCTTGTACCAAAGAAAGATTTGGTCTTGCAAGTTCTGAGCTTAAGCTCTGATTGCAGTAAGATCAGCAGGAAAAAAACCCAAAACTCTAGCTTTGCTAGTTGATCTGTTCTAACCAGACAACCAGGTAATAAGGCTTTGGAAAACAACACCAATCCACTCCACTTGGTCTTGAGAGAAAAGCTGAATTCTATGCTATATCAGCTCATTCATCTTCCACAGGATTTTTAATTCATGCCTTCTAAAGATGTCATTTGATTCTGTCAAAAACATCCTAAACTCACTGCATTTTGAGTGGGTTGAAGTTTCTGCTGAAGCTGATGAATTTTTAAGCAATGTTCACTGTCTCTACATGCATTCAAATAAGTGTTAGTAGCAGAGTAAAACTGAAGTGTCAAACACTTCTAAGCAGTGAATGCCTCATTTCAGCCATAAATATATGTTGTCAAAGGTCATTAACTTTCCTATTGTAATAGATTAGGCAGTTTTTCCTATACTCTGTCAGCTGGCAGTGTCTTTTTAATCTCTGTGCAGCACTGGTGGCCCACAGGCACCTCAATCTGTAGTCCAGGATTTCCACACTTCATTTTAAAACAGGAGCTTTGCTAGCACGACATGGAAGAGCTGTGGACTACTGTTTCTTGGTGTTCTCTAATTTTCAAACACTTAAAATCTCCCTTCCCACTCATCTTTCTTTTCATGATGGTTGACAGGTTTAAGAACTATCACTTTTCCTAAAAGTTGGAAGATAAGTGACTTTGTTCAGTGCCTAGAAGTCATCTCACTGTGGATGTGGGTTTGCTGAGGAAATGTGTGACAACAGAGGCCCAGGGATAAGCAAGACCCCCAAACAAGAATGATAAATTTCCACATATCTGTTAAAGAAAATACAGTGACACACAAACAACACCATGTTGATAACAGGTATTTGTAATAAACATGAGTTGGTTTCATACACAAGAAAGTAAATGTAAAGTAAAAGCTAATTAAAAAAAAAAAGATAAACAAAACCAAACCAGTCAGATCCAGTTTGTTCTCATCAGCCTTCAGTCTTTTCCCAAACCAGCACTAATTCAAGGATTCCTTGGGGAGAGCTGGGAGTTAAGAGTATTCAAGGCAAATTTCCTCTCCTAATATCTTCCTCTGCATTCAGAAAGAATTGGGACCCTCAAGATGTAAAGTTCACAGAACATATTTTTCACTACTGAGAAAATTTAGGGGCATGAGAGAAAGACACGGGGACTGTTCAGCGGACAGTTAAGAAAGGAAAAAAGTAGTCAGGGGAAAAAAATCCAGGTTGGTTCAGGTTTTGAATCATTGTTAAAGAGCTGGCAAAGAGCAGCAGGAAGAATAAGATGAATATCTGCTAGAATGTGTTCTAATAAATATTCTTTTGATTTATTTTGTAATTCAAGCTCAGTCTTTTACAGCTGCATGAGCTATTTTGTTTGACTGAGCTTGACATGGCCTGTGTGGTTAATGGTGCATATTTTCATCAAAGGTGTGTCTTAATATGTGATGTGATTAAAAGAATTGAGAAAGCTGGTTTATGTTTTCTCATATTCTTAAGCAGGAGGGATGTGAGCTTCCCCTAAGTGACTCCAAATTCATTCCATAAGTTTTACAAGCCATTTACAGTAGCTAATAAATATCTGCCATGGTGGGAATGTAACATCTGGCCAGCTTTTTACTCCAAAAGGCCCTATACCGTATAAATATCCTCAGTGAGGGGTAGCAAGACTCTGCAGCATCAAGACATAATAATTCACCTCATTTAATTACTCTGACAGCAGAAAGTTAAGTTGAAATGAAAGCTGGTGTCTTAACTTTGTCAGGACAAACTTAAAAGACCTGGCAGATGCTGGTGTCAGGGTAAATTTCTAGTAAATTAAAACCAATCCTTGGAGTAGCTGGGACTTGGTCTAGCACAGAAAAAAAGCCCTCCCTTTTTTATTATCTTTTGAATTCTGAATGAAATGGTTAGTGAGGCAAGTGGCATACCAGTTTCCCATTCTGAAACGGCAAACATTTAGATTTCTGTTAAAGGCGGTGTTTAAAAAATTAAAAACAAAATAAAAATAGATGTATTCTTTCAACTGCCCATTCCTGTTAGACTCCTCCCCTGAAAAGCAGAGCTGTGGTGCTAATCAGATAATTCTGGGGAATAACTGGAGCAATGTGTCAGCCATGAGAGGAAATAAAATGAACAGCTGCAATTGGATTATGCATTCTTCTCATTATCCAGATTCAAATGCCTGATGAACACTGTGTGTGCAATGAAAGGAATGTCAATGTTGCATATAAAGTAGCAAATCAAAGTGTCTGAAATTCAGATAATGCTAGCCTGTGCCTTGAGGCTCAGCCCCGAGCAAGGGGTGCTCAGGAAGCCGCCTCGTTCCTCCAGAAGCCCAGGGAGCCCTCGTGTCTCCGAGCCACGCTCCCCCCAGGCCGGCACTGCTCCTCTCCTGCTCCAGGGAAGGGAATAAATGATTGCAGCTGACATCCCTCTTCATGCCTGGCCAGCTATTCTGATCATTAGTAAGCAGTAGCGTGGAGCCAATTCTATGCTCATTCTCTGCCAATTCCTTCACAGGGGGAAATATCTGGGAAGCGGAGCCGGAATGTTACACCACTGCTGGATCCAAGAGCGGGCAGGCATTAGCCAGTGGAGGAGAAACTCTGCTTGACTGGATAAAGGAATAATATCTAGAGTAGCTGAGAGTAGAGGGCACGTCATTGCCATCTGAATTGCCATTTGTATCTCAGAGTTACAGATCTCTGTGAGGTGAGGCAATGACGGGATTGTGCTTCTGCCTGGCATGTGTATGAGAATATTCCAATTTGTGTGTCCAGATTATCATCTGTGTGTCAGTGTGGCTAATCCAGACATCTGAGAAGGATTTTACCCAGTCTGCCTTCCCTTAGGGTACAGCTCTGAACTTGGATCTCTTGGTGCTTGACAGAGAGATGTCATTACAACATTCTTGTCACTGAGAAGATTCTTGATGAGTATTTACTAGGACTGAAAAGCACTCCTGAGAAAGGAACAAATTCTGTTCTTACATTAGGAGTAAAGGCAAGCTTCTGTTGCTGCGAAACTCAACATTATTTCTATTAAAAAATTAATACAAAAACTCTCAACAATGATAATGGACAAAGAATAAACCCTCTTTGCTCTGCTTAATTAGTTTAATGTAGAGAAAGAAAGCATGTGCTATAAAGCAACTTTCTGCTACGACAGCATGTAACTTCTAGCACTTTTTCTATCTACCTGAATATACTGTCCCATATAGAAACAAATAGCTGTTTTCTCTCTTTTATTCTGCAGGTGAGAGCTGAAGCTTCAAGAGTGTTTTGAAACTGGAAGTAATACCCACTGAAATCCTGCAGCCAACAGAAGTCTTTTATATTAAAAGAAACAAGGTGAGAGTCTATCAATGTGTGCACAGAGAAAAACAAAAGCCCTAAACATTAAGACATAAAAATTAAGTAACATTAACTGGCCTTACCACAATAGCATCTCAGACTTTTGCACATGCACATGGTGCACAAGCTCATTAGGTCACATGAAAAATGTCATCTAGTTAGCAAAAATATGCCTCTCCTTCAGGAAAAGTCAGGAGAGTGACCCCACATTGTGAGCAAGGAATAAATAGACATTTCCTAATAAATGCAGCTGTTTTCTATTATGAGATAATAAGAGAATTTGGGGGAATTACCAACCCTTACTGGCACATATTTATGATATTGAAGGCTATGACCACATCAGTTTACTTATCACTAATTTCTACTGGTCATCTTTAAAGAAATAGTAAATTTATGTATTTTCTTTATGTATTTCAGTGGAAGATCTGCCAGATTTTTTGGAATTGAGACTATACCGTGTGCTTCCACATACCATGGAAGCCAGCTGAAGTGGAGCTCTTTTTATGAAACATTGTACTTCTGTTCAGCCTTGTTTACTATTTTCTAACACTCAGTAGAAAAAGGCAGCCAACCTGGAAATACCTGTTTGTTGTATGTCTGTAAAATGGTGCCATTGGATCTTTTGTATTCTTCTCAATATGCAGATCAATATACAGATAATGCTGTCTGGCTTGGGCTGGGTTTTAAAGCCAACATAAACAGCTTAAAACTTTGCTGCCAGGTGGGTCGTTACTATAGAGAAACAACGTGCAGGAGCAGGAAACCTCACTGAGAACGGTGTGATTTGACTAATAAGTAAATGTTTAAGAATACCTGTCTTACAGAGTTTGTTCTTGCTAAGATGAACAGTATTTTAATTCTTTTCCTCACTAAATGATGCCCAGATCTTCCAGCTACAGACATAAATCGCTGCAGTCAGCAGTGTTGAGCCTGTCTCAAACTTTTTGGACTGATTAAATATTTGATACCTTAAGTTAACAATGAAGAACATTTGCTGGATTAGAGTTCAGTGTCAAACACATGAACATGGTCAGGGAGAAGTTTCTTCACAGGATAAAAGGAGAAGAAAAACCTTTGCCTGCTGGTGCTGGTTGTAATCCTGAGGTACTTAGGAAGCAACAGAAGTGAATAAACTTCCAAAACTTGCAGAGAAATATCCACATGCAAAAAGAATTCTTTTTATGAGGCCCAAGAGACTTGCTTTTATGGGTAAGCATTTGCTAAGCAAATTGCCAGCTACTTTATACAGGTGCACAGAGCAGCCACATAAAGGAAGAGAACTGTTTTATGGAAGCAAAAGAGATGCTGAAATCATGCCAAACAAGGAAGGGGCAACCCCATCCAGCAGACTAAGCAAGTGATGCTATGGATCCATAAGCAAGTAACTAAGCCACCCACACTGCTGCAGAGTCTGCCAAGAAGACAGATGGTGCTGCTTGTGAAATATCTTCAGATGTTCCTCATAGTTTACAGCATATAGTTTATGGTGGAAATAAATGGAAAAAAAGTAGTCTTTTATTCCTTACATTTTATTGGCTACAAATGTTTCGTTATGTCCTTTTAAATCAGCCTACAGAAGGATCTGCTCTTAATTAAAGTCTTTAAATAATTGGTGGATTTTAACTTGCCTGTGGAGGTTTGATCTCCATACTCACAATTCAATCACAAAGGCTCAATCCACATTTAGTTTAGCTCATCGTTTGTGTAGACAAATGCCCAATTAGGAACCCTCCATACCTTTTGGGCCTGCTCAGCTCAAAATACCTGTGCTAAATAAAAACACTTTTACAAAAACTAGGGTGGGGGGTTAAACTGCATTAACGGCATTTGACATCCTGCCCCTAAACGGTGATATTCTGGCATTTATATTATAGATTTCACTGGAACAGCTACCTGTGTTTATCTTCACGGTTTGGGGGTAATAGTAAATAGGGCAGTGGGTTCTGCAGATCACTTTGAACTCAGAAGATTTAGAATATTATCTCAACAGTAATGAACTGAGTTTCTCTACTACCAATAATTGCTTGTGCTGTGTATTTATTTTTAAAATAATTCAGTTTAAATATCAGGTCACTGTCATCCATGTGACTAAGTTTTATAAGCACAAAAGAAAATATGTGACTCTTTTATATTATCTTGTTGGGTTTTTTCCCAAGAAAATGTAATATTTATCAAGTATACGATTATCAAGTGTGCAATAACAAGAGAAGATTTCACACAGACAGGCTCTCAGCTTCAACAGAAGTGTTCACTTTGCTTACAGGACAATCAATAGAAACTTAAAGGAACCCCCAACCCAACAAGCACCAAAAGGCAGGTGAAACATTGCTCATGTCCTGCCTCCCAGCCTGGATGCAAGTGATGTCCCCACTTCTCTCCACGGAGGGGCAGGCACTGAGCTGGGATCGGGATGTAGGGCAGCAGCTGCTTCAGTCCAGTGGGAAGTGCAGTGTAACCCACAGCTCAATCATGGAATTGCAGGACTCCACCACCAGGACACACAAAGGGCTGTGCTAGAGCTCTCACAGCACAGCCCAGTTTCTGTAGGTGATGTGAAGGACTGGTCAGATCTGACAGTAAACCATTACTGATCCAAAATGCTTTAAAAATTGTTTTCCTTGTTTTCACTCACATTTTTTCACATTATAATCTCTTCCCATCTCTCCTTTTGTCAGAACCGAATTCAAATCATTAGCAGCATTCAGCAGAGGAAAAAAGGGCATGTGGTTCATCACTTAACTTCATCCTGGCATTATCATTATATATGAGTTATTTTGTTTAGAAACCCATACACATTCATCACAATCACACTCATTTTTCCACCAAAGATGAGGTGTGCAGGTAGCTACTATTTTTCAACCTCTGTGCACTAAGCCTATGTGTACTGTGTACTAAAGCGATGGGTTTTAATCTCATAATCACTCATCAACAGTCTAAAAGCTGTATATCAACAGACTTTGATGACAAATATATATATAGAAAAAGATACTCTTATTTCAGGGTTTTTTGTTCCTATTAGTTTTTAAATCAGCTCAGGATCTCTCACATCCCCCGTATTGAACAGCTATGGATATATTTAAGAGCTGAAAACGGACATTTCAGAGTTCAGCTTAGTCAGCTTTTAAGGCATTCAAGGAACATCATTTTCTCTGGTTCTCATTTTGGGGAGGCTGTTGTTTTTATAAAGCAGCCCTCTTTTTCCTTTTTTTCTTTTTTTTTTCTTTTGTTTTTAAGGCATTGTAATTTAAAAACCAACATTACCATATTATTCTACTCTATGTTTATGGGAAGACTGACATGAGAGGAGCTCTGTGATACAATCTGCTTTTGTATTTCCATCCCGCTGGAGCCCACTGAAGTCCTATCCCAGGGAGCCTCCAGTGACCAGCCACCACAGAGCCCCTGTCCAGCACAAGGGTGTCCTGGCCTTCCTTCCCAGGCACTCTTCAGTCCCACTTAGTCTGAGCAATCAGAGTTCAAAAATAAGGCAAATCAAATGAATTAAAATACAGTCACTCAGCAAGCATTTTTAAAAGACAAGTCCCAAGGCCCAATTTCTATTCAGTGGTTCTTTAGCCTGTCTCCCCAGAGCTCATGGAACCATCCAGCTGTTTCCAGTCCCCAGCTACCACGGGGACTTCTGTCTTTGTCCTCTTTTCCAGCAGGCAGCTGAGCTAAACTCTCACCAGGCTTGATGCCTGTAGCAAGACAGGGTTAATTGGTCCTGATTAACCTGCTCTGAGCACATGTGGCATTTGGAGGACTCTGTCTCCATGGGCCTTTATCTGCCTCACCACCAAAAAGTCTGTGCAAGCTTCACCTTTACAAATCTCTTGGCAGTGCCTGCACCTCCCCTGCCTCAGTCAGCCAGCCATAAAAGTGCTAATCAGCTGTTACAGCACAACTCATTAGAATCTTGGGCACTGGTTTTATCTGTTTCCAAGGGCGGAAAGATGCTGGAGGCTCAGGATTCATATCGAGCCCCTGCTTAATAGTTTCTCTCCATAAAAGACACATATTAGGAAGCACTTCCTCTGCTACGATCTAAATCCACTGTCCTGAGCACTTGTGGGCATCCACTCTGTTATTTCACTTTCAGAAGAGAAAGTATTCAAACCACCAGGCAGATTTCAACTTACTTTTACTCTCTCCCCTCCAAATGCGATTCAGTCAGTCATATCTTGTATATCCTTGTATATCTTCTTTTCTAAATAGCATATGGAACTTTATCCACCAGCATGTGCATGATCCTGCTCTGTTTGCCACGTGCTTCAGTTTAAACTAGCCTTGAAAAATCCCTTACTCTTTAGGTGCAGTAATAAGCCCTGCCAAATAGTGTAATGCAAAGGCAGGGTCCCTTTCTCCCTGTGCAGGGTCACAACTGTGCACCCAGGGACTGACACAATTTGCCCCTAGGAATTCTTCAATATGTTAACTAACCAAACATTTAAGCTAATTAATTCAGACATTATAGTTTTGAAAAATCAAGCATTCCTTATTGCAAAAGAGTGGGTCTTGGAGCTATAGAGGTTGGCAAACCCAAATAATGTTGTATCTTTAAATGGTACCGGAAAGTGCAAAATGACAGCCTGGAGGTGTTCCTTCATCTGCAGAAAGAGATGTGAGAGATTCCCTCATGAGGTGATCTGACTGACACCAGAGCTAGTGTAAGAGGACACTGAGGCATTTTTCAAGGTAGGAACAAATCAGCTGCGTTCTGCTTACAGTCATTACCTCCCTGCACATACCCAGGCCTTCTCAGAACTGGCCTTGCTTTTGCTCTCTATTGTCAGGGCTGTTTGCTCGCAGATGTTCCTCCTCCCGTTTTAGTTTCTTTCTCCCACTTCCTTAGAAAAATTATTGGTTAATTACTACCCAAATTACTGTATTGATTTCAGCAAATGTCTAAGCAAAAACCCAACAAGCAGCCTTAGGAACATGGAATCTCCTCAATGCCCTGGTTGTCCAGAGAGTATTTCCTCAGCCTTTTTTTCTCCTGACAGTCTTGATGAAATTGTTCCCTCTGATCTATTTGGAGGCATGAGCAATATCACCTGTTTTCAGGGCAGCTTCTACAAGGCAATTTGCAGGCAGCTTCTCCCAGTAATAATCATGCTGATGTCACATCCCTTTATCCAAAATCAAAACAGTAAATTCAGGAAAAGGCTGTTAAATGTGGACCCTACTAAGGGCTGTATTTTCATGTCTACTGTGTCTTTGTGAATCCATGGCAGAACTGGCAGGAAGAATAGACAGTGAGCCTTCTCCTCAGAGCAGTGAAAACCACCCAAAAATCTGCAAAAGGAATGAAGAAGTAAAAAATACACTATATATCCTAAAAGGCCAAATGCTGTTTCCATGAAGAATCTTAGTTAATTTTCACATAAACCAGCCCCAAATCTTTAAAAGTAGGGAAGGAATATCTGTTTCAGCAGACACACACTTTCAGCAGACTGCTTCTTTCTGTCTCAGAGATATAACTTTTATTTTGCCAAAGCCTTGTAACACATGGTGATGCAAAATAATTTTACCTTTCCATTTTAGTCACAGAGCATTATAACTGTGTCTTGAGATAATTTTGAAATGTTGTGTCTTTTTTTCAGGCCTTTGGTAACACAAGTTGCAAAGATTCGGATTTGGAATTTATTTTATTATATTTTGTAATTATGCAAATGAGGTGGCACATCAGCATTAATCACACTAAATGAAGCTATCTGTTTCAGTTTGAAATACTGAATAATTATTCATTAACAATGACGGGCGAAGAAGCTTAAATCAAATAAACTTGCGCTTTAGAGAAGCAGCTTGCAAAAATGTTCTTTGGGAGGGCTTATTTTATTTATTTTAGGGAAGTGTGTAGGCACAAATATTTAAAACCAGATATTATTGGTGAGAAGTAATAATGTCTTTCAAATGCATTCATATTTAAAAAGCCACTATCTGGAGTTATGAAGAGGAAGCTCAAGTGTAAATACCACTTATTTTCTATATATTTTAAAAAAGCAGATGAATTGGCATCTGTCTCCTTTCCTCGTAAATAAGCTACTTCTAATTAATTCATCTGTGAAGGAAATCTCTAAACAAGCCTTCTGCAAAGCAGACAGGCTACAAAAGGAGGTTGCTTCTGTGAGTGCAGCTCTCAGTGTCTTGCAGGCTCAGAGCTGCACTCTCTCAGCACACAGCTCATCAGGTCACTGGGATCTGAGGCACTCGCTGTGCCAGCTTTGGTTGGTGTGTCTTTCTCAAAATGAACTCTGTGGCTCAGTTCAAATGGTTCAGCAGCAAATTGATCTCTCCAAGTTCACACAAACCCAAACTCCTAGAAGAATTTCCTCCTTTCCTTAGACCCTGTGCCTTCTTCATTAACTTTGATATAGGCTCCCTGCCTCACTTCTGCTGTTTCTTGTGCTTATCTTTTTACAGGGTAGTCAGCAGCTTCACCCTTTTAGCAGGCTTATCCAAGCTTACACTGCAAAAGCTGTTCTCATCCCCAACTAGGAAGAATCACTCTGTATCAAAGGTGAAGAATGATGCAGTCAACTTCCACTGGCCAGTCAAGCTCAGGGAGCTGGGAATTAGTGCTGCTAGTGGGGATGTGGACCTGGTCTGGGCTCTACAAAGTCTGTGCAAGGCTCCTCCAGTCAACACGTATTTTGTATTGACAAATTAAGGGGGGTTTGGCACTAAGACTCCTAAAGGCTCTCTTGTTCCGTGAAAAAGGATCATTTTCATTTCCCTATTCCCTGAAAAGGGAAGTTAAAGGTCGGATACTAGGAAAAGGTTCTTCCCCCAGAGGGTGGTTGGCACTGACCAGGCTCCCCAGGGCAGTGGGCACAGCCCCAAGGCTGC
>JAWMRA010000020.1:4148927-4172771 GCA_035584735.1 Pseudotriccus pelzelni
TGGTTGGCACTGACCAGGCTCCCCAGGGCAGTGGGCACAGCCCCAAGGCTGCCAGAGCTCCAGGAAGGTTTGGACAATGCCGTCAGGGACTGGGTGGGATTGTTGGGGTGTCTGTGCAGGGCCAGCAGTTGGATTCCTTGTGGGTCCCTTCCACCCCAGGATATTCTGTGATTCTATGAATAAAACAAGCTGCATCAGCAGTGGGATGGGGTTCCTTTGCCCTTTAGAGGTCATTTTCTGCAGGAAGGAATTCCCTGTTTTGCCAGGTTGGTGATCACTTTCCATAACAGTTACAGGTCTAACAGAAGGAATCTTTTGTAGTCACTAAAAAAAAAGAAGACCCTTCCAAATCAGGTTCATCTCATTCAAACACTGATGGCTAGGTCTGGAGTGAGTGAATTCCTCTCTGGAATGCCATTCCCTCTCCCCACACAGAAGGGCACAGACGTCTAATTTTGGATAGACAGTAAGTTGGCTCAGGCATTTGTTCTGCAGGTACTGTGAGAGGCCCAGCCATGCTCATCCCCTTCTGGGTGTGCCACCCTCGCCGAGCAAACCTCAGCAGGCTGCTCCACGTGTCCCTCGGCACGGCAGCCAGAGAGCTCCGACATGAGCCGGGTTTAGACCCAGATTAAAGGGCCCCTGTGATTCAAGCCGGCTGCTTTGACTTTGCGCTCAAATGGAGCAGAGGAGATGGGCTTAAACTGCTCTGAACAGGGAAGCAGCAAGGAGCAGCACAGGCTTTGTGCTGCACACCAGAGCAGCTCTTCTCTGGCACATTGCTCCTCTGGCGTTTTCCAGGCTCAGTTGGAGCAGCCGCAGGAAACTTCCCCATCCTGTTATTTCATAGCTGTGTCACAAACTGTGGGTCAGGGCCAGGTTGTCCCACGTGCTGTACAAACAGCCACAAAAGGCATCACTAACCGGGATCCTGCCAGGGAAGTAAAGTGAGGGAACACCAGTGGCTGAGAAACACAAGAGGGATGAAAGCTGGGGGCCAAAGGAAGCACCAGAGCTGAGAAATGATCAGAGTCGGAGGTACAAACATCCTGTGAACTCTCTGTTTCTCTTCTAATCATCTGGCTCGCTCTTTTTCTCTTCTCCTTCTGCCCACATTAACCTTTCCTTGTGGACAGGACTCTTTCTGGTTTATTTTTCTGGGTTTGTTTTGGTTTGGGGTTTCTTTTCATATTACTTGCAACTGTGTTTCCTTCTTGAAGACGTTGGAAACTCAACCCATTTGTCTTTGCTAAATGATTCAGAACCCTACAGGATCCAACTTCGGTTATTTGACTTCTATTTTAATACTGGAAATAAATGTTATTAAATAATAAATTTGATTGTCTTCTTAGAAGTGTTTGTCTCCTCGAGTCTAATGCCAATTTCTTATTTTCTTAAATCTTTCTTGCTAATAATATGACATGTATCACGGGAAATTGCTCACTAAACCAGAAACAGATTTAATAAAAATGTTTCCACACTCTCAACACCAACTGCTTTAAATCTATGCAAGCAAAAATTAAGAGCCATCATTCAGACTTGTGTTTTCAAACACATAAGGGAATTTTCTTTAAAAAGTTTCCTGATTTTAAACATGCACAGACTATTTCTCTGTTTCATTACTTGGGTTTCAGAAGTAATAGAATTTGGATACAGCTAAGTTAGTACAAGGATTACAAAAACATTTTCAGTCATAAGACAAGGGGTTTACTTCTGATATGTTGTGAAAAAACATGGGATCAATAAAAACCTTTACAATGCATTACTGGGAAGAAAAAATAATTTGTATAGAAGTTACAGTGAGCTTTAGACTAATGGTCATAACTGTAAATTATATTGAAAAACAGATAAAATTAAATAAAGACTTGCAAAGTATAAATTTGCTGCTGGCAATCTGAAAAGGATTTTCTTGTTACTCACCCATGGGATTTGGGGTTCTATCAAGGAAGCTTTCCTACTTGTCATACATCATTTCAAAGAGACATATATAGCCTGGAAACTGCTTTAAGGCAGCTGCAAGCAAGTGTCACTTTGAGTTAAATGCATTATTAAACTGTTGGGAAATTTCACATCATGGGTCATTTATCTATGCTAAATGGGTCAAAAGCCTCTACACATGCCTAGATAAATGAGAGAGAAGAGCAAAATTCTCCCTTGGGAAGTAATACGTTGACAAGCTCTTAGAGTTCATGTTGTTATTTTTAGTAGATAAGGGGAAAAACTACTTGCTAAGTATACTAATTCATAAAACCGGGTGCCAAACACTCACGAGGAAAGGTTACCAGACATCCCCATAGTTTGGTGCTGCTTTGTGCAAGATGTCAGCAAAATGAAGTATAATATGCTTGGAGTCTCTGCCTTTAATAGCTGGTTACAAGGTGTCTAAAGATGCCCACTTAATAGTGTTTCTATATCAAAGAATCTCAGAATGGTTTGTTTTGGGAGGGACCTTAAAGATCATCCAGTTCCAACCCCTGCCATGGGCAGGGGTACCTTCCACGAGCCCAGATTGCTCAGAGCTCCATTGAAGCTCCCTAGTTGAGGTGCTTGGAGTGTTCACTTTGATCAGGGCCTGCAGGTACTGAAGAGAGAGCGAGGCAAACTTTCTAAAACTTCAATGTGTTGCTGATATGTGATTTAATTCAGTCACAGAAAAGCCTTTGGTTTAGTAAACCCTGCCCCTGGCATGTTGCTGGGCGTTCCCAGACACCACGATATGCATCATCAAACAAATTGGAAGCCAAGCTGGTAGTCAGTTTTAGGAAATTAGCAGCAATGTAAACCCACATGAGAGGAGAAGTGAGCTAGAAGCAGTTCTTCACAGTGCATTGGCATTCTTTCATGTTGAAAGATTATGTTTTCCTTTTGCTTGCACATTTGCCCATCAAGCAGACCAGTCAGAAAAATAGTCGAGCAAACAATTGCAAAGGGAGGGCCGTGCTTTTGATTAGAAGCAATTTCACTTTCTCAGCAGCTGATAGAGGGGAAAAGATTTGGTGTTGGTATCAGTTGATAGCTCTGAGCCAGCTGGGTTTACATGGAGCTCAGCATGTGCTCCTGGCTCAGAGACACTGAGCACAGCCCTCTCTTCTGCCAGGAGACCTGTGCAGATGGAGGTGTCAGAAAAGTCTCCTTCTCAGGCAGATAATGGGGTTGTTTATTAAATACGTTCTAGATGCTGGGGAGGGATTCTTCATTTTAACACAAGAATCTGATTTACACAAGTGCTGATGTTAGTGACTAGATCTTTAAGTATCCAATACATGAAGTTTTTAAAAAAGCTTTCATTTTCAGCGAAGAAAAGTTTTCTTGTTTTGAAGTTTAGTTGATTTATGGGATTAAAACACTGAAAAAAATGAAAAGGCTGAAAAACATAAAGGATCTGTGTGCAGCCAAAATCATTACTTCTTTTAGTTGATGCAACGCATAAAAAGGGATCTTAGACTCCCAAAAGGCACTGAGAATTTCAGCTTTTACTAATCAATATTGACTCAGGACAAAGATGGACTATGTTATTGCACTGCTCACCTAGAAAATGTTCAGTCCTTAGCATGTATTGTAACTGTAAAAATCAAGTCCTATTTAAAGTTACATCAATGTAAGTTTTCTCTTTAACTGTTTTTCATATTTAGGGTTTTTAAAATTCTTTTCATACAAGGCAGACTTATTAAAACTTCAGTACATTAAAAAACTGATGAATCAAAGAAAACAAAATGTAGCAAGATGTTCAGCTGATGAACCAAGCAAAGCAAACCTGATCTGCTGAAGCCAGCTGACACTGCTGGCATTATCCCAAAATGTACAAACACATAGCCTGACCTATCAGTGCTTTTTATTAAGATGTCACTGAGAACAAAATTGAAACATCTCATTAAAAATTTTCTCAGACACAAAATTAATGTATATATCAAAGCCGTGACATGGATTCTCAATTAATTAATTAACCTACTTTAAAGTACAAAATCTCTGTGCTCAGGTATTCTGCCTATTGAAAGTTTCTGACATGGTCCCCAGCTATCCTGATAGGCTTTTAAGCTAAATTGTCTTAATACTGTAAGAATAACTTATATCACTATTAATTCCTTACTTTACTCCTCTTTATAAATTTGCCATGATGAGATTAGAAACAGATATTATAAAACAGCTTCATAGATCAGAAAATGTTGCGGTTGGAGTGGGAACAACAAGGCTTTCATGTTCGGAGATCAGGAACTTCTTATTACAAGCAGTGCAACTGCTTATATACAGAATGCAGTAACACATGTACACGTACAGTTGGTTTGTCGGTAGCATAAACATCTCACCACTGGACATTCGTCCACGCATGTCCAATAATCCTGACTCAGCATTCTTGCCAGGAAACCTATTCTGTGTCACAGCCTTTTCCATCCGTGGTTACCACCTGACCAGGCATAGACTGTCTACCTTCAACCTCTCAGCTATTCAGAGACCCCAGAACCAGCTGGGGGCCCCACACAAGAAAATATTCCTCATGGTGTTCATCATGCAACGTGACTACAGTTTCTTTGCAGAGAATTTAGCTATTTTTGTTTGTGTACAATGTTGTCACAACCTACATCAGGTCTTTTGCAGTATCAACAATGGCTCTAAATTAAATAAGCCAGATTTACTTAATTCACTCCATAATAACAATATTACATTATTTTAGCCAAACGTCGATGTCAAACTGAACAGAAAGAAGAGGAAAGCAGTAATTAGTCTGGGTTAAAATATATCCTCAAAGGATATTAAATATGCAAGAGCTCATCCATGAAAATTAGACTGCAAGAGGTTACACCATGTATTGGCTTATTTCGTTACCTATCAAATTATCTCTCATGAATAAATATATCTAATAATGTTTAACTCTATAATTTAATAGTGTCCTATTAAAAATACTTTCTGAATCAACCAAGCTGTGTATTTGATTTTCTATGATTATCAGATTTTAAGTACACAATAATTAAATGTGCAATTTGTACTGACTTCTGCAAGCACATTTAGAGAGACTGCCTTTCTATCCCTGTAGTGGTTAACTTCAATAAATACGAATACCAGGACAAGACACTTCAGTTGGAGAATATCATAAGCTAAAAACCACAACAAGATGTGAAGTTTCCTAACAGAAAAAATAGTTTTAAAATGTTTGTGTATTTAAAGCAAAAGAAACAATCTCTGAACTACGAAAGGTATGTCTGATGTGAGCACTGCCGTGTTCCCTTTCCCACGCATACCACAGGTTTCTTAAAGGACTTCAAACTACATCTCAAGTGGTGTAAAATGCTCCCCTTGTTCGTCATTAGGCAGTGACACAATTCCCTGTCAAACAGCTCTGAACTGACTGACCCTCCAAACCCTCTCAGAGTCACCTGCAGCTGGAGCTGAGGCAACCCCAGTGCCATTTGCTGCCACGGAGCACTCAGGGCTGCTTTGAAAAATGAACCTGGTTAACAGGTGCTGAGGAGAACAGGTGAGTTACAAGTCCCCCCTGTGCAGCATTAACCCAGAACCATCCCTGCTTCCTTAGAGGAGCAAGGACTGCAAGGACTACTCGAGTTGCCATGGTGAACTCTACTCATAAAGACTGGTTCTCTTGCTCCCTTTTTCCCTGAGAGGATGAAGATTTCACACTTTTTATTCCCTTTCTCAGTGGTCCCTGCCCAGCACCAAGCCCAAACCAGGGAACAGAGATTTGGTACTATTTACTAATTCTGAAAACTCATGAAGATAAATTAATCTCCTTCCTACCATGTTCCCTCCACCTTAAGAAATGAAGATGAAGAGTGGAGCAATCAGCTAATTAACCCTCTTCTCCAGGCACAAAGAGCTGCATTACAATGTGACATTGCTCTGCCCTTTTCTTTTTGAGATGTTTTCATGGCCTATCAGAGTCTGCTGCATGAAAAGACCCTCTGCATCTGCTCTTGCGACCTGCTAATTACAATGCCGTAATTAAACGCACACAGAAGCAATTACCATCATATATCACTGTGTCTGACAAGCAGAGAGCAACTTCCAGTTGCAACATGCTCAGCTCCCCCCTCAGAAAGGTGGTGTTTTGGGTTTGGCTCATCTGGTTTGACTGTGCCAGAGGATACTGAAAATCCTAAATATTGCCTGTCCTGCAGTTCTGGGAAAAATCTGAGCACACGAACAGGCCCAGGGCTCCAGGGGTAGGTGGTGAAGCCCCAGTGAAGTTACTGGATTTGGATGGTTTATAGAGGCCAAAGAGACTCCAGTGTTGTGGTTGCCCCATCTTTTCTTTGAAACAACTTGGTTGTTTCCCAGCTGCTGTTGCTGGTTCCCAAGTCTCTGAAAAGATTCAAAGTTACAACAATATCCTGGGTTTCCCCTCATGTTGTTTGACTCTTCATCCCTTTTGCGGTTTCACCATTCCCAACATCCCTTTCTCTATAACAACAATAGAGCTTAGTTGTGGTTGGTTTTTTTTCTAGTAGCACTTCAGCCTCAAGGAGAGCAGAGTTTAAGATTTTATTTTGCTTGGTAAGGAACAAATAAATAGATTTTTTGAATGATTCAGACTTTGCTGTTTGCTCTACAGTACACTTTGAGCCTGCGGCTGAGCTGCTGTTGGTTGAGCTCCACACCCGGGGTACTCAGACCTGTGCTCAGCTGTGGGATACAGAGAAAGTTCTGCAAATCACAGGCTGGCACAGTAAGAAACCACACAGAAAAAGGCCAGACGGTGAGGGAAACATAACCCGACCATTGCCAGCAGGTGTCTGTAGGAGACCAAGGGGCACTGAAGAGAAAGCAGAGGACTTGACAGTCCCCCCAGACACTACCCCACCCTGCTTCTGTACCCTGCCCTGATGGTGTCACATCATTATCTGAGGGGAGAAGAAGAAAAAGAGCTGCTGTAAAATGTCAGTGCTTTTGAATTATAGACAAAATGCAGACACATCAAAATGTATTTTCCTTTTCTATACCTTTTCTTAAATGAAATATAATGGTCAGCTCTAGGCTAGACGCTGCCACGGGTTGCCAATGGGAAGTGAGAAACAACAGCAACAAATCCATCTTTCTTCCTGAAGTACTGCTTGCAGCATGAGGCAGCACTAATCAAAGACAAATCACAAAGGTTTGGAATTCTTCTGTTCAGGACTAATACCTAGGGGCAAGGTGGAGAACAGAACTGTTTGATACTGAGCAGCCCTACTCCCTACACTCTTTACCACCCAATTTAATGAAAGCTTAGAAGGTTTATTCCTAAAGAAATTAGGACTAGCATTAAATCCTAGCAAACCCTGTTATCTGACGGCAATTCTGTAGCAGCATAGAAGAGCTGGGAGGATTTATACACAATACTACCCATATGCATAAAAAGTGATTTTTTCCCCACCGCTGAAACAAAGAGTTACACGTGTGAGTAAGTGTCTACAGGACCTATGAGGCTAAGAACAAAATAAGAGGAAACAAACAGCAGGGATACCCTAAGAATGGTGCAGCCTGTGCACAGCCTTTCTTTGAAGTATAATTACAGCCCCACTGAAGCGTGACTGGAGCCTCACGTATTTGCAACCACTGTAATCAGTGTAATCATGCTGCCATTTCATTTCCCCTCACACATTCTGTTAAGGCATTAGGACTGCTGTGGAGACTGCTGGAATGATACAGTTAATACTGTCCATTTATTTCACTCATGCTGATAAATTGTGTTGTTATTCTGCTGTATTCATACTTCTTTTCTATGATTCAAGGCTAAAGCAGCCCATTTCAAAGCAGCACAAGAATACTGTTTGCAAAATAAGAATAGAAGGTGAAACTGGATTTTTTTAGATTTTTTAAAACCTTTTCACAGGACCTTTCACAGCTGCTGTTAATTAGCAGTATTGGGACCAAATAAAAGTAACAGATAACTCCCCCTTGTAAAATTATTCCTTCTAGTTGTTATTATTTAGTCTCAGGGAAGGGAATGGAGAAAAGGAAGCAGAAAAAGACACCATGAAGCGTAATCTCACTGCCATTTTACCCTTTCCTGAGTTCCCTGCTTACAGTTTTCTTTCTTTAAGCAAGTGCATCAGCAAACTAAAATAATAAATGGAAATTGCCTTCAAGGTATAGAATGTAATTAAAATAATATACATAGCTAAGTGAAGCAAGGGTAGGCAAAAGTAATGGGCAAGGTGTAACATCTGCTCTAGCACACAGAGCCCTTGGAAAGAAGACACAAACTGACTTAGAATAGATTATGTTGCTGGTTTTTCTTACTAATTATACTTTCTTTCAGATGGTCCTTCCATACAGTTTGCACAAACAATAGCCTGAAGTAAAATCACACCAGAGAAAGGGCAGTGCCTGCTGGTAAAGGTGCTGGTGTCATTGTTGCTTTTCAGTTACTTAACTATTTCTGAATATTGTATTAGCCTAATTTTTAAGGAAACATTTTCTGTGGTTCTTCCTATATCAAATCATTTTAAAAAGGTCATGGAGAATGGTAGAGTGAATGTTTAATGACAATTCTGCACCTTGACATCTATCTAGGAATTTAAACAACTATTTAATAATCAGATTCATAAGAATGACATCTATATAGCAATTAAAATAATAATGCTTTTCTAATCACTTAAGTGTCTAGAGTATGTATCAAGGTAATCACAGTCATTTTGAATTTATATTCTATGCATATCCTTGTAAGCATTTTGAAAGAAAGTGGTGCAGAAGACACAGGTGCCTGAATTAATAAACATTAGAAAATCAGCAAGAGATTTAACTACACTGGTTATTGTTTTCAATTATTAAATAATTAGTTTGAACATCTTTGTACACCTGGTCCCAAATCCTGGGATTCAATTACCTTGAATGGCTCTGTGCTGCTATTTGATCACTTAATACTAAATCTGCAAAGTGCTGGGCATTAGGAAGAATATCTGGTGGAAGACATGGAGATTTCCCAGAAGTCTTGTGAAAAAGTTCACTAATCAGAACATTTTAGTTTGCAGAGTCAAGTTTATAATTAATAATGGAAAAGCTTTATTAAGATTTTTTTTTTTGTAAGATAACTAAGGAAACAGGTGGCAGACAAAAGACTGAATCAGAACATTTCTGCGTTCTCACAAAGAACTGTGTATTTTTCCAGGACAGATGCATTTGATAGACTAATTTAAGAAATGTCATGTGTTCCTCTAACTTCCCTACCTTTTTTCCTCTACATTCTGACCAGCCCAAGTATCCTGTCTTGTTCAGTGTCAAGAGCACTGAATTTATCTTTTACTCCAGCTCCAGTAGCTGCC
Organism: Pseudotriccus pelzelni; assembly: GCA_035584735.1. Lineage (NCBI taxonomy): Eukaryota > Metazoa > Chordata > Aves > Passeriformes > Tyrannidae > Pseudotriccus > Pseudotriccus pelzelni. The sequence continues at coordinate 4,158,182 of JAWMRA010000020.1, forward strand.
TTCTGAGAATTTCTGTGCAACAGAAATTTCAGAAAAGCTCTATTGGAATTAAAGTCCTCCAAGAGGCTCTTAAGCAAGGCACCCAGCCTCTGGCTGTGTGTCTTGAGTGCTCTTGCTCATTTAAGCAACATGCTGAAACAGTTTGATATAAAATTTCAGATTAAAGAAAGCATTTCATTAAAAGTTTTAGGAAAAGTTTTTCATTAAATGTCATGTTTTGCGCAATGTTCATAACATGTAACCAGTTTCCAGTAGAGATTGAGGAATGAAAAAAATACTCCCATAACATCCTCTTTTAATGGCTCCAGTACGATAAATAGGAAGTAAATAAATCTAGACTTAGGAGGAATCCAGCATAACCCATTATTTTTTCAGAAAAAACATTAAATATCTAAATGCCGTTTCTGCACACATCCCTAAATAATGATTATAATTCCAACAGAAGTTGCAACAGGTCAAAGCATCCTTTTCCTTTCCAGTTTTTGAGCATTCATTGATTGCAAACCCCTGTAATTTCACTAGCAAAATAAAGAGCAAGATTTTTTTTTTCTCTGCCTAAAAGCTCATTCAAATACTCTACAGAACTGTAAATTTTATCTGCAGCACTAAATGATTTCAGTTAGGAAAGTCTACAAGCATGGCTGAGTCTCTTTGTCACAATAAATATGGTACTGAAAAACTCATCCGAGTTTGTCATTGGTACTGACTGTGAGTTTTCAGCTTTCCACAGATCTCCAGCCCTCGGCCTTGGCATGTCCCAGGTCAGTCACCCAAACACAGCCAACCTACTTTGTGACCTGCTGATTTATAACAACACCCAAGGAATTACCGGGGTCATTTTATACCAAAACAATGTTAGTCCTACTTCCCAGCATCACTGCACATTTAATGCAGAATAATTATCCAGGTAACCATTCTCTACATCACATATCGGGATTATAGTACCCATAAAAGTGAGATTTCTCAGATCTGTCTGGGCATTAATTAGGACGATGAAGGCGATGGGGTATTTTCTGCAGGCAGAGGACATTGGTTTTGCTAGACCCCAGACTTGTCCTTTACAAGTAGAATTAAGGGTTTTAAAATGCATTCTTTGGAATGTCTTTTGGGACAGCCTTTTTAAATGGAGGTCACAGGCGTGCAAAGACAGGCCTTGGTGAGGAGGCATTTGCTGCCAAACTGAGAAGCATATGGTGGCATGAAACTTCCATTAAAATTAGGTCAGGATCTATTCAAGTGGTATTTCCTTCCTCTGAAATTTATTCCAAGTTCCCAAAAGTCATTTGCTTTTTGGATAAGAATGGAAGAGGAATGGGTAAGGACTGGTTAACCCCAGTGTCTTCACAGGGTTAATCTGATGCTGTAGCAACCCCTCTGAGGGGTTGCTGTCACTCCTTTGAGGCTGACACCAGAAACACCAAGCTGACCTGGTTTTATATAGAACTCTACACCAATCTAATTAAAATGTGTATGAGGATATGCCAGAGAAAACCCAAGACTTAATATTTTAATGTGGAAAATGTGATATAACGATTAAATGTTGCTAAGGTCAAGATGAAATACAACTACAATCTAGTACTGAGCCTTTTTTACTCATGACATTTTCATTTTGCAGGTTATTCTTTTTATTCCTGTTCTTTTTGATCCTTTGAGTTTCGGATACAACATCATCTTATGAGATCTCCCACTTAAAGGGCTTCTTCTGTAGTTATAATCATCCCAAAGTTACTTCGATAAATGACTCCATCTCTTAAAATTCTTTGAGATACAATAACTCTCTCAGAACAGGCGACCATAACTAAATATCTGTCAGCTGTGCTGACTACATGCCATAAATTTTGCATCAAACCTTGATCATAGGTGAAGATTTAAGGGAACAAACTGGAATCCTGTCTGTTTTCATGTGGAAGTCCTAAAAGGGAATCTGAACCCCATGAAAGTTTACAGTATGTGCAAATTCAGGTGGCCAGAGTCAAATACCAAGATAAGGGTGTAAGAAGTAAATTGATTCATTCTTGGGGGTTACAGATTTGGTTAATGTAGTCCTGTCTCTTCTGGGATTAATAAACGAGGTCACTTCTTTTTTTTTCCCATCTTCTATCACAAATTGACTTGCTGTTTTCGTTTGCTACATCAGCAGAATCGAATACAAACCAATTTTCTCAGTACAAGAGGGGCTGTACCAGCCAGAAAGTGGGGGTGGTATATTAGCATTCTCCTCTATCACCTCTCTCCAGTACTTTCCTGAATGAGATTTTGCTTCCCCCATGTCCAGAGCACCCTTCTCGTGGCAGGTTAGCAACGAGAGCGAGGAAAAGAGAGGAGCTTTAGGATTTCTCCGTCTTGATTTTGCTCCGCCTGCCTTGAGCTGCACCTTTAGGTGTCAGAAAGGCAGATGTGACATGAGAGCTGCTATGGTAAATGCTGGAGACTGCTGGAGAAATGGATGATACCTGTGTGTCACAACGTGTCCCAGAGGTAACAGGCTGGGAAAGCTGCATCTAAAGCCAGTCATGACTCCTTCAGTAGGTTGCTGTCAGCATCCACTGGCAGAAAGTGAAAGACGCAGAAAGGAAACAGCAGTCCCTCTTCTTTATATACAGTCCTGCTGGATGTTTGAGGTTTCTGACAGATTCAGGGGAAAAGTGTGGGAATCTGTGGCACTTCCTATGACTAAAATAAACTCTCTGTGTGTCTCTGCACTTATGAAATGAGGGTAGTGGCTCTGCCACTTTGAACTTTCAAGTCAAAGAAACAGCGAGCGTTGGCCGAAGAAGAAGGGAATCTGCAAGCCACTGGAATAAAACAAAAGGATCAGGGATGCCTTGTCACCCCATCACAGGAAAAGTCACCTCACCAGGACAAAAATTCTTTTTGGTGGGAGAGAGCAGTAACAGCGGGCATTAACAGCACTGGGAGCTCTTGTGTAGCTGCTGACAATAACGTCCTCAGAAGGGTTTCCTGCCTTTGAAGTGCCTGCCTCTCCTGCCCAGCAGACAGCTTGCTTTCTGACTGTCTTGTCTGTCTGCTCCCCTACGTGCTGCTCTGCTGAAACACCCTGTGTCATTGCAGTCACTCTCAGCACCTGGCTGCAGCACTGAATCAAAGTGTTGTGAAGGCAGCACATCAATTTGGGTTTGTGCCATGGTAATAGTTACCTGAGACTTAAGTGGGATCCTTTCAAAGGCACTTTTTCTTCCTTTCCCCTATTTCTCTGTGCCCACATCACTGCTGGAGCTGCCTTCCCCCTAAACACTACGTGCTCGCCTTTTGTGACTGTCTAAAATAGGAAAACCTCTCCTCTTGTCAAAAGGGTAAACTGAAACAGTCATTTATGTGGCTGAGGAATTGCACCATCAGTGCTCCATCAGTACTTCCCAGCTGCCCACAGCCCCTCTCCCAGCTGGGCCAGGCACTGCCAGCAGTGACACCCTGCACACCCACCCGGGCCATCACTCTGCAGAGGGCAAGCTCAGCTCCCACCTGTCACAGTCCAGAAGAAACAGGTGAACACAAATAATCAAATAATCCATTTTTTAATAGATTTTCAACCATTAGTACTTACAGAATCACCCAAAATAAAGACGAAAATGGATTAAATGGTGGTCGATTTCATGCTGCTGAACAAAGAGTGGTTTTCACAGAATAGAATGGTCAGGGTTGGAAGGGACCTTGAGGGTCATGTAGTCCCCTCCTCCCTTCCTCTTTGCAGTAGCTCCTTACAGGGGTGCACACCCGAGAAGGGAAATCTGCACGTTCTCACAGCCCATGATATCTGCACGGAGAATACACAGAACTCACAAGTGCAGCTGTGCAGGTTTGCCTGCAAGTTAATAAGATTTTAGTAAATTCAGAAGGCTGGAATGTCCCCAAATACAAGCCAAATTAATTCATATTTAAAAAGATTTCTGGCTACAATAACAGGAGTAAATGCCACATAAACCCCAGTCCTGCTCCCATCAGAGACAATGGGAATTAAGCCACTAACTTCAAAGAGCAGGACTCTCCCTGTAGAGTGTATTTCATGCTTCTGCAGTCTTGGCTAGATTAGAGCAAATTAAACATTGGGTTAAGTTGCCAGAACCCATAAGCACTCCATTAGGCTCTGGAGGATTTGGCTAATTTTAGTCAAATACTTACCTATTTTACAGAACACATGCAAAATCCATCCATGGGCTAAGCTCTCTGAGCTCCAGAGAACGCCACTAATGAATTTGGCCTTCCAGCTCTGCTGTCTCTGCATTTATGCAGCTCTTGAAATGCACTGCAGGCTTATGCACCTTATCAAATCTTAAGAAACAACTCTTTTATACCAGAGCACGCACAATAATTTAATAAGAGTCGTAAACAAGTGGCTTTCACGAGTGCTAAAGGATCTAATCATCAAACCACATTTTGAGTGCACACGAGGCTTTCCCTGCCTGCAGGCCCATCGTGGATAGGGCTGCTGGAGCCTCCTTCCAGAGCTGCTCACTGTCCTATATCTTGTGAGTGGCAAACTGCCCCAGGGAGCTACAAGCTACATTTTTCAATCATCTCTGCTTTATGTTAAATACACTTACAAGCAGCCAAGTAGCATCCCCAGAGGGTCTTACTACGACAGAGGGATGTTAACAATATACTTCTGCCTTTTCTAATTCTTTTTTTTTTTTCAAATATGCTTCATTTATAGCCATCCCTGAATAATCTCATAATTAGTGAGGAGGCCTTGAGTTTAAATTCATGGACTGCAGAGATAAAGACCTGAGGTGTCTTTTGCAAGCTCCATGCTGTAGGATTTTAGGGCCAGCATGGACAAAGCCTTGCCTGATTTTCAAGCCTCATTTCTTCCCTGGCTGAGCTCAGTCTGCTGGCTGAGTCCAGGGAATCCCATCACTGTGTGTGCCTCAGTTCCCACCTATCCAAGGTGGACCTGTACCTACAGTAAAATGTTCTGACACCTGATAAGAAGCACTAGAGGAGCTCATTACGAGGTGTTTGTACCATGGCTGGAATCACTGTCTTTGCTATCCCTGTCAGGGCTTTTGGGTGTTAACACAAGCATCATACTAATTAGTCATTTTTTAAACTTATGAATCAGTCATCTACTAAAAGGATATAGGTAATAAGCGCAAAAAATAACACAGCAACACCCTCTGGGAAGGCAGAAAAGGTCAGGTACAGTGCTGCTCTTTGCTGGAGTAACACACAGAATTTGTATGTGAGAACTTGACCACTCAAGCAGCTAATTGCCAGTGGGAAGTCTTGCTGTACACATCTTCTGAGGTACTTTAATTATGCAAAGACACCTTGTTGTCACACAGATATAAATAATGTTCCAGGCTCAGGTTTGTTTGAAGTAAGTGCTGTGGGGATTATGTGGGGTTTTTTTTTCATTACAATTCCCCTTTGGGGAGAATACCATGTAATAAACAACACAGCACATCAGCATAGGGGTTTTTTTTGCAATTAGGTTCCCCCCCTCTCCCTCATATTATTTGAAAAAGCTTCTGGCTCTGACTCTTCTTGCAAAATTGGGTACTTCAGCAAATTGCTCAGTTGACAAAAGGGAAAAAAAATGTTGCTTCAAAACAATTATGATGACTTTGAAGCATAACATGGAATGTCTCATTGATTTTGTCCCAGAGGACTGGTGTAAAGAATGAATAACCAAAGCCGCAACGAAGCATGTGATATTAGTGCATGCACCATTACTTGTGCAGCATTGTTTTAAACCCATTTGCCCACCTTTGCCCTCTGTGATCACCTGCTATCAACAGGGGAAACACACGCGAGTAATCTAAATACTTGATTGCTTGTGAGAGAAGAAATTTCTTCCTATTCAAAGATAAAGTGGCTAAATAGTTGGCAGGAAAATGTACTATTCCTTTCCCACAGTCTTTTTAAGTGGAGCATTAGAGACAGAGATTATAATTTCAACCTGTGGTGCTTGGATTCCTGGCCACTAGAATTCAGCATTTGTTTTCTCCTGGAGAATAAACTTTACATTTAAACTCTGATTACACCGCAGAACTGGTGTAATCAGAAGAAGCATTTTTCTCTTTTCTGCTCTCTATATTCATGATGTTAAGTGCACTCTGATGGGACATTGTGCAAAAGGCACTGGCAAAGCCCAGTTCTGGAGACAGCCACTCACTCAGGAGCTTTTTTTCCACACAACCCAGCATTCAAGAACCAGGATTTTTGAGTGTTAAAGCCAGAAAAGGGAGCAGTAAATGATCAATTGCAGCAAATGTTCTGCAGTCATTTCTTCAAACACAAGTGATGCAGCATTTTGTCCCTGGGCTGAAATATCAATTCCCTATTAGGCTAGAAAAAAAGTCAGTACAGCTGTTCTGCTACCTTTGGATATGGCTCTTCTTTAGCAAATCAACTTATCTTCAGCCAAGGTATTTGCTTCTCTGATGGAGAATGTGTGTCGTCTAAGCTTCCCTTCAGCTAGGCAAATTTAAATTGCTTAAAAAATTACATTAATCAGATGGTTAAAAATAGCTGAAAACAATCAAACAGGTGCTGTCAGTCTGAAAGTTTGATTCCTAACAGATTTGGAGCTGAAATTCTGTTAATCATATTTATCTCTCTAGTTATGTCTGAAATCAGTTTCCATCACTGAAGTGGAACAGATAATTTATTGTCATGGGTTTCTCAGCACCTCTTCAATGCTCAAATAATTCTACCCATATTTCCACTCAGCTTCACTGGTTTGGGATTATCACCCCGCTGTGAGTCAAACCCCAGTCTTTAGGATGCAGTGATCAGATTCATTTTTAGAGAAGAAAGATTCTGTTGAGAAACTGCAGCTATTCTTTTACTCCAAACACTCAGTCACACTGTGCCATCAGCCCTGCCAGACACAGTGGGAAACAGTATTTTTGTATTACAACATATACAAATGTAACAGAGACAAGATCATCCTATTAGGGAATCCACCATCTATGGGATTTCATTGCCCAAATACTTTGGAAGATTTTGGCCTCTGCATTTTTTTCTTTCCTAGTTGCTCTCTACAACTACATTAACTGTGCAGGGAAAAATAACCATTTACTGGGGGAGTGACTTGACAATTTTGTTTTCAGGGTTGCAGACTGACAGCAGATGGATCTATCCAGCTCTGCTGGGCAGCAGGGCTCAGTAGTGAGCTAAATTAGCCCACAACATGTTATTCTATCCAGACTTTCCAGCAACCAAAGCAGTTTGTGTAAGGCTAACACACACAGTTACACAGAGCACTCAAAGGAGAAAGATAAAATATCAGCAGGTTTTTCTTCTTGGGTTGATTATTCCTCCAACATTCCAGGTTCTGCTCTATGGCAATTAAAATACAGCACCTCATTCCATGCCCAAATCTACCTGTCCTCACCTCCACAGGTTTACTTTAGCTTCTGTAATGAATAAGAATGAAAAAGAAGTAATAAATAAGATTGTGGAAGCTCAGGAATATGCAAGACTGATATTCAAAATAAGTGTAATAAGCATTTGTAAAAATGTAATAAGTCAAGTGTATAAATGGAGGGAATTAAATGCCACGGTAAATTTACATAAAACAATGTTTAAAGCAGGAAGTGGAATAAATATAATATAGATAAGTAGTAATCCTCTCCCTGCTTAAGTAGACCATTAATAACAGTTTTCAAGGACAGACTGCAAAATATCTTTAAAAATGGAAGGTCATATTCAAGACTAGAAGGGACTGATCCAGGAAAAGCAAAGAGCTGGGCCTACTCTTGCCTCCAGATCTTCATCCTATTCCTTCTGGAAACCTACTTTTCCTAATAGTCACTATATCCTGAGACATATTGGTGATACCCATTTACTCTGGTCTTTTTTTCTTACAGCATTTTCAAGTTTATTTTTTTAAAACATTCACTGTGGAACAGCATAAAATCTTTGACCATTGTTGTTTTTCTTTCTACTAGTGGAGCAGAAAAGGCTTTAGAAATAGAAAGAAAATAAGCTATTCAGTTTGGTCCTTTGAAATTAAGCCACTTGCAATTCATAAAGAAGCTATTGGAGATGACATTCCTGACATTTTTTGCCTTGTATAAAGCTGCAAAGATAGCTGCTTTACAAAGACAATCATTCCTAAGAGTGTGAGCATTATTAGGTTTTCTCTGCTGATCTTCAAGGTGTAAATGACAGGTAACTTAAATACCCTGCCAAATGCAAAATTTCTTTGCAAAACATCTCAAAAAATACGATTTTCTGTTTAACATAAGACTTCACAATCCACATTATGGCTAATCCTCTAACATGTATTCTTCTGTTTTCTCTATACCTGCAGGATTTCTTGTGAGCAGTGCACATGGCTTTAAGTATTAAAAAAAGCAAATGGTGTCTTGAATAGCAGAATTAAATTCAGAAGCATCCTGCACTGATAGGAAATCACCTCTAAAATATATTCCTGCAGGCAGTTGCTCTGCTAATTCCCAGGTACAGGCAAATATCGATCTAATCCCAAAAGTAACAACTGTCAGTAGAGCGAGTTTTCTATGACCCATATCGTGTCTCTGTAACTCTGACAAGATAGGAGAAAAGTTCTCCAGCAGGGAACAGAATCATGCTACTGTTTGCTGACATTCTCTTTGATTTCTTTCCTGCCAGCCTCGTTGATCAGTAGGTGAGTATTAATATAAACCACCCAGCAGAAATAGGTTCAGCATCTGAGCGCTGTGAAGAGAGATGGGGGAAGAGAGAGTGGGTCAGATCGACTTCAGTTTGGTTTTTTTTCTCATGGGAAATCTCCTCAGGCACAAAGGATGACTCCACGTTCTCTCCTTGTATGACACTGGCCTCAGTGACAGATTTCAGGCAATACTAAACACATATTTACCAAACAAGCCCTTTGCCAGTGCACTAATCTGGGGTGGATTAGGGTGCTCAAATAGAGGTAGGGCAAACAGTAAGAGCAACAACCTGGTACTTCCATCTTGACTGAGCGAGGTTTGGATCAGCTTCCCAGAGCAAACAACACAGGCTGGAGGGTCCTAAGACGCTGTCACAAGGATATAGTCTGAATATATGACTTTTATTAGGCAGCTGATGTATCCCAAATATGAAGAATTAGCCATTTGGAGCCTCTGAAAGAAGAGAGTTCCAGATAGAATCTGTCTGAATCTGAATTTCGAATCTGAATCTGTCTGAAAGTTAAAAATCTTCCCAGATGAAAACAAGATGAGGAGGAAGGAGGTTCCACCTCCTCTAACTTCATGCACCTCACACCGCAACCAGCAAAGACTCCAGAAGAAGCTGTGCTGGAAGCTCAGCTACATTGTCGGGCAACCTCAGAAGCCAACTTGGCACTTGCAAGGCCAAACTGAGCTGTGTAAATCTGCCTCTTGCCCCCAGTGTGCCTACAGAACAGAGCCCAGGCATCTGCTTTGGGAGCAAATCCCTGGAAGTTTTCTGTGCCCGTTGAAGTTCCCCAGCAAGATGTGAGTTCAAACCGAGTCAAGCACCGAGCGATATCATCTCATTTGGGATGTAAGTATGAGGTGAGGTTGAATCTTACAGATGGCAACACGTTTAATCAGACCAGGAGCCAACCCTGTGGGCTGCAGCACTGCTGGCACAGCAGGTCAGCAGCACTGGGCCCTGGGCACGGATCCGCTGTGTTTTCAGAGAAACTGCTCGATCCAGGCTTTCTTATTATTTTCCAGTGCTTCACTCGATGAAATGTACTGATTTACAAGGAGGTTCAGGACTTGAGGGAGAGAAATCAATAGCTTTTTAGTGAATACTAAGTGCTACGTGTGACAATTCCGAATACCAAAGAGCCCCACACTGTCCAGCTCTCACAGCCAGAGCGAGAGCAGCAAGGCTCAGTGCCTTGAAGGGGGAAAAACGGATGGCAAAATTCCATTTTCCCAGTCCTTTGACTCAGTGCTTGGCCTGGGTGATTGTGACCACTGGACAAATCGCAGAGCTCAGGGAGGCTGGAGAAGTCACAGCTTTATTTAGGTCTGGTATGTGTGTTCTTAGGACTACCCAGGCAGGCTCAGTGAGCATTACTGAGCCATGCACAGTACTTTAGGACACACACAATCAGCCTCAAGCTTCTGGGAAGAAGTTTATTGCCCAGCACAGCCAGGTTGTGTGCAAAATGGGATTTTTGAGGTGCACCAGATTGAGTGTGTGCACATGAATAGGCTGTTGCAGCCTGGCTGCACAATTGCACAGTTTCTAGACAAAAATGAGGGTTTCTGCAGCCATACTGCATATTTCAATTATGCACTGGGTTGGTCTGATGCTCGACCAGAAGTATATGACCTGCTTTGCAAGCACTTCATGCTATATAGAATATTCTTGGTGGTCCAACACACTTTGGGCTAAGTGAATCAGACCATAGATTAGATTTATGAATGAGTTGTGGAAATGCTGTACCAAATGCCTGCAATGAATACAGTGCAGATCTGCCTAGAAACAGTTTTGTTTGGTTCAAAAGGACTAAATCCTCCTTACATACACAGAATTCACAGTCCCCAGAGGAACAAAGGAAGGAAACAAACTCTGGTTTTCACTACTTGGGTGCAGGGATATTAATTAAAAGAGATCAATTTAATTAACAAGAGCCACATCTTTTTTAGAAGAATTTGAGCAGCATTCCCAAGTAGTTTGCAATTCACTGAGAACAAGTTCAGCAAATAAAAAAAAATTGTATTGCAGTGATAGATATTAAAAAGGGAAAAAATAGCTTGTTATAGAAAAGAGAATTATTTGCACTTAAGACCATCTCTTTCTTGTGCTCATGTAGTTTAGATTAAAGCAATTTATTTCTGTCTACTAATTAGGACTATTTATTACTGACTTCATACAATTTTGAGTTACAATTCTTACAATACTTATTTTAATATGGTATCAGCACAAATAAAGGATGACTCTTGAGAATCCCTGGAAAACAGCGAATAGCATCAAATTCTAATGAAAGTGGTGGCAGTTATCATGCTTGGGAGAAGCTCTCTGCAAGTTGCAGAATCAGACTGTGTCAGCTGAATTCTTGTTCCTCAGAAAGTTGCCAAGCACAGTGCACTGGGGAGAGCTAATCCAGCAATCTCAACTGGGAGATCAGCTGAACAGGAAACCTGAAAATTCTTGTAAAGTTTGTTCTAGAAGTAATAGCAGTGACTATAGAAATATTTATCCCTGAAATCTACTTAGAAATTAGCAATTCATTGTAGAAGTAAAAAAAATGCTCAAATATTCACCAGGTTTTGGGACAGTGCAATAATAGACAAGGGGTTCTTTGTGGTGGCTTTCAAACCCTCAACATCTTATGTATGGAAAGCAAAGAGGAAGACAAGTAGTTAACTGGCCCAAATCCTTTAGCAGTATTAGAGGTGTTTCAGCTCTGTTTGTGCTGTGGTGCTTTCCATAGTTGTGACATGCTAATTGATGGGTAAGGATAATTGTCTCAAGAGTCTCACTTTTAGAAGGAGTCTTGATACTGGGTGGGAGTGGCATCACCAGATGGAGGTACACAAACAGAACAGTTATAAAATAATCTTGGGCCTTTAAAGTAATTTTCCCCAACTCTTTCTGACTCCTGATGCTCAACAAAAAGGTGCCCAGGCTCACTGAGGGAGGCACACCAAGGGAAGCCAAGAAGTAAGACACTGCTTTCAAAGTAGAGTATGAATCCCGATCTGAGAAAAATAGAGACATGGAGTTAAAAAAACCCAAACAAACAACAAAACAATAAGATTAAATGAGCTGAGATACAGAAAAATATCACAAAAATTACATTAGAGCAAAATATTTGTGAACCCAAGTGTTACTATATTACTATGCATTACATCCTGTGACTAGTACTAGCTGTCTGGTCTTCAAATGAGGATCAATTTTCCTAATATCTGTTAGGTTTTAGGTGAAGAAAAATCTTTAATCTTTTAAAAAAAATAAGTAAAGAAGCAGTAAGTAATGCAGATTAGAATATTTTTTGTCAATACATGTGTTTTGAAAAAAATCTAGTTCTGTTAATTGGGCCTATTTCCATATGGGACTTAAATGAGCCATTTACTATTGGCAGTATGTCATTAACATCATCCTAATCATTCTCATCTAATTCTCTAAGGACTTTTTCCTCCGGAGTAATTGCAAGTCTCATTCCACCAAGTGGAAATACTGAATCAGGATAGACTGTTACCCTACAGCCCTTCAAATAACTCTTGCACCATTTCTTTTTTAATTAGGCTTAACTTGAACAAATATCCCTGTTTATAGAAATGCATGTACACAACCTCTGCAAATTACTGAACAAGATGCTTATTAGCAGCACAATTGCCAATATTAAAACAAACAGCTATTTTCTGTGGTGTCCTTCAAAGAGAGAGCTGGGGGCATTTGCCTCCAAATCTGTTATATCCTTAAAAGAATTTTCAACCAGTTTTTTACCTCAAATATAACTGATAATCTTCAGCTATTAATCTCAGTGCTGAAGAGCATTATCTGCAAGATAAGCAACGAACAGAAAAATGCATTTTGGTCGGATGACAAGTGTGTGAAAGCTCTCTGATGGCTGTTACCCAGTGTTCTTTATCACTTGGAGAGTAAGGATCCGTAACTGTCCATGAAGAGTGGACATCAGCATTTACAAATACATGATAACACCACAGGAATTCAGGGAGTACGGAGCAGAGTGGGCTAGATTGGAATCTGGAGGAAATCTCAGAGCAACCCCAAGGAAAATGTAGATCTGAAAGCTGCCTGGGTGAGGGACCCTTCAGAAAGTGTAACAACATCAGACAGGGGAAGCAGAGCACTCAGATTTCACACATTAGCACTTCATATGCATCTTATTTATCTTGTGCTGAGCGTGATTTTGGGATCCCTGAAGAAACCAAGGCATTTCGGATTTGTGGCTGTAGCAATCCCCCGAACAGGTGTCATGAAACACTTACCAGAAATGATCTTCCTGATACAAAACTTGTATTGTATTAGGAATAATGCATGTGTTGGCTCACAGAGTAACTCCTAACGTGCCCCCACTGAGCAGAGCAGGTGAGGTGGGGGGCTGGCAGTGCAGGGTTCCTGCAGAACTTCTGCTGCAAAGCATGAGACAGGTGCTCCCTGTTAGCAAATTAGGAAAACAGGAAAAGTGTGAGATTTTATGGTAAAAACCCCATCCCTAATCATATGTAAGGACACACTAATGTGAAAAGCATTCTCATATGAGGTTAACTGAGAACTGTGTTAGAAGGATTTCAGTGTAACTTAAGTCAACCACAACTAACAGTTCGCTCACGCTTCCAACCAATCTGCACACAGTAGTTTTTCTGATTCAAGCAGCGAGCAAGTTACTTTGTAGATGAGGTACAGTACCAAAAATCAGTTGATTAGCTTCACCAAGAGTCCAACGTGCCTTTAAAGAGCTTCTCATTGTAGTGACTGGTTCTCGCCCCTACCCCCCACAATAAAGGTGGCTGGAGCTCTGATCATAGGACAACCTTCCCTCATTGTAACACAGAGACTTGGTTTGAACTTTGTGTGTGTAAATCATGAAAATGAGCATGTGAGCTTTATGATTGCAGGTTGCCCTGGTCTCCACACTGAATTTCTCCAAAACACTTCCTAACTATAAAATTAGCAATCCCTTCTCTCCTGACATCCTGTTCAACATCTGTTCTCAAGTCTGGACAGAGGCTGTCAAATCCCAATTCATTTGCTTTAGGGCTGTTTTTGTCTAGTCTCTCCACAAAGGATGAATAACCTTCACTCAACTACTTCAGCTGTGAAACCTGTGCCAGAGACCCCTTTGATTTCACAATATATCTGAAAATTTCCACTGTATGGATAAGACTCCTTGAATTTATAACATAATCTTCTTGCCTTAGGAAGATCTTGTTCTGCCATGGCTTTGACCATTAGACAAGTCCTACTACCAGAACAGATGGATTTTCCAGGCAGTTGCTTTATGAGGCGCAGAGACAGCACCCTTGTGGTTAACTTGAGTGATCTGGCACTTGTTCCATATGCCAGGAGGGTTAGTGGGCACAATTCTTGGCAAGTCTGCACCCGATGGCACTTTTATTCAAAGCTTCAGATATTTCTATGCATGTGAGCTGATGTGGCAAAGTGCAGGAAGTGTTGAAATCAGGTCTAAGTAAAAACAGAGGATTTAAACTCCTCTCCCATTCAGGAACAAAACTTTCAGCTGACTCATGGTCTAACCTGCCAAAGGCCATACAATGGTTCAGCTGCAGAACCTGCCAGTGCAAGAGCAAGGCCAGTCTTTATACTCTGCTTCAAATTGTAAGGGCTGTATGTTAACTGCAAATGCTGATATGTCCAGAGGAGACATACAGGGAGCCTTTCTATAATTAAAATCCAAGATAGATATGAATCACTCATTAGTCTTTAAAGCTATGACCTCCTACTAATGCAAATTTTTTTTCCCCCTACAATGTGACATTCAAGGGAAACTGCATAAGAATATTGGCAGTACTCAGCATAAATACGCAAGACATAAAATCATAGGATGGTTTGGGTTGCAAGGGGCCTTAGAGATCATCCAGTCCCAACCCTGTCATGGGCAGGGACACCTTCCACTAGCCCAGGTTGCTCCAAGCCCCGTCCAACCTGGCCTTGGACACTTCCA
>JAWMRA010000020.1:4172871-4184825 GCA_035584735.1 Pseudotriccus pelzelni
GCCCCGTCCAACCTGGCCTTGGACACTTCCAGGGATGGGGCAGTCACAGCTTCTCTGGGCAACCTGTGCCAGGGCCTGGCCACCCTCACAGGCATGAATGTCTGAATCATTCACAGCTGAATCAAATAACTTCTGTAAATGCCATATTGGGAAGGATGAAAACACATAAAAATCTGATGGCATAACAGTAATACATTTTTGCATGTGGAGGTAGGAGTGATGATGCTCCCACCTTTTAGTGGCCATCAGTGGTTTTAGCATCATCCTTTTCTCTGCTCCTTTAGCAAAGGCATTCCAAACAGGTTGCAAAGCGACACTTGATGTTCATTTTCCTCCTAGGAACATAACAGTGGTCAAAAGTATATCTGACTCTGGATTCCAGCTTTGATGAATATATGAGAGAATCATGCAGCGATATTCCTCCAGTACACTTTTCCAGCTGCAGGAAATTACAACTTGTACTAATAGTCCTAACAGATCTTCCATCAAGGAGTTTGTCTAGATACTCCTTTAACTATCTTACAACTCTGATGTCCCCACTGTCTTGCAGCGGTGAGTTCCAGACTTTAATTAATCTGCTTTTCTGACAAAGGGTTTTGCTCTTGTCGTTGTTTTGTTGAAGTGTTTTTTTTTAAATTCCTATGACTGGACAATTCCATTTGATATTGACTTCTTTTATCACGATAAAGTGAATATCAATTTCCTGTTTCCTCCCAATAACCACTCACACTTTTATCATGGACTTTATTGTGTTCTTGTGTCCATGTATTTTTTCTGTGTTGAAATTATTAATCTATTTAATCTCTCCTAGGACATGTGGCGTCCAGTGCTTTGTCACTCATCTCTGTACCTGTGGTACTGTTTTAGCCTTCCTGAGATGAGTAAACAAAGTGTATTGAAGGTGAAAACAGACCTTTCCTCTTAATCAACCAGAGGAGGCTGTTTTCTCAACTGAACACTTGTAAAGGTAGAATAGAAGTCAATCTGGCCATTTCATTTCAATACCTTCAAAGGTATTTGATCAACATTTTAAAAATGTGTTTCCTAAGCTTTGAGAAATTTGCTAAGAACCCCTGAACTGCATTACCTTGAGAAAAGCCAGCATTTCACAGGATCAGGCTGCAAAACCTTATCTACATCCAGTTCCAATGACCCTTTTATTATACTGCCTTTAGATTCAGAAGAAAACAAAATAGAATCCTGGAGAGTTAATATTTTCAAAACCAACCCTAGTTGCAGACAATCAGTGCAGCTTTTGATAAAAGTGATCAAAGGACTATTCTTGACAGCTTGGAAACTTGAAATGCTATTACTTGCCCTCTTTTAGTTTTGCTCTTTCTTCTCAGAAGACCAGTGTTTGTTTCGCGTAGTACCAAACATTATTCCTGTGGTGTTTAACTTTTGCACATGAGCCCTTCTTTCATTCCACCAGAGGAAAAGCAGTGTGAGATTAGCAAGAGGTTCTTTGTCTTCTGCTGTAGTAAAACCCTCTTTTGTAATTTATCTCTCTCTTCTTTCACTCTCTTTTACCTCTTGGCCACAATTTACACATCAGTGTCTTCTGCTATTGTCTTTATATTGGATGAGAATCCCCTTAAAATATTCCCACAGAGTTGCTATTTCTCGTCTTTTCATTATTTAAAATTGAAAGCGTTTAAGATAATGTATTTGGCATCAGGTTCACAAAGAAAGTAAAAAAAAAAAAGAAACTGTATAAAAGGCAGGAGGTGAATTGCTGTGATCATCTCAAGGACAGTTTGTGTTGGGGCACCAAGGCCAGGGGAAGAGGGCAAATTCATGATCCCTTTTAAATCGTGGTACTAATCAAGGGATATAGAAGTCCCCACAGACAAGTAACTAGGAACAACTTAAACCTCTTTCCTTTAGGCTTAGTACAAAAGCTGCAGGACATGTGTCTCAACTCCCTGCCCTCTCACAGGAGAGGATGTGTCATTTGGCCATTTAACCCTGTAGAAAGGCCCACAGGATTTTAATCTCTCTTTTATAATCTCTAATTACTCGCCTCTCTCAGCACCTCCACAGTTCTCTTTCATGCCATTTGAAATCAGAACTCTTTGCAGACACTGGCACAGAGACTAAACCAAGCTGGCAGAAGTCCACAGGCAGTGCAAAAAACTCCGAAAGGGGCACAGTTTCTGCCCTCTTACACCAGTAAAAAACTGCAGGAAGTCTGAAGATCTCAGTGTTAAACCTTCCTCCATACTCACGGATGCTGAGGCTGTAAAGCACAATGCAACTCTTGTAACTCCTGTAAACCAAAAGTTGACATAACTAACACAGAAATGCTTAACTGAGGGACCAGCTAACAGAGATAATTTCTAGTCTATCAGATCCTTATGTCAGTTATTGCCCTCAGTTTAGTTTAGAATTGCTTTTTAAGCTTCTCTGTTTAAGCTAGTCGCTTTAAAATGCAAGTCTCTGCATTCTCAGTTCACTGCTTCTTATTGAGCTTTTGGGGCATTAAAAAAAGCAGCATTATCTCCTCATTTTAGTTTAGAATAGGGAGCAAAAACACCTTACAGATTCTCCAAAGATATTCACAGTGAGGACCTGAAAAACCATCAAGATCTTTCTGTTCCTCAGTTTCCCCATTAGTAGGAGAGAGTTGAAAGACTTACCCACCTGGGTTACTGTGCATGAACCAGCTGGTGTTTGGTGTTTGGTTTCAAGAGGAAAAATATTTTCCAAATGCCAAACATGATAATTTGTGAACATCAATTCCCCGGGCAACACATCTGTGAAAGCTCTTTAGGTAGCACCCTGCCTCTGAACACATTTACAGAGGACCTGACTGGGCACATTTCCTATCCAAATGCTGTTTATTTGTTTGGTTTTGGCAAATAGCTGCTCCCGCTCACACCCCAAAGGGATGCGAGTCACAGTTCTGACTGACTGGGGGAAAACCATCAGTGTCAGTGGCATTCCTGAAAAAAAATGCCTGCCCTTTCACAGGAAAAGGGCAAGTCTACCTAGGAGGCAGTGTGTTCTCCCCAGAGCCAAGAGCGTGGATAACTGTGCAAGACTTCATTTTCATTTTTCATTTCCATTTTTCTTAAAAACTGAACCAAAAGGAAAAAAAAAAAAAAAGTATCTTCCAACGTTTTTAAATGATTGATTTTTTTTCTATTGGAACCGACATTTTTCATTAAAAATGCTTTTTGGCAGCACTGTATCTTTCAATTGGAAAGCTTTCCACATGAAAAATCTCAGACAACTAAAAAGGTAACAAATGCTGCCCCGGTGCCTTTCCTGTGAGATGCAGGGTGATTTCATGACTAGCAATACAGGGAGCTTTCTCTTCTAGCAGGGTATTCACTTATATATAATGTTCATGATCAAGCTGTGTGCATGAGCACACCCCTGTTTCAATATGTAAGGATGTGTGGAGTCACTCGCTGTGCGAAATGCCCAAAGAGACAACATTTTTAGAGGGAAACAAGGAATGAGCTCTTTGTCTGACCTGTCAGGAATATCCAAAAAGGGCTGTTACAAAATAGGATCAAGCTTGGAGCTGGGTTTAGTCCTGCTCAGGTATCTTTTGAACATTTGAGACATTTGAAAAATATGATCCAAGGAAGATGCTTCTGACCCAAAAAGGACTTGAAGTCACACAAATGACAGTAGGTCCAGGTTCTGTGCCCACATGCTGGAAAACCATGAAGCATAGCAGGGCATCAGGGAATTTCTTTGATTCCAAGTTTAAAAAAAAAGGAAAAAAAAAAAGGAAAGGATCTTTTAGGCCATTTCTACAACTTCCTTGCCACTAAGACTATTGAGCCACTGAAGAGCTTCCCATTGAATTGGTTGTACCAAACTCTGGAGGCTATTCCTTTTCAAGAAGACTGTCATTTCAAGGCAATTAATTTCCAAAATGAATGGATTTAGATGTAATTCTCTCACACTTAAAACAGAATAATCCTATAGACCTATGTGGTTTTATTTCCTACCAGAATCACCAAAATGGATTAGACTTTATTTGCCTTCTACTGTACATGGCATTTGAACAAATCCCATCTAAATTCCTTTCTTACTTTAATAGTGGCTTTGGCAATTAGATTTATAGGCTGTCTCCGTTCTGGCATTTAAAGTCTCTAAGTATGAAAAACAATAAAATAAAACTCCTTAGGAACAAATCTTTCATCCTTCCTTCCTTCTTCTTTACCATTCAGTAAACTTAATGACATAATGCAATGTACATCCAAAAAGTCACATTTCATTCTGCAGAAACTAAATAAAACACAGGGAGTGAGAAAGCAATTTAATTTCATGGAAGTCAACATGCTCCTAATGTTGGGCTTAAAAACTAGTGGTGTCTTCATTTTTCATGCACATATTTATCCATACGTTACTGTAATTATTCTGTTTACTATAAACACTGCCTGTACATCACATTGTATTCTCTGGTGATGAAGCTAAGGAAGCAAGGACTTAAATTTACCTGCTACAACCTTCAAGGAGGCTCCAGATACTTTCAATTTATCTTTATGGCCAAGGAATAAATAGTTGCTCCATTTTTCACCCCTTCCACCCACATCCTCCTACCATTATCTCTGTCTTTCCAGCTGTCAGCCTCATTCCAAACTCTTCATGTGTAGCAGTCTCTTGCTGGCCTAAAAAACCCACTCTCCTCTCCAGCTTCCCAAGGGTTTGTGCCCTTTACCATGAGCTTTCTTCGTGCTTGCTCCTCTTGCCCTTCCTCTTGCCCTCCATGATTTAGAAGTCTGTTTCTCAGTGGAAGTGCCATTTTCATGTAATCATTGGTTTAATCCCTTTAAGAGTCTGCAATCTCTTCACTGGATAGGTATTGAACATCTCTGTGAAAAAGTCAGATTTTCAGATCCACTTTCCCTCTCTAATCTATAGCTGTTAAAGACATTCTCTGCTTGGCTTTTCAGCCCCGTGCTTTTCTCAGACCAGAAATTGATGGAGGTGGCCTCTTCTATTTTTTACTTCTCCTGAGCATTGGCTTTTCCTGATAAGGCCAGCTCTCATCACTAAACCAGGAGGTTGTATAGTCCTGTCACCCAGTAAAGCCTAATCCTCCCCTTTCTGTGCAGACTATTGGATTTTTAGCTGATTTAAACCTGCATAGTTCCATCGAAGGTAAGTCCCTGCATTGGAGAGGTGTTCTCTGCACCGCTGTCAAGCGAAGTTTGGGTGGACAGGGCTTGGGGAAAAAAAAAGGTATAGAAAACCATCTTTCAGGTGTTTTAGTCATCAGGCAAAGAATACACTTGCTGAAATGCTTGAGACAGGAAAAGGTATGTTAAGATTAACTTTCAAAGGTCATTTTTGTTTCAACAACTTAATTTTTTTTGGACTCTCTTTCAGTGAACACCACAAGAGCATAAGCTTCATATAACAGTGGTACTAATAAAATGTGATGCTAATATATATATATGTGATATTACTATATATGTACAATATTCACATTCCCCCCCCCCAAAAGAAAACCTAGGCTACACATCTGATCACAGTCTGAACAATACTAAACGATTTGTTAAATCACCAGTCTAGAAGCAGAACTTGAACTCTGTGCTTAATGTAATTAGAGCCACACTGTCCAATTGTACTGACATTAAATTCTGTCCTAAAATACCAGGACAATGTAGTTATTTTGTATTTATGTGGAATATTGGCACAATATGATACAGTAAATAGAAGCAGAACCTCACACGGAAACACTATTTGACTTTGCCAGAAAAATTCCTTTGTGGAGAGTGGCCAGTGTAGTTTTCTGCCAGGAGGGCTGCAATGGCTCTCTGAAGTATTAGAATTGTACCAAAGTTAGACCAAGACTGATCTGTCTGGTAACTTGATATACTGGCCCAGTCATTTCATAAAAGTTCTTCAAGTCTTGGAAAGTTTGGATGGGGGTTCCCTGCAACTATCCCATTTTTAAATGACTTTAATCAAGTTGCTTTAGTTCCAGTAACCCTCAAGTTCCTCCTCAAGTTTAGTGTTGATGAGAACCCAGTGAATCTCGTGAGCCATCTAACGCCCCATAAGAACCTCTTGCCAGTGATGTCTTCATTCACCGCCATAAATTCAAAAGCATTATGAAAGTTACTTCCAATACAGATCCGTGGGACTAAAGTTAGGTTAGAAGGATGTAATTAATCAATCCTTCATAGATCCAGTTTTGGATACTCACAATAAGCTATTTATAGAGAGCCAATCACAAAAGATGATGAAAAAGACACTGATAAGTCCATGGGGTGCTCCTAGAGATTTCAAGCAAAATAGAGGAGAAAGTGATTATGTCAATGACTTATTTGATAGCTAATTTTCGTTCAATTCCTCTCATAAATCATACAGATTTTGCTGGATAATTTTTCTAAGGAGAATGAACTACTGACATGACATAGTCCTTCCATGACATTTGCTAATGCTCTTCTCTGTCAAACTGTGAAGTTAAGTGTTTTCATTGTTGAGCTAAAGAGGCTTAACATTAAAAACTTATGGAAATGGCTTTAATACTGAGATTTACTTCTAGAATACTTTTGAAATGCAATATCCCCAGGTACTTTACAAAAAAGCTAGACTCCATTTTTAATAGCTTTTGCTGAGTTTTTTATCTGTATTCATCCTCCAGAATGTGCCATTATAAATAATTAATCAATCAGCATCTGCTATGCTCACAGAACACTTATATCTCAAAATTGACTGTTGGCCTGATTCTGCACTTCTGAAGTGGCTGAGAACTTTGCTCCTAGCTTCTATCAGGAGAGGATAAAGCACAGAGCATCAATCCCCGCCACAGCCTTTGGGTCTGCAGGTACATTAGCAGTCTGACCTAGGCCAATGGAATCATTCTGCTGGCTGGTACCTCAATGAAAATCTGAGTTCAAAAGCCACATTTTTAAATTGTGTTTACTATTTGCAGAAGTGCAAATATAGATTTGTATTTATATATATCAGAGAAAGGGTTGGGGAGTATTTCAGATTAGTCTCAGTTTGAGACCTCGTGTTATAACCTCAAGCTGTCCTTCCTCTGTCTTGGCCACACAGAGGGCAAAACAATGTTTTCCATGTGGCGCTGCAGGTCCTGTCATTCCGAAGGGTGGCATCCCTCTACTCAACTCTTTGTTAAGGGCCATCGTGCTTGGATGAACAGTAACCACTCATCTGCTTTGCCCTGACCCCTCTGCCATTGCAGCTGAAGTTAGCAAAGCCCACTTATCAAACTACCCCGATCCAATAAACACCAATAAAATGTCCTGTATCAAATCTTCCCTCTCTCCTCTCTGTCTCTGATGCTTTTTCAGCCTCATCCATTCATTTAGACATTCTGTCTGCACTCCGGGTGAAGTTAAACATCCCATAAAACACAGATGGTTTTTACAGCCTGTTGTAGGGAAAAAAAAGAAAAGAAAAAGGAAAATCCAGGAGAAATGCTGAATTAGCTGATACAGTAGAAAACAGCAGAAAACAGCAGTGCCCTTGGGCAGATTAACTACCCTGGACATGTATACGCCAGAAAACCAGTGGTGTTTACATTACTTTATCTTCAAAGTGGCTGTATCTGCCTGTGTAACAGTGTACATGGCAGTGCCTAAACCAATCTTGAAAGAGTTTTCTACAAAGAAGATAACCAAACATGAAAAATACGAGAGTGGCCAGCAGCTATCTCCTTGTCTTATTGCCACTTGACCCACAGTTATGCAGTTTTCTTTAATTAGGTTTTGTCACCTTTACTGCCATCACACTTTGGCAAATGTTTTTTAGCTGGCTTTGTAGAGTTCACATTATTTCCTTTCAAGAAATATACCTTGCACTGCATTGACTTTATTATAAGATGCACTGCATAGTGGTGAGTCCAAAGCCATAGGATTCTTAGATGCTTAAACTAACAGGTTCTTAAATGAATAGATTCTTAAATTCATAGGATTCCTCATCGTAGAGTATGGAAGTGGAAGTCTAAGATTTTGAGTAGATTTTTTTTTTTCCAGACTGAAGATGCTGTGGCTGGTTTAACATAAATAAGAACAAACAAAGAGTTCTCCTTTAAATCCTTATGTAATACAGCCAAGTCTGAGAAACTGAAGCCACAGCTCTTATGCAGTCCTTCCTCATTTTGTCACCTGCCAAAACCTTGTTCTGGGTTACATTATGAACTAATACTTAGCTTGATTCACATTCTCTTTTATCACTGTTTAATCTTGCCACTTCTCTACTGTTCATTTTTGTCCAAAAACCTGTCTTTGACAGCCAACACAAGGAATCTTATGTTTTAAATGGTCCCACTTTCAAAAAGCCCTGCTCCTTTCATCACTAACTCAGCAACAGCTAATACACAAATCTGGAATTTATACAGGCAAGAGCTTTGGAACTAAGACTGCTGCAAAGGCATTGCACATTTCTTCTCGTTATGCCCCTCATTTTGCTAGTTAGTCACATATTTAATGGCAGCAGGGATCTCTTCAGAACTGGCTTTGCTTATTTTGCTTTGTGCAAGATACTGCATGATCATTATTCAGGGTTGTAAATAATTCCTAATTACATCTCAAGGGGTCCATTTTGTCTACCTAATTCCTAAAGAAACGACTCTCTTCTGTTTATACAAGCTTGGGCCATATATTTAAGCTGTGGTGGTACAAATGTTTACCTGTGCAGGAACATCTCATAGGGGGACTGCTCCCATTTCTGCATAGCTCACCTGCACAAGAATACAAGGAATGAAGGTCTGGGTATGAGGGTTTCTATCCTTTACCGAAAAAAGGAGCTTAAAAATGATTTTGCCTTCAGCGCATAATGCTCACAATGAAGAACATGTGGTTAATGAACAAAAAAGTCTTTTACTTTTTCCCTTTAACTCAGGCTGTCAGTATTTTCATGTTTATTTGCCAGATGCATCCCAGCTGCTAATTAAGCTTGAACAAATTAAGGTGAATTGAATCTTGCCTGAGCATCTGCTGTTCTCCTATTAGTATGGCAGGCAATGAAAGGAAGATGATACTACATCTTTAAAAAGGCCATTTATACTTAAAATTACTTCTTGCAACACACTAATATAGAATGTTTTTTATGAAGTGTCCGTAACAACAAAATGTGCTGTAGAATATGCCAGTGAGGTGACCTGTGTTATAATTCCAGCAGTTTTCTTGGTAGATTCCCAGAACATGTTAAATT
Source organism: Pseudotriccus pelzelni (assembly GCA_035584735.1). Lineage (NCBI taxonomy): Eukaryota > Metazoa > Chordata > Aves > Passeriformes > Tyrannidae > Pseudotriccus > Pseudotriccus pelzelni. The sequence continues at coordinate 4,182,025 of JAWMRA010000020.1, forward strand.
AAAACTAAAGTTTTAAATTATATTCAGAGGTGAAGAAAGAGCCAGGTATCAAACAATCCACAAGCTGAGTGGCTTGATCAGGAGTGATGAAGGTGCAGCTTCAATTTCTCACTGGTTTTGGCAAATCCAGCAAACAAAAAACACAAGGTAGTGCCAGGCACTGTTCTGTGGGGCTTCTTTCCTAGAAAAAGGAAATGGCATTTGTGTCGAAACAGCCCCCTGTGAATGGGAGGTAGAACAAGATGTTTGATGAGTTCTGCCTGTGCCAAACACACAGGTACTGCTTAAAGAGCTCAAGAGTCTTGGTTCCTGTAAAACTGCAGTTCATACGGTATTTTAAAAAAAAAAAGAAAATATACAATATTAAAAATAGTTATGAAAGGAAAGAAAAAATAAGTCATTTTGATCCTGGAGACACTTTTAGGTTATTTTAGATGCAAAGAAAATCTCTTCATAAAAGAAATATAAAAATGATTAAAACTCTGTGCCTTGAGAAGGTGCAGAGTTTGCTTTTACACAATTTGCAGCAAGTCTTTAAAGTGATAAAATCTTGAATATTAGATGTGCATCCCTTAGGGCTTTCATTTCATTTTTATACCAAAAAAAGGCTAATACAAGTTCATAGTAATCAAAAATTGTGATAATTGCCACTACAAAATTTCTCTGTAAAAAGCTGGCGCTGTCTTATAGAAAAGTCACGGAGAATTCATCAGAGTTAATAAATTTACTTACTGCACAAGAGACAGTTGGAAAGTGAAGTTTATGAATGTAGATATGTCAAATTTGGAAGCACAGGTAAGCATGATACCTGTAAGTTCAGTAAATGGTGGATTGTGGCAATTAAAACTAACGATGCACTGTGGTAAAGCTGCTGAAGTAATGTTTCTTGCTCCTTGATCTCCCATGGGAATACGGTGTTGAAGTATGTTTATATCCCATAATGAATGTTCTTTTGCTTAACACCAAATGGGAGAGTCATAGAACCATTTCCTGTCTAAAGATGATTAAGTGTTAACGTCCATTGAGCTAAAGAACAAAACAAGAGATATTGATCCAAACCGGGACAAATGTGGTGGTTTTATTCAGCCCACCTGAATTTTGGCAGTTCCTAATGGTAAATTCAGCACCATGAGAAGGGGAGTTAATGATGAGGCTCTGGAGATCTTAATGATGCTTGGTTTGCTCTGAGCATTACCTGAAACACATTTACGTACTTGGATGAATTAATCTTCATCACTAAATTCTGTCTAAGCAAAATAAGCCAGGGAAATTGCTTTAATATGCACGACGAGGGAGTCTTAAATATAGGCTGCAGGACTAAAATGTATCATCTGTACTTGAATAAAATCTGACTACTCCATCACATCAGAATCCTCCATTTTTTCCACCAGAGAAAAAATAGTAAAAAGCTGATTGATTTTCCTCTTCCATAAGGCTATTCTGACTTGAAATAAGCATGGGAGAGAATATCAAGTGGAACCTCAACCCTTTTTTTTTGAGTCAAGGTTCATGAACTTTTTTCATAATTTATTTTAAAAGTTTGTCCAGGGTGAATCAAGTCCTTTTAACCACGCCATGCAGAATTCCATAAGAAGCCTTCTGGATCCTTTCTTGGGACTATTTATGTTGAACCACACAAATGACACACATGACAAATGACACAAATGACAAGAGCAGCAAGACACCACTGTGACAAAGAGGAGACAAAGGAGAGTACAGAATCCGGAGGACTAGCTGCAAATGAGCAACACAGAATGCATTTTGGATGTTAAATTTCAAATTTTAAGCTATTCATTAATTCATGAATAATTCATAATTCACACTTAATAACTATGATGAATAATAATTACACATAAAATGGAAAGTGCAGGAAAAGAGATAACAATTGATATTGAAGAGATAACAATTGATATTGAGTTGATGAGAGATGAGAAATATTCAACGTCTTCCTTATTGAACAGCTAATCTCTAAATTAAAACTTTTTTATGGCTTTCTCAAAAACAAAGCACATTTCCTACTAACACTTCAACGTTTTAATAAGACATAGATTCTTCATACTTGCCTTCTTTATGGACCAGTCCTGCTTAAAAGGAGGCATTTGTGAAATCAAAGCTAGAAAAGAAAGAATTTAAATTCATAACAGAATAAAAGACATTGTTATTGTAGAAGCTTTATTGTCAGATGAAAGAAAGAAGATAGGACAGTGTAGGAGAGGAAAAGCCTTGTGCAGTTAAAGTTATATATATGGAACGATATCAAGGCAAAGGTACCCAGAAGAGCTGCACAATGGAGTTCTGCAGAGAAATCTGCATGAGACTTCAATAAGTGAAGGATGGTTTGTCGTACTCCTTTTCAGAGTTACACAATACAAGAGGGGATGTCTTAGCCCCCTGCCAAGGTAAAGCCAGACTAAAGCCATGCCTAACTTGCCTAACTTGTTTTAAAAGTCTGCAGGAATGCAGGATTTACCACTTCAACCCATTCCTGTGCTTAAACACCCTTCTCATAAATCTAACTAAAATTTCACTCGTTGTTGAAATTTGAGTGTTTTCTTATTTGACTGCCATAACCACACAGAATAGTTTAGAGTGATCTGTTGAGAGCATTTGGAAAGGACACTTCAGAGGAGGTCTCTGTCTCCAGCTGAGATAGAATAATTACTCTGGGGGTGTGCTGGTTTAAAAGTTAACCAGCAGGGGAATTGAACTCAACTCAAAAGAGAAATTATAAGTCAGAATAACAATTTATTGAAATGATACAATAAGCACGATTATACAGATAGACAATTGGTTTTAACCCA
>JAWMRA010000020.1:4189125-4201945 GCA_035584735.1 Pseudotriccus pelzelni
AAAGATGAAGAGAGAGTATTGACAAGTGCCTGGAGTGACAGGATAGAGCAGAATGGCACCACACTGACAGAGGGCAGGGTTAGATGGATATTGGGAAGAAATTCTTGTTTGTGAAGGTGGGGAGGCCCTGACACAGGTTGCCCAGAGAAACTGTGACTGCCCCATCCCTGGAATTGTCCCAGGCCAGGCTGGATGGGGCTTGAAGCAACCTGGGCTAGTGGAAGGTGTCCCTGCCCATGGCAGGGGGTGGAATGGGATGAGGTTTAAGGTCTCTTCCAATCCCAATCATTCTGTGTTCCTGCGATTCTTCTGCTGATGGGATGAGAAGGAAGTCTGCATACGGATCCTCCCAAAGGTTCACTCCTCCAAGCTCCTCATGCTTTTTAACAAAGTTACCTGACTTTAGTTACTTTTTGCTGGAAATATTCTGCAGTTACCTGTGTCTTCACATGACAAATAAGGGACTGTTCTTTCTCAGAAATTTAAAGCTGCCAGAAACTCTACTTGCTACCTCTTTGATGAATCCAGCCCAGGGACTTTGCCTTAACATGATGCCTAAAAACTGGATCTGGTGCAATTCCATAATGTCTCCCTTTAAAAATTATTGTTCTTATTTTATTTTAGCTTCCCACCGATCTGTCAATTTGGAATTACAGTGTTACCAGATTTACACACATTATTGAAATACAGTGATTTATTCAGTGCTGTGTTAGAAAGGGTGTCAAAACACAGGAAACTAACTTTCCCCTGTAGATGTGGTTATATACATGATGTGTCTTTCTCTTAAATCACCTTTTCTTTGTAAGTCTATTCATTATTAGATCATCCCCTTATGTGAATATTACAGTCTCATCCCAGGCTTTGCTGAAATCTGTATAAATGCCCTTGATTTGAACAACATACAGTAGGTTTAAATTCTGCAGTAAATTTCAAATGGCAGAATGAGCACTTCAAGTTCTTGTGAGTGACTGAGATTGCAAAGAGCAGCTGTGTTTGATCTAGTCAGCCCATAGGCCATATTCTGAGACTGTTGGTAACTGCATGGAGGGGGAGATGATCCTTCTGTTTGTTTTCCAAGTACTGAAAATAATTTAGCTTTATTTTACTGTGGATGGAGAGCTTTGGTTTGATGTTTAGGACTGCCACAGAACAAAGATGACCTTTCCAGGAGCACTGATGCTATAAAACCTTAACCCCTGAGCACTCATGCAGCAGTGTTTCCTCTGCCCTCCCCTGGTTCTGAACTGGCTGATGGGTGTCTGGCTGGTTGGGAAAAGCTTTTCCAGTTGCTGGCAAGGCCGGTGGGCTGGTGCTGCAGCCGGGTGTGGGCAGATTGCAGATTCATCCCCACCTCATTGGCATTCCCTACGTGGCACTGCTGCCTTGAGACAACACAACAGCCTGAACTTTTTCTCCTCATCACAGGAGGTGAGCCTTGTCCTGGGTAATTCACACACTGCCTTTTACTGCTGGAGCATGAAGTGGCTCCTGTACACCGCTGGCTTAATGAAAACCTGACAATTTGTAGCATTTCCTGGCCCTCTGATCAGATGCCCTGCCTAGTTGAATTACTGCTGCAACAAACAATGAATTTAAAGCATCAACTTAAAGCTTACGAGCTTAAATCGCCTGCCATGATTCATGCAAAAATTAGAACCAATGAAATGAAAATGTATAAACCCAGACCTCCTCCCTTCAGTGACTCTTACTAAGGAGGGATTTACAACCAAAGCCCACTCGTGTTAAGGTTGAATGCACTTTTCAACTAACAAATATTTCAGCCATTAAATGATACACTTTACAACACACTGAAAGATTGCTCTAATATGCTGGTAATATATATTTCACTGAAAAAGAATAAATTCCTTTTTTGACAGAAGTAGTAAATTCTAACCTGATGAAACAGAAGTTTGATCTTTGAATACTGTGGTCTCCCATTTATTGATGGCAGGGTCTTCAATAAGACAGTATAGTTATTATTATTTTCTATAAAGCAATGAGAATCTCATTGCTTCTGAAACTTTCCAAACAAAGTTGAGTCTAAATTATGTAACATCAGCTTGAAATTGGCACACAGCCTTTTCTATATGATAGGGGACAATTAAATCAGAGATAATGGAAGGAATAAAATAATCCAAGCACAAATCACTAGAGAAATTACTGAAGAAATGTAGCATACCAAAACAGGTGAGAATGAGCAAATAAATATTATAACTTCAATTAAAAAATAGAGTATTTAATGGACTGGAAAGGGATGTGGGAATTAACATTGGCTGATATATTTCAAACCACTGAATTAAATCCATAATATCAGCTTGTATTGCTATATTTTAATGTCTGTGGTTGCCTGGAAGTCATCTTCTAGGAAACAACAGCAAGAAAAGATATATATTTGTCAGTATGATTAAAACAGTGCTATTTACTGCCACCAGAATCTAATTGGAACCATTTTGTGCAGCCACACACGTCAGAAGGAACACTTGTGCTTTTAGAACAACAATACTGATTAAAAATCCTGCTGGCATTGGGAGCAGAGCTGTTACACTCCGGACTTTGCACATGGGGAGGGACAAACAGACTTGGAGAAGTTCACAGGTTTCTCCAGCAATGCTGTAGCTCCAAAAGCAGGTGTTGGAAAAAGCTGCTAAAGAGCCCAGCTGGACCTGAGAGGAGGCTGTGCATGGACCTGCTCTTCCAGGAGCTGCTGCAGTGGGGATTAGAGTGGCTTTCTGAGCTGCCTGCTCTTTCCTTGAAATTACTTCAACAACAAGAAATATCTTTGCATCTAAACAGAAAACATCCGCAGAAACATTTGACTGGCAAAGGGATTTTGACTCCGCAGCAAACTGATAGAAAATATTCACTGATGATTCACTCGCAGGTGGAGAAAAGTATTTGGTTTTGTCTCATTTATTCAGGTTGCTAAAATATTCCCTGGGTGCACACATCCAATGCACTGGGTGCCTTTTCCAATGCTTAGAGAGAAAACACAGAGCAATACAGCATAAATGACTGTGCCTCTACTCTTCAGGGTATCACTAAACAATGTTAATTTTCCCCTCTGGGAACAATAATACTGAGCCCAATGGGGAGAAATAACAAACTCTGGGAGTTGCTGAATTCCATCATATGGACTTAAATTCCATATTTCAAATACATTCTGTAGTTAGTATTTTGTAGCTCTATTTGATGTTTTCTTTAAAAGAGACGAATTCACTCTGTCTGAAAGTTTCATTCACTAATGGAAGAGCCATAAAACTATTTTTTCAGTGTCTCCATATACTGTGAATCAGTGAAAATCTGAAGTTTTCTTTTTCTGATTTTTAAGTGTCTCCCAGACCTTACTGACTGTTCTTGACTATTCAGTCTGAAGGAGCAATTAGCACTGATTTAGCAACATGATGGAATGCAATCTGTGGGCAATGAGGAATTTCGGTATTATTTGAATGCCACTTCTTCTTCTCTAAGGCACCTGATAAACATAAGGAAAACAAACTACTCAAAAAGAGAACAAGACCATTCAAGGAGAGATCTGGAACCATGTTTGCCCTGGTTGCATTTTTTAGAAAAAAAAAAAGGAAAAAATTCCTCACTTCTGCTCAGGGAAAGCCTTTGTAACACACTAGTTTCCCTCAGATTAATGGTAGATCAATACCGATCATCAAGCCTGGAAAATATACGTTGCCTTGCATATTCAGCACACTTCTCTTTTTCCAGATAAGTACCTTTTCTGGCTCTTCTTTTTGTTTCTTTTCAGACTTGCTTGCTGAGCTCAAACAATGTATTCTTGTGCTGCATTTTTTATATTTGACTTGTCTTGGAAAAAAAAAAGCCAAAAACAAACCAGCAGTTGAGTACAACTTAAATATTCACTTCCCAAAGCTTGACCAAATTACATTGTACATTCAGTTTCTTCTACCTTCCAGAAGAAGTGAATGGAACGTGCTGTGTTGTAAGAGGAATAATCGTAGCACCTCTATAAACGTCAGTATTTTTCTGTTACCAAACCACCAGCTTTTTAATTAGAGAATGATGGAATCATATGGACTGGAGCAATGTAGAGAAGTTCAACTATTTGTACATGACCTGCTCTGGAATTAAAACTGCAGCAAGGGAAAAGGAGCCAGAGGGGAAGAACATAGCTCACAATTACATTTTTATATTATATATATAATTGGAAAAGCCCCCTGACACTGAGGGGTTTTTTATTTTGGAGGATGGAAATTAATTAGTTTCATTTTTTTAATTTATTATTGATAGCAAACCTTCAGAATGGGTTTTGGGAGCCCTGACACCTTTGAATAAACAGCATGACAGGGGTGTCCAAACTGAATTCCAGCTCCTGTGGTGGAGCAGAGCTGAAATCTCACCACCTGTCCAAAAATGCTGCGTAGTTAAAACAGATATATTAAAGGGTGTTCTGCTCTGGATGTACCTCCCCACCTTAGGCACTGCTTTGACCCCTATTTCTGTACTATCAAAGCACCTTCCAGTCTCGTGGCTTTATCTTGACAACCCCCTGTGAGGCTTGACTATTATCTCTGCGCTCATGCTGACACTTTATGTTTCAAGGAAGTACAAAATCAAACTGATTCAAATGTAATAGTTTCCCTTTGGCCTTGGAGGCCCAAGGCAGCTCTTTCTAAACATGGTTTCAATCATGTTCCGCAGATTAAATGAATTATTCAGGTCTGTAAATCTACATTTTGCAGAAGATTTTGCTCAGCTTGAAGATCAAGTTATAAAAAGTCATCATTTCTCTAAACTGCCTCTTAATGGTAGTTTTGATTAAAAAATCATGTTGGAAGTATACAGCTTTTTAAATACATGGTAGTTTTACAACGAGTAAAACTGGTTTTCTTATGTTTTTTAGGGAAAAAAACATCACCTCTTCAAAGGAGAATTTGTAATTATAATTGAAAGGGGGGGACAAGCTTGTACATCTGATGGCAAAAAGGAGGTTAGGGGTAGGATTGGTTATTCCCAGTTTTTTGTGGCTCTTTTATGGATTTATTTTATCCAGAGTTTGAACACACACACGCAGTGTTTAGTAAACTTGAAAAGAATACCATATTGTGGGACAGAAAAGAGAGAAGAGCAGAGGAGAGAAATGATTAAAGGGCTAAATTCCAGTCAGTGATATTTACTTGCTGCTCTTTTGTTTTCCAGATAAACCATTGCTTACAGTTTACCTTTTCTTTGTGCTAGATGCAAAGGGAAGAAAGTAAGAAGAATTTACTGTGGTATCCAAGATGGGAATATTTGGAGACAGCAATTCTTTCTGGCACTGGAACGGACAAAGGAGATGGCTTTCCCCCCCCATCAAAATTAATGCATTTTCAGTGGAGTAAACCCTTAAAGTAAACCTTAAGCTGTAAAATGACAGAGCAGTTGAAAAACAAATCAGCTAGAAATTTAAACTCTTCAGTGTTACCAGTGGTTGCTGTATTCTCCTTTTCAGGCTGAACATTGCTGAGCATTTTCCTCAGGGGAAACACTGACTTTGGTTGTCCCTCCTGCTCTTATACAGGGACTCCTGGCCCCATGTTGTGTTCTCAGCTGAGCTGGGACAACTGTTTTGGGGCTAAACAGACAACTGGATCAGGGAGGTGACAAGGTCAATAATAATAATAATTATAATTATAATTATAATTATTATTATTATTGTTATTACAGGTCTCCATTTCCCTTGACTATTCAGTCTCAAACTCCTTATGTGCACTCAAAACCGGGGTTTCATCAGCAAAGGGAGCAAAGATACCCAAAGGGGTGGCTGGATTTGCTTGGAGAGGGCCCTCCAAGGGCAGATATAAATGCAAGGAAGGAAGGAAGGACACCCTTCCACCATGGCAGCCTGCCCGGAGACCAAGTCCTGGGAGCGCCAACACCCCTGAGAGTCTGTCACTGCAAACATTATCTATCAGTGGGCACATTTTTCAGGGTGAAATGTTAAGTATTTCCTAAGCTGGCCTGTCACTGTCTGTGGGGGCTGTTGCTTGGATCTCAAGGATGGCATCGCGTTTAATTGTGTACCGTGGCCTTTGTTTTGATAAACAGCTTCCAAGGAGAGGCTCAATCCCCAGTTTTCCTGCAGCAATCAGCTGGCTGGTGGCTTCAGCAATCACTTTAAACAGCTGGATTTGGAAGGATCTATTAACTGACAACAAACCTGCCAGCTCACAGTTTTACTTCCCGTTCGGTGTTTAGCGTCTGATAGGAAAAAACATAAACATTTAATCAACATTATTAATTGTAAAAGCTTTTTTTAGGGATAGCTCTGATTTAATGCCCTACTAAATTGAGTCTGAGGGGGTAATTCTTTACCTTCCAAACTTCAGATGGGGCATGTCTCAGGCAGCACCAGGCAAGCACTTCTTTCTGTGATTTCTTACTGCATAGGGAGAGTCAGAACTGCTTATTGTCCTAAGTGTCTGCTCTTGCAACTCAGTTTATCACTTCCTATTTCTCTGTGTTTTACCTAAAAAATGCCCCAAGATATAATCTTTCCATGAACAAGTGTAGTTTGAATATACCGGCAATAAAAACACCAAGCAAACGGATATTATGTTTGTTTCTTCTTGCCCTGTTTATGTTGTTACCATTTATCCTGAGCAGCAATGAAAGTGTTTCAAATTATAGTCACAAATATGACTCCTTTTTAGGCAGTGACTTTGTTATTAGCCTGTCAGTCCTGATTATTATTAAGTAAACTATTCATTTCATATGTTCGTTGCTGCTCGTGCTGCCCATCCCTGGTCCCCGAAGGAACTGGGAACTGCTGCTGCTCCTCGAGTGGAGACGGGAAAGCTCTGCAATGAGAGGCCATCCAACAACTGACTCTAATTGTCAAATTAATTATCCTGGGTGTCACACAAATATTAGGATTCAGGAACATTTTCATGAACACGCAGCAGTTATCTGAGCAGTCCTGAAGAACGCGGGCAAAACCCGGTGCTTTGCTCACCCGGTGATTCATGTCAGTCCTCTGGCACTTGGTTAATTCTGTTTGTTCAGAAATCAAAACAGCTCCGATGTGTTCTTATTATGGAAACCTTTGTATTGGAGTCCAACGGACACCACATTTGGGATCTTTTTCATTACTGCACTGCAAAGTAACCACACGGTATATTTGGGGGATCTCCTTTTTCCATTTGATTCTTTTTCTGCTTAGTTTTGAAAAAGCTATTTTTGCTCTATTAATAGTGACAATTAAAATTAAGAAAAACTAACAGAATATAGAAAATTTATCCACTCGAATAAAACTGAAAATTGGAAATATTTCCTTTAAAGATACTGATTTTTAAAGAAGTTTTCTCCATTGTTCCCCACATGGCTGTGAGACAAGGTTATTAACAAGTGCTGGTTCAGATGAGATGTTTTGCACCCAACTGCTTACAATCAGTTAGTTGACTATGAAACTGCCCAATTTCTGTGTGTAATCAAAGTAACTGTGTACACATTTGGCATGTAATTACGTTTCTAAATTGATTAAAATCCAGCCCTGAAACGATTGCGAGCTAAGGCTTGGCTCCAATGATTAGTTCTTAAAACTTCTTTCACAAGCTTGAGCAAATAATACATTTGCCAAAAAATGCTGCCAACTGTGAAAGTTAATTATGATAAATGTAACACAGTTCTCTCATCACCAGTGTACAGAGAAAGGCTTTTGCCTCCTCTGACTTTATTGTCCATCAAGACAAAGATGGCGCTTCAGGATTTTTTCCCTTTAACAAGCACAGATATGCCATGAGTGACAGTTAAATTTGTTGGAGGTATTAAATTGCTAATGCTAATGCATTTTGCAATCTTCTGAACTGATTTAATATATTAGACTGTCACTCAAAGTCTTAATAAACAATTCCACACTCTTAGTTTAAAATCATCCTGTCAGACCTGGAGGTTTCCTCAATTGGCCTCCATTGTTAATATGATAGCAGTTTACAAACAAATGATTTTTTTTCTTCATAGGTTGTATCATATGAGGCTTTAATGGATGTTTCTCTTGTTTCTCTTTTTTATTTATTTTGAAACAGCTGTGCCAGAGCTTAATGGTGTGGATTTGTGCTTTAAAGCACCTGTACCTGTATCTTGACTTCTCCCTCTCGTGCAGATAATCTCTCACTTCTTCATATTTGAATAGATATTTCTTCTCATTTTAGGGTATTGCAAACCCAGCCTTGTGCAACTTAATACACTTTTGAAGAATGATTTCATTATGTTTATTCTAATATAGTGTAATTCCTCCACGGAGTGAAGGAATCTTTTGCTTCAGAGACCCATCAGAGGCTCAACAAGTATCAGAGTTTCATGTTTACAGATGTGAAAAACAGAGGTACTCATTACAGCTAATAGACTTTGAGAGAAAAGTCATTAAAAATAAAATATTTTCTCAAATTTTGTAGAAAATAAAATAAGAGAAATGAGGAGTTCATTTTGCTGAAGTTCAATTCTGAAGAAAACAACCTGGATATTTTGATTTTGAGGCTCTCAAATACAGAAACAGCACTGGCATCAAAGGGTTTAGATTATTGTTTGGATAAGTATCCAGATTTTGATACTTCAGTTGTCTGAGTGTTTAATCAATATATCAGATTGCTGCCGAAGAAAAACTTCTAGAGAATTCTACCTTAAACTGGTATTAATAAAACCTCCGTATGTTTTGTTTGTTTTTCCTTTTCTGTGCGATGGTGGTAGATTCCTTCTGTGAATAGATGTATAAATTATTTGTAGTAGGATCTAAAATCACTGTAACAAATACAAATTGTTCTGACAGCTCATTCCATAATGTGCTGCTACTCATTTAAGCAACCTTCATCTCCAACCCTCACAATTTTCATTATAGACTTTCTTAACTCAGTTATCCTGAAAGTATTCCCTAAGGCAGTTATCTCTTTTTTCACAGGCAGCTTTCAGGATTAGGAGGAAGGCTGTGAGTGGATCATAGAAGAAACAAGACCAGTCGAGACTAGCAAGTTTAAGAATAATGACACATCAGTCACTCAGCCACCTGAGGATGTGTGTTTTCATTTTATGGACATGATGAAACCTATTTTGCTTATGCATAAAATTAATTCAAATGTGGAATGACCTGGTAATCACCACGTCACTCATGCAGAGGAGCAAAACTATGACATTTAAACTTCCTGGATTAGGATCCTGAAGTTTGCCAGGGCTTGCCCTACCTCTGTCCCACATCTTGCCTTGCAAGACTTCTGACACAGTCAGAAAGCAGCTCATCTTAATTTAGTGAATTGCTGCTCAGTACCAAAGTTTAACATTCTCTTTATATTATTGTTCACTTGTTTACAAATCCAGTGAAAGGAATAATAAAAATATAAAACAGCAGAAAAAGTGAGGATATCAGCGTGTTTCAGTATTTGGTTGTGATAACTCCACCTCATGGTATGTGCAGTACAATATTCCTACTTTTTGTCTAATTTTCACAATAAAAACATTGTAACGAAAAAAATGTCATCCCTTCTAGAAACTCTGAGGGTTTTTTCCATCTTCAGATCATCATGGCTGTAATCTACATGAAATATTTAGATCCCTAAATCAATGGGCATTGAATATTGAGGACTGGCTCTTCAAGCTTGTATTAGAGACACATCATCACTGGATCTGCATCAGATTTTGCAAAATGAGGATCTGTTTTCCTAACTGAATATATTATTTAATATATATTATTTAAATTTATTATGTAGTTTATTAAAGTGATGAAGCACAACACAACATTACTGATGTTACCAGACAAGTTATTTTGGTAAGTGTTGTGATGCTGGAAGTTGGTGGGATTTTTAGGAAGTGCACCAGTCCATGGATATTACATAATTATAAAAATTTCCAGGTTTTTTTCAAGTGCATGGTATAAGCAGTAAAGATTCTGACACCTGGTATGTGGGAAATTGTGTGATGCTGCACGCAGGAATAGATGGTTAGGACAAACAGAGCAGATTTTCTTTGAAAGTCTGGCCTGGTTTAGCTAGGACTGACTTTAGCCTTTACTGTTTAGACTCAGTTTCAGAGACCTGAGAAGCTGTGAGTGATTTTATCCCTGTCTGTCATCTCTGTGATCAGATCCAATGCACAGAGATCAGTTCTTACCACAGACCAGCTCCACTGACAGTTCCTAAGCCTTGGTATGAAGTGTGGGAGATCTTACATGCTGTAGAGATCAAGATAATTCTATGTTAAAAGATGAAATGCCACAAAGGTACTTTAAAAAACCCATGAGCTTCATGCCAGAGCGTGTTTTTGATGAAATAGGTATTTGTCTAATGAATATTATTCAAAGGGCAGTTACAGAAAAGATAGTGACAGGCACAAATGTAAGAAATGGGCAAAAGAAGCTGGCTGAGACAGAATAGGAAAATTCAATCAAGACAATACCTCTCTATTTTTTAATGCTGGTTTCCATTGTCCTGGTTCCCATTTCCTTCATTTCAGCATTACAAACCAACTGAATTTTGATTTTAAAAAGGGGATGCCAAGTTTTTCTTCTGTTGGATTTGCAATTCTATGAACTCCACACGGCGTCTGCAGCAATAAAAGATAATAATTATGAACTGGGATCATTTTCATTACCCGGCTGAGCTTGCAGGAATTCCAAGCTGTGGCAGCACTGGCCTGCCATTAGTGTGGGGCGTGGGAGAAGCTGCTGGAAAGGAGATCCCAAAACTATTGGTTTGTTGGGACAAGAGCTGTAAGAGCTTTTTCTGTCACCTCATTCCTTGTGGGAACCATTCCACAGCCACTATCCATGTAGAGACTCCACAGACATCCTTCAGCAAGAGCATCATTGGGCCCTGGTGCCCACTTGGCCACGTTTATTTTCATTATCATGTTTATTCTCTGTTCTGGAGGTGTCAGTCCTGTTGTGCTACGTAGCTCTAAACCCGCAGTGCCGCAGGAATAATTTGTATTTCCTTTTGAAATTTTCATTTAGCCATTATTTTCCCCCTTCTGCGTATGTTTTTACAGAGCAGCTCTGCACAGTCCAGAGCAGAATGCAAAGTCGGTGCTTTCATAGAGCATTTAGAACCTCTGATACTTGTAAACCTGTATGAAGTGGTAAAGACTGGATTCTCCTTTCAGACTTTGCAAGCAGTTAAAAATAAGAAACACACCTTTTTTTATACAAAATCTATTGCTAAATTTACTAGAAATTATGGTTGGCAGTTCAGTAGGCTTTTCTGGTTTTAAACATGACAACTTTTATCTTTTTTTTTTTTCCTTTAAAGAGAGTGGATACTAAAAATTACATATAGCAGTTCTTCATATGCATTCTGTGTGAAAATTTAAAATACAGGCTTTGAAAATCTCACTACTGAGTGTTAAAGGGAAGGGATTTATGACAACTCTTTCTTTCACCAAAGAATAACCCATGTAGTATTATTATTATTTTTGATTGAATCAGTGGTTAATGAGAAATATTTGCAGACAGCACACAGCAAATCAATATCTTTGTTTCTCCTGCTAATCTTCACTCTACAGATAATCAGCCTTTAGAGGACTGAGAATCTGAGACTATTAGAAGATAAGGATGAAGCCCTGACAGCTCACTCATTTCCTCATGCAAAAATATGTTAGGTTTTGTTTTTTTTTCTTGCATGTGAAATACGATAGGGATATATCATCAACATGTGATAAATAGAGAGGATTTTAAGAATCGCATCTGAAATACTTGACATTCGGCACAGTTTCTGAAAATGATAAAATCATAATTGTAAAAAAGACCCGCAGCCTTGCCAATCAGATCCTTGCTGTTATGTGCACCCTGGCACATACATCTTACTGTCCCCCTGCAGAAGGAGGAATGAGCATAAAGAAAAGAGCAATTTTCCTGCCGTAAATTGGAAAGTCTGCCAACCAGCTAAGTGATCTACCATCAATCAGTGTTAAATTCTCCTTAGCTGCAGAAAACTCAAGAACTAACTATTACTGAGAGATTTCACACAGTGACTAATGGTATATGACAAACACATTTAAAATCTGCATAGACCAGCGTCAGTTTAAAATATAACATGAATAATAAACAATCCTAAAGATACCCCGGTGTGCAAAATAAGACATAATCTGCTCAGACACATATTGTACATAGGAGATTACCGTTCTGCAAGTGCATTCAATATCAATTCAGAACAAAGTCAAGTACACAGCATGACTTTATTTGCAATAGCATCTTTCATACAATACATGCTGCAATGTTGCAAGACCGTACAGCGAGATGGATAGGTTATAGCAGAAAGGGAAGATGACAGCTGAATAAAACACTCGGCTGAATGTACAAATGTCTTACTCCCACAAGGAGCCCCATTAGGTAATATTGAAATCTTGAGGTGAGGAAGGTCTTCTCCTCCACTGTGTCATTACTGAAGCCACAACTAATGCTTCTGTTCCAGATAGCAAGTGCTCAGATAAATGCGAGACTGTGCTGTTGCTTGCATAATAAGCTGGCCATTTCTCAGTGAAAAGATTCCACTCATGGCTGTTTGGTTTTCCATTAAAAACATGCTCTTTAGTTGAGTAATATGGAAAAATATTAATAAGAAAAGAATATATTAACCATTAAAAGCCACCTGCACTTCTAACTGAAGAATAGTGCATAAAATGACACATTTGCCCTAGATTTGCATTTTTTAGCAATTAGACTTTTTAATTTATTTCCATTCCAGATTTATTTTTTCATTTAGGACTCAAAGTCCATAATTTTGACAATGGTCTTTTTTGGCCATTCTATGGTGGGTTTCTTTTCTTTTCTTTTCTTTTCTTTTCTTTTCTTTTCTTTTCTTTTCTTTTCTTTTCTTTTCTTTTCTTTTCT
>JAWMRA010000020.1:4202045-4215829 GCA_035584735.1 Pseudotriccus pelzelni
TCTCCTCGAATCTCCTCGAATCTCCTCGAATCTCCTCGAATCTCCTCTCCTCGAATCTCCTCTCCTCGAATCTCCTCTCCTCGGATCTCCTCGAATCTCCTCGAATCTCCTCAAATCTCCTCGAATCTCCTCTCCTCGAATCTCCTCTCCTCGAATCTCCTCTCCTCGGATCTCCTCGAATCTACTCGAATCTCCTCGAATCTCCTCAAATCTCCTCAAATCTCCTCTCCGCGAATCTCCCCTCCTTTTTGTTTCTTTCTAGAACACGTTGGCCCAGAACTCAGAGGGACTATTGTTTTTTATTTTATTGGGAATAGCCAATATGTATGTTGGCCTTCGTCAAACTCTGCAGGACTCATAACAATTTAGGGCAAAGGTGTCTTCGCTTTGAATTGACACATACTCTGAAAGAAATAGAAATTGGTTAAGCCAAAGCACCCAGGGCAAAGTGTGCTGTCCTGAGAGTACAAGAGGCTCTAACAATGAGCAAAGTGAGATGGAAAACCCTGAATAAATCTAATCACACCAAATAGCCTCAGGCTGAAGTACAGCTCCTCCAGTCCCAGCAGGAATAAAAGAACCAAGAGGGAAGTATAACCAAATACTTTAAATGTGGTTAGGTACAAGGTCTGTAAGTTATGGTGTGATCTCTCAAGTATTAGTCTGGCAGTATGTCTCCCCATCCATCTTTTTGCCTTTCTAAGTGTAAGTATTCACAGCTAGTTTGCTTAAAAACTGTAAGTGCTGAGATTATCCACCACTGAATTGTGGCTTTCTGAAATTTTCAGGGATCATTTTATCTAATTTTGTCTTCTCTGAGTTCAGATGTCTCATACTTAAGTGGTAAAAAGTGCTATATATGCTAAAGACAGAACAGTACAGACACAAGTTTGGAAGTCTGTTCCAATAAAAATCACAAATAATGCAATAAACAGAGAAATACCTTGTCCTGGAGCTGTTCCCCTACGAACAAAGGCACACTGTTCCTTGACCTTAATTCTACAAGAGCACAGCCTACACACAGTACTCAGAAAGCAGGGACTGGGTCAGCCAGAGCAGATCAGAACACTTAAATAATCATCCCATTAGCTAAATTATAGCAATGACTCAGTGATTTGACCCTACTGTAGAGCATCATTTCCACTTACAGAATTGCTAAAAAGAAATCAGAACCTGGACAAAAAGAATTTGGGACCATTCTGTGCAAGCACGTGCCCATTGGGGATGGAGGGAAGACACAAGGAGAAGGTAGCCTGAAAATGGTAATGTCAGAAAAGATTCCAGGTCTCCTAAATTCCATTAAAGACCTGCCTGTGTTATTCCAGCACCTTGAGAAACTGCTCTGAAGGTTATGGAACTTCTTGTAGGGAAAGTAGGGGCAAGTACAGAAAAAAACTTAGCCAAAATCCATTTGTGACAGCACACAAACTCAGTGCTGAAAGTGTATCAGATAAATCGTATTTCCAATTATTGACTTTTTCCAAAGGAAAAAAAAAAAAGAATATTTTTTAAACCTTAAAATAAAGTAAGAGTATAGCAAGAGATGAGTAGACAGAAGGATATTTGCCATCTCTCCTTTGTGCTCTCTACTGTTAGCAAAAGCCTCTGATGTATTATCATCATATTATCTTCCATTGTTTTTAATAGGGTTTTTTATGGGTAAGGAATTTACGGCTGTATGCAAATATTCTGGGAAGCTAGCAGCAAAAGAAAGTGCTATTTACACTGGAATTCATGTACTGACTAAAAAGCATTAACAACAGCAATTAACAACGCTGGAGATTGTGCTGTTTCCATCTGTATTTTGCAATATACAGCAAATGATAGTCACTCAGCAATACATTAATTTGCTAATGTTCTTCAGTTAAAATATAGAAGTTCTATTTGTTTTAAAGCATTTCCATCAAAGGAGTCCAAATCCCCAAATCTTCTCTGCTAAACAATTAGAAACCGCTAAGAATATGAGAATTCACTCCCAGCCCCAGGCACGATGTTACACCCCTAGGAGGATTTCCAAAAACCACTCAAGAGAGGCATTTTGGATTCTCTGTTATTCCAGATGGGATAGAAAGGAGCATTATTTCATACCAAGGCCGGCAGCAGATTCAGGTGTTCCTCTCTCGTGCTGTCCAGATGTACAAACAGGACCCACTGCCTGGGTACCACCTTTTTTTTGTAGGACAGAGGGAGAAAGAGAGAGAAAAGGGTGATGATGGAAACAGAGAACAGAGCTAGAGAGAGGAGCTGCCCTTCTCATCCTCCTGTCTTTATAAACACAACGTAGAGGTGTATGGAGGAAGGTCTTACATGTCTTTTCTCTCCAGCTCAAACAAATACATTCATCAGCTACACACATTTTTCAGCAATAGGGAAATTCTGCACTGTAGAATTTCTAGGGAGAGAAAACATATTGTACAAACATATTTTTCTTATTTTTAAATCACCAATCCTGAGGAAAATTTCTGCAGTTCTAAAGAACAATCAGAGTAATCTATAAATCTGTGAGAATCATGGCATCTCTCTCTCCAACAGTTTATAGACCTGCCTCATCTTACCCACAGACCAGTATCCAGGTGGATAACAGTGTCTTCATATCCTTTCCCAAGTGACCCTGCAGATTGCATTAACCTAAATGGGATTAGTTGCTGGAGCTGTGCACACTTGCTTTTAGCAGATGCAGCCCCAGCAGCAGCACTTACCAATACAAAGAGCTCGTTGAGGAGGGCGAGCCTGGATCTGGAAGTTTTGAAGAGGATCATAAGGACATATGGTATCTGAATTTCTGAATATGCCAGAGACAGACGGGCATAAGGACACATATCAAAACCAGGAGAAAGCCTCTGTGAAGAACACACAGTTTCATGTTCATTTTTATAATACACTGCAAGTGTTTACACAGAAACCTCTCATCCACGAAAGAGAAGTTTATTACTATCAATCACAGAAACAGCAAACAAAAATGCTGAGATTTTATGTGCAGTGCTTCAGTCTGAGGGTTTTACCACTTCTGTAGGCAGCAGTAGTTATTTCACTGGCAAATGGTGTCATTTGGAATATGTTGATCATTTGGCTAGTTGTAGCATTCATAAAATATCAGCATCCCAGCTGAGAAACAGCCAGAACAACACAGTGGGGCAGATCTTCTTTTGCAGGTATTTAAACACTTATGTTGGGGTACCGTTTGCCACCTTTTGTGTGGAACAGGACAATCATCCATGAGTGAAGTTCCAAGGTTACTGTTAATGGAAAATCCAGCTATCAGGAAGAACAGATTGTATTGAACAGATTCTATTTTCCCAGTACTTTTTCCAGGTCAAGAAGGTATGATGGACACAATTTTACGTTGTGCTCTTTGAATGAATTTGAAAAAATCTGAAAAAAAATCTTATGTTACTGTCTTACTAAAACAAATTGCAAAGGACAGCAATTACCCAAACGTGTCCTGTGATGAATGAAGAAAGAGAGACACCAGAAATCAGTGGAACTACTGAATTATGCTTTGAAGATATCTGGCTCTTTGTGTACAAGAAGAGTCCTTAGGTATAGCAGATTCGGATTAATCTAGAACTTTGTTCTTGAAACAACTTCACGAGCAAGGTCTCACAGAAATCCCAGGATGTGAGTTGATGTGACAGCTGGTGTCACATTAGTCTGGGGTTTAAAGCACCACCTGCAAGTGAAAATGCTGGATTAAAGGCATTCTTTTAAAGAACAGTAGGCACAAGTAGCTGTGATGACAGCTTATAGCAGAAGGCACTAATCATGGGGCTGCAGGGTAATATGTACTCTTGTTCTCTTCCTCTGTGGCTTACAGAGTATTTAATTATTCTATGTAAAGTCAAATAGCTTCAGCAGAATGGAGATTAAGATGAAAATCAATTCTGTATGTCCTTAATGGTAGGGTAGGTTCAAATGTTGTCAGGCAGAGGAAGAAACTGAAATTAGAACTGCTAGAAACGGATCAGTTATCTGATCAGCTCAATTAGGTGGGAGCTGTGCAGAGCTCCCCTCCTTCTCCGAAAACACCTATGGGATCACTTCAGAGAAGGGGACATTTCTTCTCTTTGGGAATTCAAATCGATCCTGGCTTTCCTGTTAACTATGGGGAAATGAGTTGGAAATATCTTTTACCATCCATACAAGTTTGCAAACATAAAACACAAAAAAGGGCCACACAGTGTCTAAATAATTGACATCTCTAACAGACTTAGTTATCTCTGAGGGCAATGCTTGGGCTGCCAAATGTTTGATAAGCACCAATGCATTTCCAGATTGTGCTGCAGAGCTGTGCATGGCAGGATTGGGCTTTGCAGAGGATGACCCCCCTTCCAAAATGAAGTTCCATTTTGTGTTTGCCACAGGCAGGTAGAGAGTGCTTGGTGGTGTATCTATGAAAACCAGTAACAGCATATTCAGTGCTCTCTTGATCATCAGCTAGTACCACATAGATATGGAAGGGAGAAGAACAGACATCTCTGAGCTGCCAGCAGGATATCTAACTAGGCTGGCTGTTCTCCTGGTCCCTCCTCACAGTTCTGAGAGGTGCCTGCTGGCACTGCTGGGGAGGTATCTCCTTCCCAATTCATCTGACAGGTGGTTAGCTATTAACATGAATAAAAGTTGTGACCTGTCTGCCACTTTCAATAACTAAAGTGCTATATCCCCAATCTGTCATGTCCTTGGCAGCCCTTTTGTTTATTAGGAAATGCATTATTCATTAGGAAAATTTGTTAGAAAAATGTGCCTTAATTTTCATCATTTTAACTGTAATCCACCATTATCCCTTTAATGGCATTTTCCTTTGCTGCACCCTGGCTGTTTCGAGAACTAGACGGTGACTTGGATGATACGCCAGGACACGGCAGCATGAGGGAGGAGGGCACTTGGTCACTGGTGTGTGCAAGCTCTTCAAGATGTGCAAAGATCAAACATGCTGTACAACTAACTCCTTTCACAATGGTGAGTAGACAAGGGGAGGAGACAAATAACTGTACACTATGGCCAGATTAATCCTGTCTGTTTAAACCTGAATAATACCTTTGGGAGCTTAGAGACACACTGTGAGTCACACATAGGTCTTTGCTGAGGCTGCTTACTCACTGCTCCTTAAAATGGTGCCTTCTCCCTTCTTCCAACCTCCACTGCAAAGATTGATTTATTCCTAGCAAGGAACAAGGACTTCCAGAGTTTCACATGACCAAAAAACCCCTGTGTTTATGCTCTATTTGCTATACAAAACTTAGTCTTAGAATTTTGAAAGACTTAATAAAGGCACTGGTTGTTACAACAGCATCAGTCCTTGAACCAGATTCTAACCCTTTGTCCTTTCTGCAACCAGTGAAAGATTCTTAAGAGAAAACTGAGCACAGAACAGGTTTCCATGAATTAGCACTGGGGCAGCCACACTATCCTCACGTTAGCTTGGAAATTTCTAATGTAAATTGTGTTGCAGTGCTTATAACACCTGTTATTATAGCAGGATTTACCCAGGTTAATAAAACAGTAAACTCCCTAATAAGATATCATACTATAATGCTGGAAAAGGAAATTACCGTTATAAAATTTCATCAAATGGACGTGATAGAAATTAGGCAAGCAGCTCTTACATACTGGAGGTAGGAGGATAAACAAGGATATGTATGCAAGAGTGATCCTGCTGCGTGTGGGATCAGATGAGGTGGAACGGCCTGGTGGCTAAAGTTATTTCCACCAAAGTTTCCTTCCCACCCAGCTATCCATCTTCCATGCAGCTTGGATCACGTTATTTTAACCTCAAAGTTCACCCTTTGGATTGATAAGTCTGGCTACCTGGGGTCTTTGGAAGGGTAGTAATTTGTTGTAACCATCTTCCAGACAGTTTTTGAAATAGTCTTTTATCCAGGTGAACTCTGTACACTGGACATTTTTCACTCCTGTGCCTGTCCATTTGTTTGCTCCTGTTTTCCAAGATCTGTGTGGCTTTGCAAAGATAGTGTCAGAGACTAATGGCAAAACTCCTTGATAATTACTGCTAAAATTCCCATGTCTAAAGTCACTTAAGGCACACGAAACTTGTGGGACATGAGTCAAATTAAAAGGTAAATCTGCTGGATCTTAACTGGGGGGCTATTTTTTCTGCAGGCTTTGCTGTGCCTTTAGCTGAATTCTGGAGGGCACAATTTCCAGTGGCTGTGCAAACTGTCACACTGAGAAAGATCATCTGTTGCACTCCAGTCTTCAGCTCCACAAAATAGCAGCCCATTTTTCATGATTGCAGCTTTGTGTTGGCTGCACCGGGGAGATGTTCCACTGGCACATTATTCAGGAAGATGTTACTGGACAGGTGCTTAAAGAATTTTGAGGTTAAATTCAGAGTTAAAGGGAGAGAGAGGCAGAAACTTTCTCATAGCAGTTGTATAAAGAACCCAAAATCTCATTTGACATTAGATGAATGGAAAAAGAAGAAAGTTAAAAGGATGTAGGATAGAAATGCTGTCCTCAAGTATTGTTCCTGCTCTGCTTAAGCACTGTAAATGCATGTCAATTGTCAATTAACCTTGCCTGTTTAAATACAGAGATGGGCAGATGACTCTCCTTTAATTTCTGCTTTTTTTTTCCTAGTTCAATTTCAGAAGCTGATTTTCAATGTATGAACATAATGGGAACTACATCAGGACAAAGCAAAGGTCTTCCTAACCCAGTATCCCATCTCCAGCAGCAGAGATGGGATGACACAGAGCAGGCACACAGCAAAGCTTGCCCAGATATTTTTCAGCCTCCAATGATTTTAGCTCAGAAGTGTCCTATGACAGGGGTCTACAGCATTTAATAAGCTTGCATAATTTTTTCCTCTGCATTTTTTTTTGCCTGTTGCCTTTAACATCCATTCAAATGTCTAGTTTTCCTTCGGATGCTGTAGTTTCCCACCCCGTGCAGTGACTGGGACAGTTTTCTGTCAAGGAGAAAGCAAGAGCATGGCTTCAATCTCACTTTTATCTGGGAGCAGAGAATCTGCAGAGAATTACTGCACTTGTTTCTGCAGGGGGGGGAGAAGCTGCACCTTTTCCCCAAGTCAGACCTGGCTACATTTTAGGAAATGAGCCTCTAACAGAGGGGCAAAAGAAGGCAACAGTGGAAAGGTGACTATATTTGCTATGAAACCAAAGATCAGGTCACAGGTACAGAGCAAACGAAGAATTATTAAACACCAAAAACACATGAAGGAAATTGCTTCAAAAGTTACCAGATGGCACCAGCTGTAACTTACTTTTCAGCAGTCCTGCCAAGAGCTGAACTGAATGCAACACGGTACAATATCATTTGTAGAAAAACACGGAACCAGAGAATTCCTGCCATAATTGCTCCATGATTCAGCAATTCACCCAGCTAAGTGCTCCCAGTCACACATAAACTCCAATAAATCTGAGCAGAGATTCACACACATGCCATATGTTAGGAATGGATGCAAAACCCCAAGGATCTCCGGAAAGCTCACAACGCCTATGCAGAATTCAAGGAGGAAAAGAGTGAATACAAATGTGCAATATCTGTTTTTAAGAGGCAGGGCGTGGGGAGCAGGTTTTTTAAGTTCACGATTAACTTGCAGCGAGCAAATGCATTGCTCTTCTTCCCCAGGATTGCCATAAAGTCAGTGGAGCAGCTGCCTAATCCATGGGCAGAGACAAAACAGCAAACTTTGAAAGCCAGACAGGTTAATCCTTCAGATTTGTGTAAGCAATACCTGGGGGCCAACAGGGCACTCGGGGGAGCACTTTCTTCTCCACACACACAATGCTCTGCACTTGCTCGTGGTGCAGCTCACAGAACCTGAGGCCAAACCCAAACCTGAGTTACACTTTGGGAAATCAGGAGTCACCACTTTGGGCTCCTTTGAATCACTCTATTTACGGTGGCATCCTCGCTGTTTAATACCTGCTTGGATTCAGACAGGAGATGAGTTTTAGCTTAAGACAAGAGTTATTAATTCACATCTTTGTTCACACATAATGGCTGATATAATGTGCTGGTATAAAGTGCATTTATGTACAGGATAAAGCAGTTAAGAATGTTCAGAATATGCATAAAACTGCTGAGAGGGATAGCAGATGATTTTAAATTCCTTCTTAATAATTACAATTAAGTGTACAACTATATTATGATATACATTGTATTGTTTCCCTGGTTTTCTCTTTTCTTAGTTTTTTACAAAAGCTTAAGGGGATAATTGTTCTTCGGTGCATGTATTAAATGTTACCAGCAGTTTGTTTTTGAGACTATTCATTCCCTACAGAGTCTTCAACACCAGAATTTTTTTAAAGCGATATAAAATAATTATAAATTCCCCATGTAATTGAGTTCATTATAGCAATAGTCTCAGCTGAGCTAGTCCACTGTTAACCATCTTGCTTGTCATGTTTCAGGTTCTAAATTCTGTTTAAATTCTTTTTTGAGGGAAGGGGCAGCTTCTTTTTTCTCAGATCACTTCATGGAATAAAAGATGAAGAAAGCACATTCAGCATTAGCAACTGGCTTCAGAGGAAACATTTTAACTGCAAACCTGTGATGGTGATTCACACCCTTATACAGTAAGTGTAACTCTGTTAAAAACCAGTTTTATTTTTTGAATTCTCCTTTTCTCATCCCTTTACAAGTGGCCAGGAGGCTCCCTGAGGATGCTGACCAACAACTTGAAAATCACTGCTGATCCAAACACCTGTTCTTGTTTTTTGGACTCCTCACTACTTACCCTATTTTTTTGAAGACCCAAGCTCTGGTTGCATTCTTAATTTCACTGAAAACAGGAAAAA
The DNA here is from genome assembly GCA_035584735.1 of Pseudotriccus pelzelni. NCBI lineage: Eukaryota > Metazoa > Chordata > Aves > Passeriformes > Tyrannidae > Pseudotriccus > Pseudotriccus pelzelni. Next base: position 4,210,832 of record JAWMRA010000020.1, read on the forward strand.
AGAGTATTCATTGCTGTCTTTGAAGTACCAGCATTTTTAAAGCTCTGTTGAAAATGCAACAACGTTCTTTTATTGATTACTAAACCCAGCTACCAAATAAACACCAGGAAGAACGTTCTAACTTAAAAATTGCCAACCGTGCAACCCTCTCAGCAGGAATTTTAGCAAAGGCACACACAGTGAAGCCCAGGAAAGTAAGAGGTGCTATATAATGAGGACACTCTCAGTGGCCTTCAGATTGCAAGGTAAGACATTGGACTCTTGGCTATTTAGAGGCAATTAACCTTTTTTTGTGAATACTGCGGTTGGTGCGACCTGTTCTTGCCGTGCTTCCCACAGCTCTGAGGGGCACAGAGGATGGGCAGTGACCTGTCTTTAACAGGATGTGGTCTCTAATACAACCTCTGAAAATATTATGCATTACCCTTTGTCCATCTTTTCTTTTGTGAGAAATGGAAATGCACATAAACACGAGACAGGGGCTGTAACCAGCACAAGAGCACCAGGGCAGGGTCAGGAAAGGGAGTCAGCCTGCTGGGGCCACAGCTCTGCCTCATTTAAATAAAGCAGCTGATCCCTCCAGCTATTACGACCTGATGTTATTCAGAACCTGCCAAAAGAAAAAGAGGGAAATAATCCAAACTGGAAATAAAAGGCTAGATACAATCAGGCACCAAAGCTCTGATTTTTACCAAAAAACACCTTTAAAGTCATGCTCTGGACATAATCTAACTGCCACTCATCAATCTACTGCTTCTTCGAATTCCCTACACAGAGAGAGTCATGTGAGATGGGAAAAAAAAAAAAGGCAACATAGAGAAATAAAACAAAATCTGGGCTTTCATTCAAAGAGCTGCAATTTAGGCAAACCACTGGCCAAAGACATGATTTAATTCTGACATTGTCATCCTGCCAGAAAGAAAGAGAAGCTAAAGGGCATAATATGGAGCCGGAGACTACCACTAAACTGACATTTCCTTGAATTAAGATGGATTAAATTTTTAAGCAGAAAAACTGATAGAAAATATAACTCTCAAATTAGCAGAGATTCCAAAATGACGGGGCTGCTTGAACCAAATCTCAGGTGGAGGATTGAAACCATATTTGTGGAAATTTATGCTATTTATGAAAACATCAGTTGATATTCTGATATATAATCTATATAAGTAATGTATCACTTGCTTTATCTACTAACCACTGCCTTGTTACCCTGTCCATTTTCAATCAGAGGTAGAGTACTTGTCGGGAATCAAAATTCTTTTATTATCTATATCTCTGAAAACAAAAGAAAACGAGGGAATATTTTTACCTCAGAAGACCCTAAAAGACAAGGGGAAAATGGCATTTATGGGCATCATTAAGCACAAATATTTTGCCATCAGTGCTGAACAGGCCATCACTGACACAGCACACAGAATCAATCTGTCTTTCTACCTGTTCAAAAACAGTCACAGTGATCAGGGTACAAATAAATTCACTTTATCTGCATGTTCAGGTGCATGTCTGAGTACAAGTTCTAAGATAAATGCAGTTTATAGTGTTCCAGGCACACAGAGCAGTATTATGGTATGTTGCAGTATTAGAACAGGACATGTGCAGCATCTTGCTTCCTTCAGAGTAAAAGATCCTCTTGACAATGGATGTCCATTAACTTACTTTCAAGAGAAAAGTTCACGGAAGACTGAGTTCTCTGAGTCAGATTTAAAAGTGGATGTAAAACTGATACATCTAAATTAAAAATTCCAAGCCAGGAGTTTTTCATCCAGCTGCTACCTGACCCTGGAAATGCCTGATTTCTCCAGGTGAATCTCCTCCTAAACTTTCATTCCTTTCTTTGAACGTCCAGAACTGCTGTGATTTGAGTTCTGCACCCCCATCCCGCATCAGCCCCATCAAATCACAAAGCCAGGCTTTTTGCTTTGGCAAAGTCACACACGGGAGTCAAAATTCAGAAGCACTTCTACAAAGACTCAAAAAAACCAGTAGTGACTGTTTTCTTCTAAAACACAATTGGCTTGGCCATGTTTTCATGGATGAGAGCACCACCACTCCGGAATTCCTAGGAGCAAAACAAAATGCCAAAGAAAATGGTTCAAGCAGCAGAGATGCCAGTGACATTCTAAAAAGAAAATAATCAAAATGGTTTGCCATAATCAGAAAAAAAAAATTGAGTTTTTAGATTTTTACAGTTAATAGTTGAAAGCTCTTTATTCAACATAAGTGAAACTAAAGTGGGTTTATGTGTATATATATATATATATAAAAATACTGTAGGGAATATAGTATTTCAATAACCTGGAATAAAATGCTTCAGAATGTTTCTCTTACAAACAATATGATTTATGTTTAGGAGGTATTCAAAATAAAACCAGATTTTCAACACTGAGTCAATACTGAGTTGGTTTTTTTTCCTGCCATTCGCATTACCTGATCCTAAAAGAACTGTAGAAATGTTATAGCTGTGAGAAGTGCTTTTAATTTATATTAGTGGGAAGAGTTTACTACAGTAAATATGATTTGAGTGTCTCAGACACTTTTAATGATCAGCTGTTTAGCTCAGAAGATTGACTGTGGCTGCTGGAGATTGCTCCTGCTCAACATTAATACCTCCTTCCTCTGCTTCTTCCCTGAATTCTCCACACACCCATCCATCTTTCACTTGCAGGGAAGCCTTATACTAATTACACTTCTCAGAGCATTAAGAAGATAGAGATGGATTTATTGAGTGAACAGGCTCCAGGAAGAAATGGTTGGGAATGTCTCAGACTTGTGGATTTTTTTCCAGTTATTAAGAGTGTGGGATCCATTTGTTTCTCAGAATGTGCAGGTTAGAATGCTCCAAAATATTTTATAGGATGTTGTAATGCTGTTGCCATCCTCTAAAAAAAAAAATAATAATTTAATAAAGTAAAAATGTTTTTGAAAATGTAAATTAAAAATGTCAAAATATAAATTAAAAATTGTGATAATAAAAAAGCATTAAAAGCAATATCATAATAAAAAAACTTACTGTAACACATCTGACTGCCTTCAGCAAAGCACAAATGCAGAAAAAATGGATTTTTCCCATCTTAATTATACAGATTTAGAATTTGATTTATCTCTTATGCCCACTGAACAGAGAAGCACCATTGATTTATCTACCACTCTGCCACTGTTTGTAATACTTGCACCACAGTATCTAAGTCCCATAAGCTTCCTAAAACATCCTGATAAGGAGACATCTTTATAAAAATTAAGTTATTATTCTCTTGGAAAAGAAGCAACTTTTGTGATAGTGCTCTTTAAAACTTATTATATTACAAGTGTGGGAATTATTTTATCCCTTGTGGGAAAATTACCCTCAGAAGTAGAACAATATCTTGAGAACTCTCTGACTACTTGACATTTCTCTTTTTTTTTTTTTTTTTTTTTTTATTTCAAAGCAGCCAAGTTTGGCACAGTTTGTGCTAGAAACCTTAACACCCAGGCTGTGGAGCTGAGGTGACCAGAAAAGAGGATTCTACCAGATATGTGAAATAAAAAAGATGCACTAAATTAAAAGTCTTGATCCCTTCTCCAAAAACAAAGCAAGTCCAGCTGTAATCACATACGTAATTAAATACCTGCATGTATACAAATAGTAATATCTGGGTATCTGAACAGCAATCCATCTGCTTGGGTATTGATCAATTCACCTGAGCTTCAATATGGAAAGGGAAATGGAAAAGAAAAAAAAAGCTTCTACATTTACTTAATGGCATTTGCCAATATCATCCCAACACATCAGAAATATAAAGTTAATTCAGAGGTATTCAAAATCCAGTTTAATCACTTTGAATCAGTTCATACTATTTGTTGTTTTATTGCCTAAAGTTGAATGTGTCACTTGTGTACTATTTACAGTCACCAGAAACTTGTCATATTTAGAAATATTAAAATGTCCTAGAGCACATCTCTAATTAAATATTCTTCTGATACTCATGAATGATTAATAGGAGGCCCCCAGCCACTTATTGCTGAATTGTAGATTTCTAAAAGAACATGAGGTTATGTTATCATTATTTACAAGATCAGGTTTTGTGTGGCAATCAAAATTTGATCTGGGGAATGGTCATTCTCTGGAGACAGGGCTGCTTAACGTCAGCAACAGAATGGTCAGTGGCCTGTCTGGGCAGCAAAATCAGTAAAAGCACACAAAAGCAAACTTGAATGCTGTTAAAAGGTGTATTTTACACTGCCAACATAACACAGCTTTGATACACCAAGCTGAAAATGCTGAAAAATTCAAGGGAATCCTTGATAACAACACATCACCTGGAGACTAAGGAAATGTACCAAGATTAAAATATGGTGTATCCTGTGTATATTTTGGAACCTCATTTCATCTTTGCCTTGTCCTCCCTTTGGGAGGGCCAGCTGGTGTGACCTTCAGGTTTCCTCATCACTTGCACTGGGCTCGTTTCCTGAGTTCTGCTGACAAAATATGGGCTTTCTCAGTGAAGGTTTCATACAGAAATGACTCACAGTTAAATGTCACAGATAAAATGTTCTCTCACCATTTCCTAGCACAACACAAACATGGAAACCCTGGGGCTGGCACACATCTTCCTGGACCTCGATATCTGTGCTTTTCTTCCCTGCACTTTCATATCCTCATTTACAAGCTGCTGGGCAGGATGGTGAAGAAGGCAGCAGAGAGTCAGATCGGATGTACTCTGGACTCTGTAATTCACAGCTTAATGTGTTCTTCAAAAAAGGTGTTTTGTACTCCTGCTTCTGTACTCACATAGGATGTTTGTGCCCTTTCTGTCACCCCTTTCTGCAAAATATATCAAAGCAAGACTCTCCTGTAGAAGGAATGTATAAAAAAGGACCTGTAGGATGGGGATACCGAGATGTGCACACAGAATGATTTTGATATCAGAGAATCCCAGAATGGTTTGGGTTGGAAGGGACCTTAAAGCTCATCCAGTTCCACCCCCTGCCATGGGCAGGGACACCTTCCACTAGCCCAGG